>OY292389.1:1212500-1525000 GCA_958496215.1 Verbena officinalis | reverse complement strand
ACGCCCACACCTAAATGCATGTAAACAAATTATATTATAATTTATAACATATAAACGAATCAGGAATGAAAAAATAACATGAAATCATTATTACCATAAATGCCCATGGAAAGCCTTGGAGGTTGAACTTTTGCAAAGTTTTATTTCCTTGCCACTCCTTATATGCTTTCTTCAAATTTCTAGTTTGGAGTGACTTGAGCGTAAGCTCGAATGACGTCCTACCCCACGGAAAGGAGTTGAAGTAATCAATGTCATTCACAGTCGAGATCCAAAGAGGTTCAACATTTTTGCTTCCATCCTTGGCCATAAGGACATAGTGTAGGAATAGTACAACACAAATCTTCAACTTATCTCTTGTACCAAAAGCTTTGTCATTATAAAGCATGTCCTCTAAATCTTTACCCTTAACACCGTTTCGGCCTCCTAAAATCTTCTCTAAAAAATCATTTGCGTTGTCTACGACCTTATTTTCGGCATCCTTGCTAGGCGTAGGTCCGCAATTAAGGCCGATGAGAAGGGCAAATTCTTTCATCCCAAAGCATAAAGGTTTATTGTCGACAATAAACCACATCTCGAAGTCCTTCTTACTTCGAACCGAATGGAGCAACATGTAATGACAAAGCATCCCCGGGAAGATCCAATCATTTGGAAAGTCAAGAAAATGACCCAAACAAGTCTTGCGAAATAAACCCATAACCTTTGCATTTTCGTGGAGGTACGTTTTTATTTGAACAAATTTAGACCAAGACGATCTCACGGTATAATTTCCCAGAAAATACCCGGACTCGTCTATCACCGTGCGTAGGTTAAAGTCGCGTGGGTCGATTGACTTCGAGTGTTCTGGGATGGAAAGCATGTCCCCGTCCTCCTCATTCTCCTACATATAAAGAAAATAAAATGAAAATACATAATTTTAAGCGCAATCTGTTAATAATCGATCTCGCGTCGCTTAAGCGATCTCAGAGATCGCTTATGGGACGTGAGATCGCTTTTCAAAGCGCTAAGGATGCGAAATCTGTTAATAAGCGATCTCGCTCCCCTTAAGCGATCTCCGAGATCGCTTAAGGGGAGCGAGATTGCTTTTTCAAAGCTCACTGTTAATAAGCGATCTCGCTCCCCTTAAGCGATCTCAGAGATCGCTTAAGGGAAGCGAGATCGCTTATTAATTTAGCATGCTTTGAAAAGCGATCTCGCAGCGAGATCGCTTATTAATTTAGCGTGCTTTGGAAAAGCGATCTCACTGTTGCGAGATCGCTTTTTCAAACCACGGCAAATTAATAAGCGATCTCGGAGATCGCTTAAGTGATCCGAGATCGCTTATTAACAGTGAGCTTTGAAAAAGAGAGATCGCTTTTTCAAAGCTCACTGTTAATAAGCGATCTCCGAGATCGCTTAAGGACTCGCGAGATCGCTTATTAATTTAGCGTGCTTTGAAAAAGCGATCTCGCAACAGTGAGATCGCTTTTTCAAAGTACGCTAAATTAATAAGCGATCTCGGAGATCGCTTAAGCAATCCGAGATCGCTTATTAACAGTGAGCTTTGAAAAAAAGAGATCGCTTTTTCAAAGCTCACTGTTAATAAGCGATCTCCGAGATCGCTTAAGGGCTCGCGAGATCGCTTATTAATTTAGCGTGCTTTGAAAAAGCGATCTCGGCAACAGTGAGATCGCTTTTTCAAAGTACGCTAAATTAATAAGCGATCTCGGAGATCGCTTATTAACAGTGAGCTTTGAAAAAGAGAGATCGCTTTTTCAAAGCTCACTGTTAATAAGCGATCTCCGAGATCGCTTAAGGGCTCGCGAGATCGCTTATTAATTTAGCGTGCTTTGAAAAAACGATCTCGCAACTAGATCGCTTTTTCAAAGCAAATTAATAAGCGATCTCGGAGATCGCTTAAGCGACGCGAGATCGCTTATTAACAGTGAGCTTTGAAAAAGTGATCTCGCTTCCCTTAAGCAATCTCCGTCGCTTAAGCGATCTGCGAGATCGCTTATTAATTTTCTTTGAAAAAGTGATCTCACTGTTGCGAAATCGCTTGGAAAAAGAAGCAGAATTTTTTGGCATTCCAAACAAAAAAATCGAGAAGATCAAACACTTAATACCTGGAGGTGTTCTACAACAGATTTTTCTCCAATAATTTCTTCAAAGTATTGAGATGGTTGGGCTTTTTCCGAAGATTCTCTAATAGTTGTCATTTTTGTAAGGAAAATTAAGAGAAGAAACCAAGTTGTTGACGAAGAACGGGAAGAAGAAGGAAAAGTTGATGACGCTTTCGCGCGACGGGAAGCGACGGGAAGCGATGGGAAGAAGAAGAACTTGTTCTTTTCTCAAGCAACGGGAAGCGACAATCAAGAGAGAAAACGATGAAAAAGAAGGAAGCGATGAAGAGATCTCTTTTTTTTTTTCTCAAGCGATTAAGCGATCGCTTGGGATAGGGCTTTTTGTTCGCGTTTTTGTTTTCTTAATTTCAGTTTAAATCTTTTTTAACTATTTTTTTATTTAATAATGGTATAATTATTATTATTTAAAGATTAATATAAAAAAAAATGAAAAATAATTTGAGGGTTATTTGGTTAAATAGAAACTTGAAGGGTCATACAAACAAATTTTCTCATATATTCTTCCATCACGGTAGAGAAACACAAATTTTCCAATTAAAACTGAAAATGCAAAGCTCAGCTGCCTCTGCCATGGCTGGACTCACCACCAAAAGCACTGGAATCAAAAAGTAAGTCTAAGAAAAGCCTCTTCCTCCCAAATTCTTGTCACTTTTTCCATAAATTTTCTTAATTATCGTTCCCATTTTATCGATTTATTGACCCTTCTGTGTGTGTGTGATTGCAGGTATGCAGTTGTTACAGGTGCAAACCAAGGGATTGGATTCGAGATATGTCGGCAATTGGCATCTGAAGGAGTTTCTGTGGTTTTGACTGCGAGAAACGAAAAGAGGGGTCTTGAAGCTGTCGAGAAGCTGAAAAGCTCTGGTCTTTCTGATTGCATAATGTTTCATCAGCTTGATGTTACGGATTTAGCTAGCATTGATTCTCTTGCTGATTTTATTAAGTCCCAAATTGGGAAGCTTGATATTTTGGTACGATTCTGATACTGTTTTACTTAAATTGGTATGGTTCTTGATTCTGTGAAATGGCTCATCTTCAATTATGTTTGTTTTTTTATTGGAAATTAGTTACTTGAATTATGTTGGAGGATTAGTTTTGACTGAAAAGTTTAGCTGAGTTTTTGACAATCATGAGATATATTGTTGGATTTCGGTTGGAATTTGGAAAGTGGTGATTTTGGCGAATTTTGTTATGTGATAGTTTCGAGAAATTAAAGTGACGATTAAGCATAATCGATGGTCTCGAGTTCAAATAATTGGTACTTAGCTTAAAGTGACGATTAAGCATAATCGACGGTCTCGAGTTCAAATAATTGATACTTAGCTGTCATTTTGTAGGGAAAGTTTTATATCTTAGTGGACGACCTGACTCTAAATGTAGAGTAAGCGCATTTTTAAGACCTTTTTAGTGCAATATATAACTTTAGTTTTTTGACGAACATATGTGTGTGTGCGCGTGTGTGAAGGTTTCCACATTTCAATTTAAGGGACTATCGAACTTCTTGTTTACTGTCACTAACAATTAAATTTTATTTTTCTCTTTGAATTGAAGTTTTCACAACTCAGGCTTTGAAAAAAAAAAAAAAAAAAAGCAAATTAGTAAGTTTCTTGTGATACTTGAACAATGAATCAAGAATTGTTGATCATTAATGCTCTTCAATAATCAAGTCAAAGTTACATTTTTTACTTGATCGTATAAATGAATTCGTAAAAGGGCAAGTTTGTTTACATTGCAGGTTAACAATGCTGGGGTTAGCGGAAACGAGGTAACTTTTTTTCCTTTTTACATAAATTTATTTTTCTATATTGTTTCTTTACTTGCACATTACTTACGAGTTATGAAGGAATCATTCTAACTCCCTTTACGGCTCTTACACAATTCAAAGCTTCACTGTGACTTTTCTTGATGTAGTATGGTGGAGGAGAAAACACAAAGACTGCATATGAATTAGCAGCAGAATGTTTGGAAATAAACTATTATGGCCTGAAAAGAACCACCGAAGGACTCATTCCGCTACTTGAGCTATCTGATTCTCCAAGAATCGTTAATGTTTCCTCCACAATGGGAGCTCTATCGGTACTACCTGTACTTCAAAAACTATGTTTTTGTCTACAAATATATATATATATATATATATACATGTGTGTGTATCTCTCTATGACACAGACACACACACATAATTATAAGGTTAATTAAACTTCAACCCAATCTTAAATATTGTACGAACTCCTCTTGTCAAACTTCAATAATTTCCAAAAACTCCCCTGCCACTTTGAATAATTACCAGTACCTCCCTCAAAAGCTTTTAAAAAACACGTAAATCTGTCATTTAATAACTTCAAGGGGGCAACCAGTGACCGTCCCCACCAGTCCCAGGTGTGGGTTGTCTCCGTCCCTGCAGCTTCTTCAGCCCAAACCATTCAACAACAAATTAAATATACTATCCTGAGGTTTGAGCTAATTACAATTTAGTCCCTCTATTTTCAAAAATTACAAAAAGCTCCCTGACATTTCCGTTTAATGCAAAAATATCCTTGAAAAGAGGCCAATTATCTGCATTTTTTGGCTTCATGTTATATATGTTCATGGAGATTTTTGTGATAAAATGCAATATCAGGGTTTTTTTGTAATTTCTGAAGGATAGAGGGACTAAATTGTAATTATAGAAAACTCCAGGGGTAATAGATGTAATTCACCCCAATATCAAGATCTTTATTTCAGGGTATACGCAATAAATGGGCTAGAGATACACTCAAGAACATCGAGAACCTCACAGAAGAGAGCATTGATCAAGTACTAAATCAGTTCCTTAATGACTTCAAAGAAGGCTCTTCACAAGCCAAAGGCTGGCCCGGCTACATGGGCCCTTATTGTGTCTCAAAATCAGCTGTGACTGCTTACACAAGGCTTCTAGCAAAAAAGTACCCGAGAATGTTGATTAATAGTGTCTCCCCGGGCTGGTGCACGACTTATCTCAGCGGGCAGACGGGCAATTTGACACCTGAAGAAGGTGCCAGAGGTCCGGTCAGGGTGGCAATGCTGCCCGACGATGGACCTTCTGGAAAGTTCTTTGATCAAATGCATGTTTCATCTTTTTAGGATGGTTGGGTCTTTGATTAGAGTGTGTATTTATTAAAAAAGAAAAAATTAAAATAAAATAAGGCAGACATAATTGCTAAAACTGATGTGGTGTATGCATTATTTAGGGAATAGAAGTTATCTTTGAGATGCTTGTAAAGGGATGAGAGTAGTTTCCTATATTGTATAAGTACTTCTTGTTTGAGTTTTTCCTGAGATGTCAATGGATTTTGATGGAATAACAATATTGATGCTTTATTGTAATATTTAGCTTAAATGGGTATTTGTAAGAACTTTAAAGCTAAAAGTTATAAAAAGTTGGAGAAGTAAAAGTGACGAGTATTTTGAAAATAATATAGTTGACTATTTGGAAAAAAATATGAGAACCACTTGTTACTCTACACAAACTTCTATTATTTACGAAAATAACTTTAGAAATATTTTTTGATTAAAATATGTAGATATTAGTTTAATAATCATTGAGATTTAGCTCAATAACTATCAGATATTATTCCAGTATAGAAGTTTAGATTCGATTTCTTATAATGATAAGAGTCGAATGACAAGAGTCGAATTGTGTGGGTAAATGTAGACGTTAGTTTGCAAACACTTCAAATTTCAAAAACTCCCAAGAAGGCCCATTCAGTATAATGGGCAGCCCATGATCCACATGATAAGCCCAAACAACTGAAACAAACCGGGTCGAAATCGGACCGTATCAATATTTCGCATTCCCTCCGCCGTCTCTCTCTCCCTCTCTCTCTCTCTCTCTCTCTCTCTCACACACACACACAAACACACACACTATGGTAGCAGAGGAGATTACAGAGGAACAGCCGCCTCAGCATGCGACGTCTGATAAAGTTGAAGCCTTGCTCGAGGTGCCCTAAGCCTACAGCTCTATATTATGCGTTGAATCATCTTTTTGATTTTTTCAGAGCTTAAGTTTTCTTTTTTTCTCTTTTTGCGTTTGCACTGAAATTGTAATATCCCATTGATTCTTTTATCAAACTGTTATTTCTCCCTCTGCTTAAAATTTGTGTTTTGTTGGTGAGCTTGATGGAAGATTTACTGGATTTCGACTGTGTTGCTGCAAATATTATCAGTTCTACAGCCAGTTTTACACAGCTACTTTCGCCTACTGTTAGGAAAAAGGTGAAAATTGTACTTGAAATAAAGTGAAAGCATGCAGCAAATTTCGAGGAACTGATAACTCATACGTTTATTATGATATACTCCACTTTGAGCTTTTTGGCTTTGAAGATCTGAATTAGGGATGAATCTTGAATTGCGAGATGTAATTCAGTATGATGGAAAATTAAGCTGTACAAATTTAGAATAGTGATTAAATATAGTTTCTTTGTTTGTCTGACTGGGGTTTTACTTCTGAAAACACACATTTATGGTATTTATATGGTCTAGCTTATGTAGTTTCTTTGTTTGTCTGACTGGGGTTTTACATCTGAAAACACACATTTATCGTATTTATATGGTCTAGCTTATGTCCAGTCTGCTATCTATTTGCTGAATGGTATGAATCAATTGCTGGGAGATGGCTATTAACTTCCCTATGCTTTGTAATTGTACAGGCTGCTCGATATGATGATATGGATGATGTCATGAGTATAGTTTCTACTGGTGTTTCCTTGAATTCAAAGGATCCGTATGGACGAACAGGTTTTTAGTGCTAACGTCAATTCTTTTCCTACTCGTCAGCTCCTTTGCTTATAGAGTTGCATTGTGAATTTCCTTTTTAAATTTCGTCTCTGTGTAATTTTGCAGCACTACATATGGCTGCTGCAAATGGGCATCTTGACTTGCTTGTCTATCTTATCAACAATGGAGCGGTGAGGAAACCATATTGATTTTTTGACAATATGTGATTGGGCATGAGTTTTGGTTGGTCGATTTTATTTTACTGAAAAAAATGTTCTCATTGTATATTATTATATCGGGGGTGTTTGCAAGTACTTTTGCTTTTGGAGAAGCTAAAGTAAAGCTAAAATTTGTAGAAAATTGTAACCAAAATTGGGAGTGTATGGAGAAGAAAGCACAAAAGTTTTATGTGATACAAAAAAGAACCTAGAAGCGAAAAAAGCACCCTGAAGGTGTTTCTAGCATCTAGCTTATTATAATCAGAAGTAGTAAAAAGGGAAACCACACCATTATTGGTTTTTTAAGCTAAAGAACAGAAGCATTTTTTATTTTTTTATTGAGAATTTGCAAGCACTACCATTGTACAGCGTTGATGATCTGTATATAGATTTTGGCCACAAAATATATGAGTATTCCGTTTCCCTAATATGATTGTTCTCTTGGGACAAGAATATGACTTACAAAAACTCTATTTGCCGCAGGATGTTAATGTTTGTAACAGTGAGAAAAATACACCTCTTCATTAGGCTTGCCTCAATGGTCACATTGAGGTTGTTAAACGTCTGATTCTTGCTGGAGCCAATATCTCAATGCTGAACAGGTCAGTTAATTATAATTAGGAAGATTTACATCTATTACCCCTGAGGCTGGATGTAATTACAGTCCCTTTTGTTTCAAAAATTACAAAAACACCCCTAAGGTTTTATTATTCATGTAAAACCTTCGTCGGGTTTCGGATGACGGATATTTTAACACATCTGGAAGCGTCTTGTCTCATGTTGTCCATCTCTCTAAGAGTCAGTTCAGTTTACGCCTAATTGTACTCTGGTTGAAGCCTCTCTTGCCACGATTTTCACATAGTTTACATGAATAATGGAACGTCTAATGTTTTTTTTTGTAATTTTTTAAACAAGAGGGACTAACTTGTAGTTACACCAAATCGCTGGGGTAGTGGATGTAAATTGCTCTTATAATTATTATCTTCATCAATAATAGGAAGACTTATATTATCCATTCCCATCTAACGTAGTTATTAATCGGATTATAATTAGCCACGAGAGAACTCCCGTGGACGAGGCAGTCAATAGGGGGAAAATGGAAGTCATCGATGCAATTAACGAAGCAGCAGCTCAGGTTGAACTCATGGCAGCACAAGTTTCATAGTTCTATAACTTTGTTGAGAAGATAACAAGTAGACGTCTGTTTAAAATAGAGAGTGTGAAAGTGAATTTTCAGTTTGATTATGCTTTAATAGTAAAGAAAAGTGTGTGTGTGTGTGTGTGTGTTTTATGAGATATGCCTTTCGATGAAATGTATTTATGTATGTTAAAGAGTAGTTGGAATGAGATGAGATGTTTTGTTGAATAGTTTTGACATTTTCCAATGGGAAGTGGTGCATTTTGAATAGTTAGTAAAGTATTCAATATATAAACTATGGCATGAATTTTTGACCATTAAATGTCTATGTAAATTAATTTATAATTCAATTTTGCCGACTTTAGGATACATTTTTCTAATTGGATGCAAACGATAAGTCAGGATAGCATGATTTATGAAATCTTATGAAACATGGATAGGACGATGAGTGTCCGTGCATCTATTCCGTGCATCATAGATGAAATCTGAATATTTTCAAAAGTATCATTAAACGAAATGCGCATTTGGAAAAGGAAAATCTATGCTTGCTACCATCTAATGTTGTTTATGGGCTAATGGAGAGATACCTCCAATGTTTATTTAATAAGGAAAAAAGTTATGGAAATTTCCGATACAAACATGAATTTTGTGTGAAAAACAATAATTACACTCAATTACTTTGAGTTTTGATTTAGTTGTGGATGAAATCTCAAAATTTCCCCACCTAAATAAAGAAAATCAGCTGCCTCTGCCATGGCTGACTCACCACCAAAAGCACTGCAATCAAAAAGTAAGTTAAAAAGAAGCCTCTTCCTCCCATATTCTTGTCACTTTTCCCATCAATTTCTTTAATTATCTTTCCCAATTTATTGATTTATTGACCCTTATGCGTGTGTGTGATTGTAGTTGCAGGTATGCAGTTGTTACAGGTGCAAACCAAGGGATTGGATTTGAGATATGTCGGCAATTGGCATCTGAAGGAGTTTTTGTGGTTTTGACTGCGAGAAACGAAAAGAGAGGTCTTGAAGCTGTTGAAAAGCTCAAAAGCTCTGGTCTTTCTGATTGCATAATATTTCATCAGCTTGATGTTATGGATTTAGCAAGCATTCATTCTCTTACTGATTTTATTTAAGTCCCAAATCGGGAAGCTTGATATACTGGTATGATACTATGATCCCGCGTCATTTTTATTTAAATTGGTTTTTTTCTGTTTCCTTTATTTTCTCTGTCTTTTATTATGGTTCTTGATTTTGTGAAATGGCACATCTTCAATTATGTTTGTTTTTCTTTGACTTGAATTATGTTCGAGGATTAATTTTGAGTGAAAAAAGTTAGGTGGCCTTTTGACAATCATGAGATATTTTGTTGAATTTCAGTTGGGAAGTGGTGATTTGGGCTAATTTTGTTATGTATTTCTATCTTTAGGTGTGAAAGTGATAAGTTTTGAGAAATTATAGTGACTATTAAGCTTAATCAGAAGTTTCGAGTTCAAATAATTGGTCAAAAAACTACTGCGTTAAAAAGATTTTAAAAATGGGCTTATTCTTCATTTAGAGTCGGGTCGCCCACCAAAATATAAAATTCTCCCTTCAAATGACAGCTAAGTGTGCCCGTGTGAAATTATCCACATTTCAATTGAAGGGACTATCCACATTATGAATTACATTTTATTTTTCTCTTTGAATTGAAGTTTGTTTCACAACTCAGGCTTTGAAACAAAAAAAACCAGATTACTAAGTTTCTTGTGATATTTGAAGAATGAATCAAGAATTGATCATTAATGCTCTTCAATAATCAAGTCAAACTTACATACATCTTTTATTCGATCATATAATGAATATGATATTCGGTTACATTGCAGGTTAACAATGCTGGGGTTAGCAGAATGATAGAAAACGAGGTATATTTTATTTTCTTTTTCATAATTTTCGGCTCTAACACGATTCGAAGCTTCATTGTGACTTTTCTTGATGTAGTCCGGTGGAGAAAATAACACAAAGACTGCATATGAATTAGCAGCAGAATGTTTGGAAACAAATTATCACGGCATGAAAAGAACCACCGAAGGACTTATTCCTCTACTTGAGCTATCTGATTCTCCAAGGATTGTCAATGTTTCCTCCATAACGGGAGCTCTTTCGGTACTAGCTATACTTCAAAGCTATGGTTTCATATATATATATATATAGATAGATTAATATGTGTGTGTGTGTGTGTGTGATATAAGGTTAATTGAACTTCAACCCCATCTTAAATATTGTGCTGACTCCTCTTTTCAAACTTCAATAGTGCTGACCAAAACCTCACCTGCAACTTTGAATAATTACCAATACTTCCCTTCCAACTTGAATAATTACCAACACCTACCTAAGGGGGAGGGGTTCATTATTTTGGATAAATATATACATATAAAGTTGTCATTTAACAACTTCAGGGGGGCGACCTCCCCCAGCAGGTCCCAGGTGTGGCTCCGTCCCTGCAGTTTCTTCAATACAAATCAAACTCTATAATTTCAAGGGCAAATTAAATCTACTATCACTGAGGTTTGAGCTGATTAGAATTTAGCTCCTCTAATGGAAATTACAAAAAACTCCCTGACATTTCACTTTAATTCAAGAACATTACCTGAAATAGGTTGTGTATACTTGCAGTTTTTAGCTTCATGATGTATAGTTTTAGGAATTTTTTGTGAAATCTAAAAATGTGAATCAAATTTCTGTCCTAACTTCTAATCAGACAGGAGGAGACATTAGAATGATAGTGAAATTTCTTGCAATATCTGAAAGATAGAGGGACTAAATTGTAATTAGGGCAAATTTCAGGGGCAGTAGATGTAATTCTCCCTAATATCAAAATCTTTATTTCAGGGTATACACAATAAATGGGCTAGAGATACACTCAAAAACATCGAGAACCTCACAGAAGAGAGCATCGATCAAGTACTAAAGCAGTTCCTTAATGATGTCAACGGCTTTTGGTGCACTTATTCTGTCTCAAAAGCAGCTGTGACTGCATACACGAGGCTTCTAGCAAAAAAATACCCGAAAATGTTGATTAATTGTGTCTGCCCGGGCCGGGTGAAGACTTATCTCAGCGGGCAGACGGGCAATTTGACACCTGAAGAAGGCGCCAGAAGTCCGGTCAGGCTGGCGATGCTGCCCGACGATGGACCTTCGGGAAAGTTCTTTGATCGAATAAACGTTTCATCTTTTTAGGATGGTCATGTCTTTGATTAGAGTATTTATTTATTTAAAAAAAAGAAAAATATATAAGGCAAACAGAATTGCTAAAAGTGATGTGGTGAATGCATTATTATTATAGGGAATAGAAGTTGTCTTTGAAATGCTTGTGAAGGGATGTGATTAGTTTTCTACATTGTATTAATGGTGAAGTACTTCTTGTTTGAGCTTTTTCTGAAATGTCAACGGCTTTTGATGGAAGAACAATATTGATGCTATGCTAGTTTAACCCTGAGTTTCTTGTTCGAACCTTTGAAATAACATGTAGTTGTCATTACTGGTAAAATTTAAATTTTAATGTTCGACTGAATCGACTCAAATGCGGAATAAGTGTCGTTTAAGATAGAAAGAACTTTTATATTTTATAACATGTGTGTTCTATGTTACACTTACAAAATGTTTATTATAAATTATTCCTTATCTACTTTTTCACCATATGGAATTAATATGTGAGCAAAAATATCAAACATGATACGAATATGATAACATAATTTTTTTTAACTTTTACGAATAGATGGATGTTAAGACATGAAGTGTCCGACATGACATGGTATTGCACGATAATATGTTTAAGAGTATATGTGCATCGGTCCGGTTGATACTAGTGTTTTCCCTACTGGTAAAGAGATCTAATTTAGGAAAGAAGTTTAGTTTTTTACTGTTTTTAATTTTTTATTATTTAATTTGAAAACTAAGTTGTAAATCATGGTTAGTTTCTCGGATCCAATAACATAATTTCACCGAGAAATTAAATTAAATCTTGTTCCATTCTGTACAAAAAAGAATAAAAAATGCACATATAACATGCAAAAGTATTCAACATAAATTAAATTTCATACACTAAAATAGTATTTCAGTTAATATGATTTTAATTTGATTATTTCAGAAATAAAAAATTCAACATGACATAATAAACATCATAATATATAAATACTATATCATATTTGCAATAAAAAACTATTAAATCTCAACTATTAAAACTAATTTTGAAATTAAATGATGAAAATTAAATTAAAAGCAATAAAAAGCTAAATTTTTCCTAAATTAGGTCTCTTCCCGAGTGGAAAAGAAACTAACATCAATGGGACCCGTGCATGGTAGGTTGGAGTTTGAGCCTGAACAAAAATGTCGGTATTTATGTTGACATATGTGTTTTCAGTTTCTTATTTATGGTTTCTTTAAAATTTGTTTTTATTAATTAATGTATTTTAATGAGTGAGAAAATATTACATAATTATCATTTATGAATTTACCTAACACAAAAGTATGCGTGGTATCCGAACACATAAAATATGTATTAATAATTAGGAGGGTGTAGTTGAATGGAAGAGACTCATCCATCCTTAACCAAATGTGAGGAGTTTGAATTCTGACTTTGAGTATGAAATAGTTTTACTAACCTATAATTCAGTGAAGGGACTAGTCATTATAGTCGGCGGTGGATGCCCTTATATGCCCTTGTGTAGAACAATAAACAAAACTAAAATATAAATTAATTGATATATTGATTGATTGATTGATTAGGCAATGAAAGAAAGCTCAAAATATGTATATGCATATATACATGCATTTCTAAAATACATTTATGGTTTTTCCTAACACTAAATACTATGAGTCTATGCTACACATATAGTGTATACTACAAAAGGAAATCATATATATATATATATATATATATATGAAAATGATTAGTGGGATGTTTTAGAAAACATGCATATGTGTTAATGAGTTGGATTAGTTAGAATTAGTCTATTTTGCCATGTAAATTATTTCTATAAATAAGTTCATTAATTATTATTTTTGTAACTTACATATATATTTAATTGACATTCCATATATTTATTTATATTAAAATTTTTGTAACTTCTATTTAATTATAAAATTAAATAACTATTTTATATAATATTGATATTGAAAATTTCAATCAAAAATAATTTTAAGTAAATTTTAATAAGCTTTACTAATCATTATGAACTTTATATTTATGTGCTAAAAAATATACATATGATTGAAGAGGAGCTTAAAACTATTTATAATTTAAATATAATATTCAATTTGTATATGAAAGCATAGTATAGAAGAATTACCATTCAACAAATATTAACAATATTTGGGTAAAAGATTATTTAGTTATATAATTAATACTTTTTTTATTTTGTATTCTTTTTATCTATCATGTAATTATTTTTCCAAAATTTCTTTTAATTACTTGTGGGGTCACATAATTACATACATTTTTTAAAATATATGTTTAATTAAATTTTATTATTATCATAATATTATAAAATAATAAATTAGTTGATTTTCTTAGAAAAAACTCTAAATACATGTGTTTCATTTTCATTGAATAAATTGGTTAAGTTATTATATTTAAATATTAGTATTTTCATAATATAAAGAAAATTTCAATAATAAAATGAATATTATTATTATTTAATAATAAAATAAAATGAATATTATTATTACTTAATAATGAAATAATAACAAATTATTCAACAAAAAAATAATATAAAGTATACAAGAGATTCCAATCATTATTTATATGGTCTCTTATTTAATATTTTTTTATATTTTAATTATCATTTTAATATTTTTGTACTGATTGTGTGCATGAGTTTTAAAAAAATATTATATATATATATATATATATATTTATATTTATATTTATATAGATATATAGATATAAAATGAGTTTTTTATATATATAGTTTAGGATTATTTTATAAAAAGAATTATTTTGGTGTATGTTTCAAATTATGAATTAATTAATTATTTATATATTTTATTAATTATAAATAAATTTTCCCGTGCAAACAGGGAATAAATACTAGTATATAGATATTGTACTAAAGTACATTTATGGTGCAACAGAATTGAAACCAAACTAAACAGAAGCAAACAAGCTAGGAAACAAAAGGAAATATATTCTAAAGATCTAAACAAAGAAAGATATTGTCCACACATATTATATGATAAGGAGAAGCAGAAGCAAAAGCAACACAAACATGGCACAAGCAGCAGCTATCCCGTCAACAATGAGGTAATATAATTTTATCCCAATGCAGATTATAGTCAATATCTGTTTATTACAATAACCAAATTTAATTATTTTGTTAATTAATTACTTTTTCAGGTGTGCATTAGTCACAGGTTCAAACAAAGGGATTTGAGATCTGTAAGCATTTAGCTTCCAAAGGAATCACAGTGATATTAACAGCTAGAAATGAGAAGAGAGGGATCGAAGCGCTAGAAAGGCTAAAGGAGTTTGGATTTTCTTATAATATTGTTGTTTTTCCTCAGCTTGATGTTGTTGATCCTGCTAGCATTGCTTCTATTGTTGACTTCGTTGAAGGGAAATATGGAAAACTTGATATTTTGGTATAGATTAATTTTGATGAATAAATCTATACTATTATAAAAGTGTGGATCTTTCAACGTGTTTCTTCCATATTATGAATGAACTAAATTACCTTTAGTTAATAATTAACTTTAATTAATAATATTAATATTTTATTACTAAATTTAATTGTTTCTTTTAAAAAGAGTGAATTATTGATTCTCAACTAATTAGTTTATTTAACTCTACCCAACTCTTCTTCTTCCATTAATTAAATTGAGTTATTAATTGAATACTCAACTATTCATCTTCTATGTTTGTTAAAATACTCCATTGGGGAAATTAAACATTATTTTTTCTTTTTTTTTATGGACAATCAAGAATTGTCATTTATTTGTCAAACTCTTCCCATTTCCAGTTGATTGTTTAAGAATTGCCATTTTCCATCTATTTTTCATTTTGTCACATAAATTCAGTAATTCTCTATCTATGCCAAAAGAAACCATGTTAGTACTCATTTGTACTATCTACCTTAAAAGTCAGTATATTTTCAATATTTTGATTCAAAGTGAAAAAATAAGAGACAAGACATTAGCTAAAGAATAGGACGACCACGTGCGACGCACGTGGCTCTTGCTAGTAAAGTTTAAATATCCCTACAAGCCTCCTCTATAACTAGATGTGAAATTACATAAATATCCCCTCTTGGGTTTTAAATTACACATGCCTCCCTTATAATTCTTGTTTATCCTCTCGAACTCTCATTCGTCTAGTCTAGTGAAATTATGTATCATTTGAATTGTAATTAACTTCTCGGATTTATGTCGGTTGAATTCTTCGACTTTATGCAGGTTAACAATGCAGGTATTGCAGGAATAGGAGTAGAAGGAGATCTTTTAGTCATTCAAGAGTTAATCGAGGAGAATGCAGCTACGGTTTTTGAGGGTAAAAATGTATTTTTCCTCCTCCTTGCAAGCTAATAATCAAGTTAGAAAGATCAATAAATTATTGTATTATATGCATGTAACACAAACAATTTGAGATAATGCAGCCAGACCCAGTTCAGCTGAAAAATAATGGAAAGTTCATCGAGACATTCGAAGGTGCTGAGGAATGTGTCGAAACGAACTATTATGGCGCGAAGCGAGTAACAGAAGCTTTTATTCCTCTCCTACAATTTTCTGATTCACCAAGGATTGTCAATGTTTCATCCTTATTGGGACATTCAAGGGTAATTGCTATAAACCTTATCCTACTGTAATATAGATAAGAAATAATTACGAAAAACACCCTAAGATTTGGCATTTTCTCGAAAAATACCCTGACACCTTGAAAATTACAAAAAAAAAAAATACACTAAAACCTTGAAATTCAGTTAGTTGTCAGAGGGTTATTTGTATGTGCATGACCCTATTTAGTCAGCCAAAGCTCAGGGTGTTTTTTGTAATTTTAAACGGCACAAATCTCAGGGGTCATTTATATCGACGTACCTTCGAAGATTGAAATATTACAGTTGACCTTCAGAATTCACAAGTCTAGAAAACCACAAACTTGGGACACTGCTATATTACAATTGATTTTCATAAGTCTGGAAAAACTACGAACCACTTCCTAAGACGTTTTAAAATTACAGAAACCACCCATTACCTATAATGTTTTCACTTCCTCAGGGGTGGTTTCTGTAATTTTAAATATTCAAGAAGTGGTTTATAGTTTTTCAATTTTGAGGAAACAAACTGTAATACGACAATCTCCGCTTGTAGATACAATTAAGTCTACTTTCTGTTAACACTTGACGGTTTAATTTTTTCAAGAACCATTAATATTTTTGACAAACATATTTCAGCTATTGCCCAACAAATGGGCTAAAGAAATGCTCACCAGTGAAGAAACCTTAACAGAAGACAGAGTAAAAGATGTGATGCAAAAATTTCTCAAGGACTTCAAAGAGGGCTCTCTACAAGCCAATGATTGGCCAACTCAGGTAGCAGCATACAAAGTTTCAAAAGCAGCTCTAAATGCGCACACTAGGGTTTTGTCCAAAAACTTCCCGACTTTCCGCATCAATTGTGTGTGTCCCGGTTTTGCGCGAACAGATATCTGCGCGAATCTTGGCCCGTTAAGCCCGGAAAAAGGCTCCGAATACGTAGTTAGGATCGCGATGCTGCCGGATGGAGGGCCTTCCGGATTGTTCTTTTATCAGAAGGCCGAGGGATATATATCATCCTAATGGATATAATCAGAAAGCTGGACAGATTGAATTATTTTAAGTGATTTTTTATTTTAATATGTTAGATATGGATGAATGTATATATGGTATATTATACGAAGATGTTATTAGAAAGGACGTACAGTCTGAATATATTCTTCTATTAGGGTGATTGATTATGTTTCATTTTACTATGCATGGTTTGCATGCATGTATTGTTAAGGGAATTAGAAGAGATCTATGATGCCCGGTCACTTCTAAAAATCCTATATCATGTCATGTTTGATACCATATCGGATACTTTTCAAGTGTAAAATATCGAGAAAAATATGTGTTTTTCATGTGAATTTTAAAGGTATATTCTTATACTAAATATATTGGGTGAAGTACATTTACTATAATATCCTTGAAATTTGTGCTAATTATAATTTAGTACTCTTGTTTTAAGAAATTTAAAAAAAAAAAAACCATGACATTTCATTTCAATACAAAAAGTTCATATAGTATGCTAAGTTTTTGCTTTTCTCGTTTTGTATTTTGAGCACATGGTTTTTTTCTTTTATTTCCTTAATTGAATATTCTTGTATCATATAATTAAATATTAATTAGCACCAAAAAAATCTAGTCTATAATTAAATAATAATAGACATCCACCATTACCACATATTCGAGGGGCTTAAATGCTACAAAAAAACATAGTTGGGGTATAATTCTCAAATGTCAATTATTGATAGTGGTCCCTAAACCAACCGGTGAAGGGTTTACATGTAATTAGGAAAATTAAATATTGAAGGACTTCCGATGGCGCGCGAAGCAGGAGATCAAAGCCCTAGATTCTTCGTCGCCGTGCACGTCGGCGCGGGATTCCACGCGCCGTCGAATGAGAAAGCCCTCCGTTCGGCCATGAAACGCGCCTGTCTCGCGGCGGCTTCTATTCTCCGGAAGGTCCATTTCTCACTCCGTCAGTCACTAACATACACACTCACCCGAACATCACTTGCTTTTCCAAAATCAGTAAAAAGAAATCGTTGATGATATTTAACTTTTATGATTGAAGTTAAAACTTGTCAAAATTGAGCTTTGGAACCGAACTAAAACTATCTTCATTTGAAGCTAATGTTTTCTCTTTTGGGTTAACGAGTTTTTATCTTTTTGTTTAATTTAGGATTCGGGTGGATGTATCGATGCTGTTGGAGCTGCAATTCAAGTTTTGGAGGTATAATGCAAATATCTAAGCTTTTTTATTCCCGAGCAATGGACTGTGATTGTGGAAATGTGCAAAGTTCAATCCTGATCATAGTAAATTTTTTACGTCAATTTCTGAATGTTATACGTTGTATCATGGTAAAAGTAGTCATCTTCAAGAATTTTTCTACGGTTTAATTTTTCTCTCTGAAAGTCAATTTTATTTCAGTTTTAACATTTTTCTGTATATGGTCCTTATTCAGGATGATCCTTGCACAAATGCTGGACGAGGCTCGAATCTAACTGAGGATGGCCATGTAGAATGTGATGCCAGTGTAATGGATGGAGACTCTGGAGCTTTTGGTGCTGTTGGAGCAGTGCCAGGTACTATGGAAGTGCGTGTAAACCCTAAAAAAAAAAAAAAAAGCACTTTTGTGCTTTTTGCTTTTTTTCAGCACTTTGGGGGTGTTTGTAAAACCAACTTCTGCTTATTTTAAGAAGAAATAAGCTAGAAGCACCGAATGACCAAGTTTCAGGTTCAACTTCTAGCTTCTAGGTTAATTTCGTAAATAAATGAAAATTGTATAGTCTGATAAAGTGCATTTTCACCTTTTTTCCTGAACACTCGTCACTTTTACTACTCAAGCTTTTTCAACTTTAACTTCTCCAAAAGCAACTAAATCTGCAATCTGTCAAATGTATTTCAGTTTGAAGTTGGTGCATTTTACTATATAATAATTTGTTGACAAATATTTTAGCATCTGTTTTCATTACTTGTTTGCATTCGTGTGAAGTTATTTAATGACAGGTGTTAGAAATGCCATCAAAATTGCGGTCCTGCTAGCCAAAGAACAGATTTCTGGATCATCACTTTTGGGTCGGATCAGTCCGATGTATAAACGTTTATCCTACTTTTTTGAATTTCTAAGATAATGTTGTTGCTTATTCTGTTATAACGTTCATCTTTTAATTAGAAACATCATACTCCTTAGGTTTTTGGTAGGTGAAGGGGCACGTAAGTGGGCGAAGTCTAAGGGTCTCACCTCACACGACACTGTAAAAGATGCTGACAAGGTAGTTTTTTTCTTGTTTTGATTCTCTAGATAGTTTCTCAGCTAATTTTGCTTTTGAGTTTTATTTTAGAGACGAAAGATGATTTACTTCCATTTTGCCTCGTTATATTTGATGCTATGTCATGGAGGCAGTGGTTGGTGACTGAAAGGGCTAAAAATCAATGGAAGCGATATAAAGCAATGCTTGATGATGCCAAAGCTATGACCAATTTAGTTGCACCAGGTAGCACTTTCATGACTTTACTTTTACGTTCAAATAGAAAGTTTATTTGCTTTGAACAAGCCACTATCACTTCAGAGCATAGTTATGCTCTATATAAAAAAATTCTTAGCACAAAGAATTTCACCGTAACGTTCTAATTGATTGTGGGGAAACTAACCCCAAATCTAAACTACTCATTTCGCATCTTTCTTCTTGTTTTGTGTGATTGGAGTTCTATCATGCTGATTGTGCTTAAGTTTCATCCTTACTTCACCAGTAGAGACTCAACCACATGATGTTTCAACACTAGAAGAGGACAGAATAGTAGACACGGTTGGAGTAATTTGTGTGGATTCCAGGGGACAAATAGCATCTGGAGCCTCAAGTGGTGGTATTGCCGTTAAGGTGATGCTTCCAACATTTTTAGTCAATCTTCACAGAATGCTAGTGCTACAAACCTTGTGCTTCTTGAACAAATATATTCCCTCTTGCCTTAGGTTTTGCAATTGGATCCTAAAATGATATCATTGATTACACGGATTGACCTTTCGAATTAATTGTCTCCATGAATTATCTTATCATAATCTCTATCTTAGTGGTGTATTCAAGAGCTTTTGCTCTTGGAAAAGCTAAAGTCAAAGCAAAAGTTGTAGTAAAAGTCAGGAATTTTTACCCAAAAAAAAGCTTAGAAGCACTTTCATTCCTCAAACGAACTTCCACTTATTTATGAAAATAAGCTAGAAACTAGAAGCTAAAGCTGAAAGTTGGTCATTTGGTGCTTCCAGCTTCTAGGTTACTTCTACTTATTTTAAGCAGAAGTTGGCTTCCAAACATTCCCAAAGTGCTGAAAAAAAGCAGAAAACACAAGTGCTTTTTTGTTTATTTCTTCTACAACTATATTCCCTTTTTGTTTATTTATTACAGGCGAGCGGCCGTGTGGGATTAGCAGCAACATATGGTTCTGGTTGTTGGGCATCCTCAAAAGGTCCTTTTGGAGCTCCTTTTATTGTTGGTTGTTGTGTCAGTGGTGCTGGAGAGTATCTAATGAAAGGATTTGCTGCTCGTGAATGTTGCAGATCTTCAGCCTTGTATGTTCTTCTATTAATTTTTACATTATGCATTTATTTTTCAGATGTATCGAGCAATCCCCGACCAAAAAAAAAAAAAAAAAGATGTATCGAGCAATATATTATATAGCTCAAAGTGAAATGGTCGATAATTATTGTCCGCGCAGGTCACAGGCTGGTCCAGTTGATGCTTGTTTGAAAGTTCTGAGATCTTTTAACGAAGATGAACGATATGGCGGTGAGAGGAGTGCTGGAGTTTTACTTGTACAAGCCGACAGTTCCTCTAAGGTGAGATTATGTGGGAGTTTGCAAGAGCCTTTGCTTTTGAAGAAGTTCAAATTGTAAAATGTTGAAGTAGTAAATGTTAAGAGTGTTTGATTCAAAAAAAAAAAGGTAGTTTAGTGTTTGGAAGAAAGTTCAGAAGCATTTTTGTTAGTCTAGATAAATTTCCACTTATTCACGAAAATAACCAAGAAGCGAGAATTTGAAGCTAAAAGTTGGTCAATGGGTGCCTCCAGCTTCTAGCTTATTTCTGCTTAAAATAAGCAGAAGTTGGTTTACCAAACACTCCAAAATGCTGTAAAGAAGCAGAAAACATAGAAGTAATGTATTTTTAGAGTTATTTCGGTCAACTCTTCATTTCCTAAGTGGGCTTGTTACATCAGGGTCCTGAAACTTCCGAGAAGCTGAAAGCTGTTGAAATTGCGGCTGCATATACATGCTCATCTTTTGGAGTAGGTTACTTTGGAAGCTCCATGGAGCGACCAAAGGTATAACCTATTATCTCTACTAGTCTAATTCCATCTTTACTTTTTTCCTTTTTAAGATAAAATAGTCCTTGTTTTGTTTACTTTAATTTTTTTTTCTAGTAGAAACTTCATTACTTGAAGCTTTTCTTCGCAGGTGTCTATCTTACGGAGTACAAGCTTGCAAACGAGAAATGGGGTCGACCAGTTTGCTGCACGGATTAATCTTGATGGTGAAAATTTATAGTGCACGGTGCGGGAAAGTGATTGTAGTGGCTGGAATTTGATAGGATTCTCAAGTTATGTAATTTCCACAGAAGTTTTAATTATCTAAATTGCTGAACGAAAATTTATCATAAAAAGGAATCATTAACAATTCAAACTTAGAAATGGTGAATTCTCACATTGATTAATCAGCTTGTTACTATTTCTATAAAATTTCCCAGCAATCCCTTGTTTAAGGTTTCAACATGAATTTCAAGCTGGTAAATAGAGCTGCTGAAGCGAAGAACATGTTAAGGGTATATCGTAAATTTTCTAATCCAAAATTCATGGAAAAAAAGAATGCATTAATTGTCCATCATTTTTCCATGATCTCTAACGAATGTCCTGTCCTGTACAATTTTTCTTTTTTTTTTCCAATGGGGTAAAAACGCTATACAATCTTCAAGATCGTTTTTCTTCCCCATTTTAAGGGAAATCAAAAAACACCCCTTTTTTTCTACTGTTTGTATGGTGTGAAAAATGTCATACAGCAAATGTTGTTCCTTCTGAGAATTGATTCTCATCGGAAGGAGGCTCTGGAGACGGAGATTTCGGTTTGGTCATCATTCGAGAAAATCCGTAACCAAGAGAACTTCCACTGGCTTCACATAGCTGCATTGGGAGAAAGAAAGATCATGTTTTAGAGAGAGAGTCTTCCCTACATATAGATTGTGTTTGCAGACTTTACAAAAAAGCTCCTTTGTCCTTTTTGCTTTTCTTCAGCACTTTGGGAGAGTGTTTAAAATCAAGATATAAGCTAGAAGCTAGAAGCACTTAAGGACATGCTTTTGGCCTCAACTTCTAGCTTCTAGATTATTTTTGTAAATAAATGGAAGTTTGTAGAGAAAAGTAAAAGTGATTCTTAGCTTTTTCTTCCTAACTCCTAACTACTTTTTTCAAATAAAAAAATAAAAAAGTTTCCAAGAGTAGAGAAAAGTAAAAGTTTCTTAGCTTTTTCTTTCCAAACACTCCCAACTTTTACTACTCCATAATTTTACAACTTTTGCTTTTACTTTAACTTTCCAAGAGTAGTAGTGTTCGCAAACACCCACATAATATGTAAGAGAGGAAACTTTGAAAAATGGTTTAAATTAGCATACCTCTGTGAGCTCAGAGAGGTGACGGGATCTGAACTCATTAATTGTAGCTGCTATCTCTGAGGTAGGCAACTTAGCCTGAAAACAAAGTAACATCAATTAGATACAGCTATGCCATAATAATATAAAAATATGTGTATATTTTATACATAGTAAAGACCAAAAATATAGATAAACATATATTTGCAGGATAAAAAAGTAGGTCTGCCTAACAAAGAAATAGACTGATAGAGGAATCTATATTTCTAACTTAAATAATATTACTGGTAAATATTTTAATATAAGGAGCACTTGATTATTCACATTACTCATGATAATATCAACATTCAATCTACTTACTTGTGCAAGGACTGCAGCAGCTAGTTGCAAACTAGGCTCCAATGTCTCAGGTACAACCTGTAACAGTTTTTATATTGGATGTAAGTTAAAATTATGAAGTAAGATCAATGGTTGTGTACATCAGTTATAAACTAAGAAATAATAATAATAATAATAATAATAATAATAGAAAAATACCGCAGTTGCCCCAGCTTTTTCCAGGTTGAGGCCATGATCAACATCATGAGCACGAACAAATGTTTTACAATTGGGAAAGTATTTGCTCAAAGCCCATACAGTTCTGTAATTAGCTCCGGGACTATCTAAAGTTATAGCTGCTGCACATGCTCTTTCAGCACCAACTTTATGGAGGACCTAAACAAGAGCATAAGAGAAAGCAAATAATGAAATGCCTTTAAAATTGAAAAGTTTAATTCCAATTAGATTTCAGAGGATAGGTGAAATAACATATTAGTACCCACATTAGGGAAAAGTGAAATTTCACCTATCCTCAGGGGGTCTAAATGTAAGAAAGCATAATCAGGGTTTGATTGTTCTGTGGTACCTCTCGGCTACCAGCATCACCAAAGTACACAGGGAGGTCAAGTGCACGTCCGACAGCAACTCGATCACTGGAATAATTATGGAAGTTAAAATAATTATTTACAGATATATATGTATATATGTCAGAAATAAGATATCCGAATACTTAAAAAGAAAAGATCCTCTATTTGTCACAAAAATATAAAGTTAAAAGTTGTACCTCCTGACGTCAAGTGCAACAAATGGAATCAGACGTTCAGAGAGAAGCTGGGCGATAATCTGTAAATTGTAAAGATGAAAATCAGATTACAAGGCAACAGAAAACACACAATATAGTTCCATAGATTAAATCAACAATAATTTCAGTGGTAGCATTTTAAGGAAATTGAATTGAAGATTGTATAGTACCTGGCCAACACGTCCAAACCCGCATATAATGATATGATCTTGCAAATCATCTGTCTGAAGAAATCCAAGAAAATTACAAAGGAAATATAAAACGTGAGACTAAAGGCTTGTTTTTCTACATAACAGAGATTGAGTGGCAAGACTATGGAGCAGAGAAGTATAATATGGTCTACAAAGAAACTTATACTGAAGTTGAGACAAGAAAAAACTATTTTAGTTTTGTCTGCTAACCTCACTTTCAACAGGTAATAGACTTCGAACATCGTGCAACTCAAACCGAGAAGCTATCAATTGGCCTCCAGCAGCTAAATATGGAGTGAGAGCCATTGAAAGCCCAACCACAAGGAAAAGCAGTGAGGACAACTGCGTGGACATTATACCCTGCAAACGAAGCCAAATTGAATATTAACGAGTTTCACTTCTTTACAATTCACATCTAACTAGTAGCTCGTTCCTATTACATGAGCTCAAGTAAGGTAGGGTTTGCAATCTCTAAAGAAAGTATACTTGTGCTTTCTGCTTTTTTAAGCACTTTTGGGAGTGTTTAGAAAACCAACTTCTACTTATTTTAAGCAGAAATAAGCTAGAAGTTGGAAGCGACCAAGGACCAAGTTTTAGCTTTAGCTTCAAGCTTCTAGGTTATTTTCGTAAATAAGTGGAAGTTTATTTAGAATAGTAAAAGCGCTTCTAACTTTTTTTCCAAACACTCGACTACTTTATTTCCCAAACAATCCTCACTTTTTGTACTAAAACTTTTTAAAACTTCAACTTCTCCAAAGCAAAAGCTCTTGCAAACACCCGCTAACACACAGAAAATAAGTATCTTTACTAGAACTAGTTTTGTTCGGAAAGGAGGACAGTGTTATGAGAAATGAAGTCATTCTCAACAAGAAAAATTGCTCTTCTGAATTTGTTCGATATAAAGGAATAAATTCAAATTAATTTGAGTGATAAAGATGGAAACATGTAAAACTTGTTGAGATACCTGGTTAACAGCATCGCCAAAAGCTACAAAAGCAAACTCTCCACCAGGTGCAAGTAGAAGACCAGTTCTTACGGCTGCTACAATTGAAACACCAAAAATTCTGCCAACAAGAGCAACCAAGATAGTCTTGCCAACAAGTAGAAGCCCTAATGTTCCTGTAATAACTCGGAAGTTTGAAAGTAGAAGTTTTGGGTCAATGGACATTCCGACCTGTGAAACAAATAAACACTCTCTGCATTAGAGATAAACAATAGAGAAACAGTAAAAACACAGAAAAACTCCCTACAAAGTGGAGATCAATGAACCATTCAATAGAAAGATGCAATATATAGAGAGCGGAGAGTTCTGAAGCTAAGGAACGCTTAAAGCAAGAGTGTACTAGGAATGAAATAACCCAAGGATGAGTAATCAACTGGAGTATCGAGGGCGTGTTTGCAAAAACTTTTGCTAAAGTTGAAGATAAAGTTTTAAAAAGTTGTAGTAGTAAAGTTGGGAGTTTATGTGGAAAAAAAAAAGTGAAAAGTTCAAAAAGTAGTAGTTGAGTGTTTGGAAAAAAAAATGAAAAAAGCATTTTTACTACTCTAAACAAAATTTCAATTTATTTACTAAAATAACCTAGAAGCTACAATCTAAAGCTAAAAGTTGGTATTTGGGAGCTTCTAGCTTCTAACATATTTCTTCTTAAATTAAGCAGAATCTGATTTTCCAAACACTCCAAGTGCTTAAACAAAGCAAAAAGAACAAAAGTGTTTTTTTAGGAGTATGCAAACAGTACCAAAGAGCTCTAGAGATTAAAGAAAATAAAAATTCGATTTTACCGTCATGAAGAAGAGACCCAATAGAAGGCCACGATATGGAGCAATATCAGATTCAACCTGCAATGAGAATTCGGTTTCTGCCAGAAGCAAGCCAGCCAAAAATGCTCCTAAGGCCATGGAAAGGCCAGCCTGTTTATGGATAAGTGAACAATATCAACATTATTATGACCATATTTAAAATACTACGACCAAGATGTGAAAATCAAAGAATAACGGCAGTAAAACAAATTTTCTTACCCTGGCAGTTAGGAGACTGGTCCCTAAGATAACAAGAAGAGTATTTGCAGAAAATATTTCCGCGTTTTGATTCTCAGCAATTTGCTTATAAATTGGGCGAAGCAGCTGCATAAGGGAGAAACGATGATTATTAACAAGACCCCAGCTACCCTAAACCCTAATACCATGAAGAATTAAAGTACTTACCAAGCGTCCTCCTGCAATAATGGCTGAGATGGCAACAACTGCCTTCACAGCAGCTAGTCCAAGAGCTTCAGCAATGGCCTGGAAACCCACCTGAAAATGATAGGAGTATTTATAATTAAAACAACACCAACTACATGAATAAATCTTTCTGCTTGGTACAAATGTATAGGTGTATAGTGACATACAATTCGTTTTCTTCGGCTAACTAATAAATATAGATAATAGAAAGTAAAAATGTTACCCCTCCTTTGGAAGAACTAGGTGAAATAAGGGGTATCAGTATAAGCAAAACCACCACTGCCAGATCCTGTAATAAACATAATATTACATAAACTGAATGCATAACAGATACTCATAGAGAGAGAGAGAGATGCAATATGTTTAGGTACCTGGAAAAGCAACACAGAAAATGTAGCCCGCCCATGGCGGGATGTGCTCTCACCACGTTCCTGAAGTACCTGTAGATATTTCTCATATATCATATTAACTGCCTCTGAGGTGCTGAAAAAGGTACTCCCATCAAGTTTCCAGTAAATTTTAGAAAGAAAAATCACAAAACTGAAATCCACAAAATTTGAATGAAAAGAATAAAGAAGATAACTATAATCCCCAAAATCCTCAACAAACTATAAATTTGATCGTGTTTACCTGGAGGACAACAGCAGTTGAAGATAATGCAAGGCCATTCCCTACAACAATTGCAGCAGGACCAGCTAGCCCAGCAGCATAATGAGCAATCAAGCCAATACCGACAGCTGTCACCAATACCTGCATTGCATCACACAAGTTAAAAACTTAAACAAGAAACTTATGCCTAGATATCATGGTCCTGATAGTGTATAAATCTAAAATTCACAAGATTATGCAGTTTCCGTCACCTGAGCAGAGCCCAATCCAAAAACATACTTCTTCATGGAACTTAGTCTTTCAACGGAAAGCTGCCATAAAGGAATAAGTTACAGTTAGCATATCAGTGCTAATATAGCTGTAGGGGAAATTAAATTGTCTTGCAATGTCCAACTTCAACAAATTTAGTAGAAACTACCTCAAGGCCAATATTGAATAGCAAGAAAACAACCCCAAATTCAGCAATTGCCTTAGTTGCATGTACATTGCGAATAATAGAGAGACCATAAGGTCCAATCAAGATTCCAGCAGCCAAATATCCAAGAACAGGACTTCCTAAAATGCAGCAGAGAGAAGATAAATCAGAAATTCCTATCATGATATACAAAATTCAGAGAAAGAAAGGCTTCTGGGACAAATGTATGGAGCATATAGCCAAAAACAGCATAAGCTAACTCAATATATTCCATTGTTTTTGTACGCATACTCAGAATAAGCAAAAGTAAACCAAGGCAAAAACTGTAATAGGAAATGATGCAACAAAATGATTATATTAAGAATATTGCCAGCCCAATCCTTTACACTACTATTCCACTTACCTCCAGGAATTTTCTGGAAAATAGGCACAAATATGACACTTGCAAGCAGTAACCATAACATGTCAAAGAGGGAAGCTTCCTCCTCGTTTATCTAAAAAAGGAAAGAAGAAAACAATGGTTTAATAAGAAACTGACACATGGCTGATTAAGGCACAACAGATTAACAAATATTTATATCAATTAAACAAGTGAAAGAGGTAGTGCAGTCATGCCTCTTGATGAGGAAGCATCTCCATTAGTTTCTTCATTTCCTCGGGAAGTTTTCGGATTTGTCTGACAAGAGGCTCTGCAGTGGTTGATACTTCATCTAGACTAGTCGTGATGATGTTTGGCTGTTGAAAGAGCTGACCAGTCCTTTCAACCCGATTGAAGTAAAAGGCAATTCTGTGATTAATTTGAAAAGCAAATGAGAGATTAGCATTTTCTATACACACATAGAAAGCCAAAGAAGTACACCTTGTAATTCTAGTGAACTTTTCTAACATTAGTAAATGCAAAAAGACATATTTAGTGAATAAATTATATTTTCATACCCTGCTCCAACAAGTAGTGACCCAAAGATCAACTTCGGCAATTGCTTCCTAGCAGACTCCACAAGGCCATGAAAAACTGAAGTTGGTGTGGACTCATCTCCATCTGCAGAAGAAGAGAAAAAAGAAGCAGAAAAGAACCGGGATGATTTTTTCAGTAATGCTTTTGGAGCACTAGAACTTTCCCTTGTTGATTCCTTCTGCATTTCCTGTATCTTACTTTGAATATTTTTTAACTTCTCTGCATCTGCTTCAATCTCCTTCAGTGATTCCATAATTAGCTTTCCATTCTCTTTGTCACTCTCATCTGATGAACTTGCTTCCAGTTGCCCATCTGGAAAAGGTTCAACAAACCCTGCAACCTCACTCCGAATTTCCCAGTCTTTCTCGACAAAATCATCTAAAGAACTTCCTCGAGACATCTCTTCAGCAATAGTTCCCTCAATGACAAAATCCACAGTCTCAGTGCTGGAAACCACAAGGTTTTTTTCTGCCTTCTGTAGTGCAATCTCGGCATCGTCAACATGCTGTGCTGCCTCAAGTTCGTAAGCTACAGCTTGCTCTGCTAAAAGCATTATGTTTGCCACAGCCTCCTCTGCTCTGGAAGCATTAATCTGTGCTTGCTCCGCAACTACATTCAACCTATCCACTTCCTTTTGCAATTCTTCTTTTCTGCTTTGCACTGTTCTGAGCTCAACCTCGCAACGTGCTAAATGATCCTGACATTCTTCTATGTCCTGCTGAGCATCCAAAAGTATTTCCTCTTCAATTGATTCTTCATCTTCACTTGCATACTCGAAAGAGGCTTTAGGAGACCCATTTGTTTCCTTCTTGATTTTCTGTGAGTCAAGAGCCACTTGCAGTCTTGCCTCAGCCAGAGAAAGGGCCATTATCGCTTTCTGAACACCTTCTTTGGTAATAGCTTCTTCATTTTCAATCTCTTGGATATTACCAAGGGCACTATTTACATCATTCCAAGCATTTGCAGCTTCGTCCTTCAAATCTATGGCAGCTTCTGATATCCTTTGAGCTTTTTCCTCAAACATTGTACTGTTCATCCGTGCAACTTCTAAATCTTTCAATGCCTTCTGCAATGTTTCCCTCAGTTCATCCAAACCAGGAGGCTCAACTCCTTCCTCCACTGATTTTTTTCCAGAGGCATTAGAGTCCAAGCTAGCCTCATTCTCACCATTCTCAATGACTCCATTTTCATTTACAGAAGCAATTGACTCATTTCCCTGACACCATGAAGGACCTATACTTTTTGAATGCTTAAAGAAATTGCCAGTGTCCCCGAAGGAAGGAGTGGTGGAACTATAACACCACAGGATTAAGTTGCTTTCATTTGGAACTCTCCAACTGGCTGAAGTAATGCGATATGTATTGCTTTTTTTCAACTTCTTCGGTGAATTTGCTTTACAGAGGAGTCTTGAGTCTCCAAAACAATTAGATTGAAAACGTCTAGGTTTCAAACTTGTCGTCGAATTCAATCGTTCCAGTGCCGTGCAACAAGCAACTTCACCTCCACAAAAGACATTTGACCGAGATAGACTACATGCAACGTCCATCACTCCTGTGTTACAAAGAACAAATAGTCATCAAGATGTTATTCACCGACATTCTGAAACTAATTAGCTTCAGGTCAACCTGAAAAAATATATCATTAGCATACAAATAATAATATTAATAAAAACACAATGAGGAGAAACAACTTTAAGCAACTAAAATAAAGAAATGAATTAAAAAAAGTGCATCTCTAACTGTAACAACCGTACTTCCAATTCCGTCACTAACTGTAACAACTCTACTTCCATCAAGTTCTCTCAGTAACTCACAAAGTAAATCTGATTAAACACTTTTCATACAGGTAACATCATACAAACATTGAATCCAAAACTCGCATATCATAAGTAGAAACATGATACGCATGAAACATCAATTTTCGCAGCATCTACTTAAGCGCATCAGCACACAAATAATAGTGAGCGTGAACTCTCCTCTCCTTAAATGCTTCATCAGCGTAGGTAGTTACAGTCGCACCTAACCAGATACGCACATGACGATTGACGACACATGCATAGAATATTCACATCCACGCACTACGAAATGAATCGCATTCAGCTACTTACTGTCACAATCGCCGCAATCAATCCAAATATTCTAATTCGCACTACTCGCTACTCTCTAATCAACCTCGTCTCAAGCACTTCTCCAACACAATCTTAACCGCGAACAAAATCACGAGAACTAAACACAAACTAATCGAATCAAACGCATTTTCTCCACATCCACCTCAGCTCCAGAAAAACATTAAAACGAACTATCAATCGCCAAATAGTCCAGAAATTACCAAAAGTCAGAACAGAAAACACTCGACCATCATTCAGTCGCACATGTGTGTGAGAGAGCGCGGAAATGGAGAGTAGAACTTACAGATGAAGAGCGGCGGAGCGCCCGAACTTGAAGCGCGGAGCTGAGTACAAAATGGAGGCGGAGCTATTGAGGAAGAGAGAATGACGTAAGTGATAACGGAATTGATTTTTCAGGGCACGCCAATTTGACGGCAGCTCCGCCTTTCAATGGTTCCTCCGTTTGGGAAGTTGGAGAGAGAGAACAATGCAGAAATTGGAAATTTTTTAATTATAGAAATGATGGCTATTGGCAGATGGATAAAATATATATATAATTTTTTAAAAATGCGTGGAGCCCGTGAAGTTCTTTTCTTATTTTGATTTTTGATGTGTGTATTATGTCCTTTGCCCCTCGCGTAAAGACTATATTGTTTTGGGGAAAAAAAAATACTTATTTTGCAAATATTCTCCCAATATTATTGTAATTATTCCATTTTGGAATTTCATAATTTAATTATTATTATTATTATTATTATTGGAGATTGAATTTTTATCAATGGTCGTATTAAAAAATGTGTCCAAATAGATTTGTACTTGAGAAGTTTTTGTAGTTGAAAACGGCTTGATTTTGTCACTAGAGTAAAATATCTGGTAGTAAATGAAATGATTGTCAGTCAACAACTTGTGGGAAAATCAAATTGTGTGAAGTGAATATGCTTTGAAGCAATGCCAATCACTCATTCCCAGCCCAGTAGCCCAGCAGCTATGATATAGCTAAAACTAAAAAGCATATTCTAGGAAACTAAAATTGTTCCTCGTTTACAGATACCAAAAAGAATGCATTACAAATCAATTTATTTTTACATTTTCCAATTGGTTTTAGAAGGGCTTTTGGTTGCAAGAAGGGTTGAAGCTGAGGGCAATTTACATCCCCTATTCTTCAGGTTTGGTCTAATTACAAATTAGTCCCTCTTGTTTCATAAATTACAAAAAATCCCTTGAGGTTTTATTATTCATGTAAACTTTGTGAAAGTATGGCAAGTAGAGGCGTTAACCGAAGTCGACTAGGTTTTAACCTGCATTGGCTCTTATACCAATTGATTTCAAGAGACAAGATGCTTCCGAATGTATGAACATAATCAAAATCTAACAAAGGTGTTGCAAGAATTATGAAATCTTAGGGGCGTTTTTGTAATTCTTAAAATAAAAGGGATTAACTTGTAATTAACCTTGTGATTTAAACACAAACATTATCCTTTTAATTGACACTAACATTGATAAAGTATTATAAGTTTCTCTGAAAAGTAAAAAGAACAGTCCAAGAATTGATCAAAGGTGTTCATTAAACAAATAAGATATACAATTTCTTGAAAAACTACATCACACTCCAAGTCTCCAACCATGAAGTGTGATCATGGGAATTACAAGAATCATGAACACAGATTATGTAAAAGCTATCTAGATCTCAAAAAATTTACCAAACAAAAAAATGGTCATATAATAACAAGAGAAACCCCAACAAAAAAACTCATCAAACTTCCATATATAAACTCAAAAAGAAAAAATTACAAAAAACTCCAAATACTCTTTCATTAATGCATTTACCAACTAGTTTAATTAGGACTCTTCTTGTGGCTTGTCGGCATCCGGATTAACCGGTTTCGTCTCTTCCTCCAGCGGAGGAGGTGTTTCCGCCGCCTCATCTCCACCCTCAGCCTCTGGTGGCGCCGCCCCTTCCTCAGCCACCGGCTTCTCGGAATTGCCTCCCTCCGGCGCTGCTTCGTCATGCTCATCGGTGTCCTTTTTATGATGGGCAGCCTCAAGGACGTGTTGGTAATTTCCTTTCTCCAAGAAGAGCTGCTGGAAATGGACCTTGCAGTATAGGATTCCATTAAGGGCAGCATAGGATGAGTGTGTGAGTGGGCAGCCTCCATGTGCACATTTGAAGCATGATTTGTGGAATGATTCTCCCTCCATTGTCACCTATTTTCAGAAAGTAGTGTTAGAATTGGAAAATTCTTATACGAGATCGGGCTACGGTTTTTTCGTACATAGAAATCAAGTGAGTACACGTAGACACTTTCATTTGTATGTAGCTCCGTCACAGATTATAAAGGTTGTTTCGATTTATTTTATGCATGTATAATATAGTTTGGTTTATATATGTAAGAAGCAATTTATGATCATATATATATAACTTGAAAAATGATCTAACCTTCTCCAATGGATACACAGTTTTGCTGCAAGCAGCACATTTATCTTGGGTTCCAGAGAACATGGCAGAGAGCTTGTTTGGTACCTTTGTCTGCTAAACATCATAAATGCAACTTAATCTTAGATGCATTACAACTATTTAAAATTCTGAAGATACTTTAAATATTTGAACTTTTTTGACAAAAACACATGATTTCAATCTAATATTTTCCGGCCAGTTATGAAAAACCCCCTGAAGTTTACGTTGTGTACGAAAAACATCTTGAAACAGAAACCTTGTAACCTTACACTTACCCTCTGAGGGGATATTTGCAAGGCTTTTTAGGGGCGAAAAACTATTGAGACACCTAAATACCCAACACTCTTTGATAGTGTTTCAAAATTAAAATGCCATAATATCCTACTATTGATAACATTGTCAATGTGTCCATATCTCATTTTTTTTTCTAGTATATTGATAATTAGGAACTTACCAGAGAATTTTCCCTCTCAGGCTTTGTTGCTAAGACGCCGAAAAATAATCAAAGAAAATTACAAAATGAATAAACAATCAGTATACGATGGAATATAACTTATAAGAATTTAATACAAAAAACTAATTGAAAATTGAAATATATAGTAGGTTTAATTACTAGTTTGAAAATTCTTGCTAAAATTTCCAGACTCCTTGAATAGCTGTTCAAAATGAGGCTTGCAGTAGAGAACTCCATCCATTGATGAGTAGTTGCTCATCTTCAAAAAAAGAAATTTACAAAAATTACTACAATCATATTTATGCCATAAAACGGAAAAAAATAAAGCGACCCCGTTCTACATCTATCATCATAAGCTCGATAAAAAACACGGTTTATGCAGTTATTAAGGGTGTATATGTAATTTTAAATTTAAGAGGGAGGTATGTGTTATGACTTATGACACGTATTGAAATTGCCTAGACCATGTTTTTCCATAGAGACTATGACGATAGATCATATATGTAGCTTAGCAAGTCGCTCTCACTATAGAAAAAACCCGATTTCGAACAAAAGAAATCATTTTTTCCAATTAGTAAATATCTCGTCACTGATTAGTTTGTAACCAAAAAATTACAGTAATATATCAAAAATATCCGTCGCGAAATAAATGAGATTACTCACCACAAGAGTGCCTTTGCAATGGCTGCATTTGAAGCATGATTTATGGTAAGTTGCTCCATCAGCAGTTAACAAATCAACAAAATAAACAGTCTTGTCACAAGCCTTGCATTTATCCAAAGTTCCTGTGAATGTTGACATTTTTTTTCAATCTTTTTTTTTTTTTTTAACCTCTGAGAATCTCAATAGCTTCTCAAAGCAAAATTACAGACTTTTAGATTTTAGGGATCAAATGGAATTATGAAAAAAAGAAAATTCTTTTGGCCCCTAAAACTATCCAACTAAATAAAAACTACAGCAAAAAAAAGTTTAAAACTCGTCTTCTTGTTTATCTGCAAATGGATGGAAAAGTTTTAATCCTATTATTTCGATCCGATGAACATCGGACACGTGATTGGAGATCCCATTATTATGAAGCAATGTAGGATTATTAGTGTAATGACAGAAAATATTGATGGAATCCGGTTTAGATGGAGAGGAAATAGGTGTTTTTTTTTAAAAAACTATTTTCATGGTAAAATTGTGGGAGGATTTTCACCTTTTCCTTTTTATATTTGTGATAGTTATTTTAGTTACTAAGTTTACTAAGGGGGTGTTTGCAAACTTTACTGCTTCTGAAAAAGTTAAAATTAAAAAAAAGTGCAGTAGAAAAAGTAGGGAGTGTTTGGAAAAAAAAGCTAAAAGTAAGGAGAAAAAGTAGTTGAGTGTTTCGAAAAAAAAAAAGCTGAAAATTACTTTTGATTTTAATAAAACTACTAATTAAAATTTTATTTTAATTATGAAAATACCTAGAATCTAGAATTAGAATCCAAAAGCATGTCTTTACATGCTTTTGAATTCTGGCTTTATTTCTGCTTAAATTTAGCTGAAGTTGAGAGTGTTTGGAATGAAACCCTAAAGTGCTCAAAAAATCACTTTGTAATAAAAGTGATTTTTTTTTTAGAGTTTGCAAACATGAAACACCCTCTAAGGGTGTCTAAATGTTTAATTTTATTTCCCCTCCTCTTTTTGTGTATGGAAAAGAGTCTTTCCTTTTTTTTGACAAATTACAACACCAAAGAAAAGGAAATAAATTTGCTTTACTTAGATTCTAGTGGAAAAAGAGAGAAAAAAGAATGGAGGGAGGGAGGTTGGAGGCCTCTCTTAGAAATTTGAAGTCATTTGAAATACTTTTTTAATTATTTTTATAATCTGTTACTGTATGTAATACTTATGAAATCGATATTTCGTCCCTGCAAATGATAAAATTTCTCTCTTTATACTCAATGCCATAATCTCGACATGTTCTAGTATAGAATCTTGATTTGCCCATGGGTAGTAGCGTTTTGAAATAAGACGAGTCGTCTCTCTTTCTAAATGTTTGGGGGTGATTAGAAACTTCAAAAACAAAAATATGATTTTCAACTTATAACTTAAAAAAAGCAGAAGATGAGTATTTTGCTTTGAAGCTTCAGCTAATGATAAGCTGGAATAAGCTAAAAGCTACAAGCACCTTAAGGGTGCCTTTTTTAATGCTTTAATTTGATTAAATATTGGTCTCATGAATCAATATGTGCATCGACACGTTGATACACATAATCTGGAAAAATGTCGTCGTTTTCAACGTGCCTTGCCCTGCTTTTGATGTTGACTTTGCTATTAGTGCCGTCAATGGCAGGCTGTTTGCATTACATCCTTTTTTATGTTTACAGAGAAGTCATCAGTAATCAAATTTGTACCTCATAAGTCATAATAAAGGTTTATATCAAATAATACACTAAAATTTCTGTCCATGGCGAATACTAGGCAATACTGCAATCTGGAATTGCAACGGTTTTGTCCTTTAAGAAAATTAAAGATTATTAAATAATCTCGATTCGACCCCGCACACATTTCACATAGCAGGTTTGTTCTGGTACAACCGAACCTGATCAGTTTAATCCATTAAAAGATTCAGAAAGACAACAAAACATCAGTAGACAACGTAAAAGAAAAGGAGAAACGAATACTCTGAAATAATCAAACAACTACTTGTAAGTTACATAGTTTAGTACTGTGGACAAGAATAATGAGTCGGACATATCCTAAGAGTACAATGAGGACACTTAGAAATTGGAGCAAAAAGAATGTTGCAAAAGTATCACGCTGTAAACCTAGAATAAGACAACCTCAAAACATAGATTACATAACTAACATCTTTTTATATTAACACAACATTTTGTCCCCACCCAAGAAGAGATACAGCACAGAGGCACACATTTCACACACTACACACAGTGTCACAGTATATAACACCACCGATAGAAGTAGACTATTTTTCCCAGAAGGATCATAAAATATAAAATAGAAGTTAAATAAAAGCATGGATCGAGATGGAATGAGAGCGAAAAGTTTTCGTTACGAAGACTACAACACGAGAAGGGTTTTCTTGAGGAGCTATCCACTTCATTGGGGTTCAGAATCAGAAGCTGAAGTGAGCATGAAATCTCCAGAAATGAGAAAAGCAGAAGCTAAAGGTATGAAAGAAGAACCTGCAAAAGTCAGAAATGGAAATAAACCAATGAAGAAGATAATACTTGCGGTTATTCAATGGGGAGAAGAGAGAGTCCTTGTTTTCAAAAGGTTAAAGCATAAGATTACAATATATGTTGTTAGTTGTGTTAATTTCAAAGCTCCTACTGCCTTGATTTCAGCTAGATGAATCATTGTATTGAAATGAGATGCTGATTCGTGTTACAAATTATGAGCCTCTTGTGTAAATGTTTAAAAAAATAGAGGCTTTCTTCTGTCATGGGATAACATAACACAAAATATATCCGAAATGTTGGAAATAACATTCATCAGAGACACCAGAGAAAAAAAAAGGTGCAACTTTTCTCCATATAATGATGAAACAAGAAATGTCATGATCGACTCCTCCGAGTAGTACAAAAGCCATCGTCAAATTTGGCACAAGTTGTCTAAATAAATCTTTAACTTCTTGAGTACACGATAAATGGTTATTATTGTTTACATCTGATGCATGAAGATCCCTATTTAGAAGAAGATTATTGAAACTCCCATTGTGAAGCAGCCAATAGCCACCCAGGGGCTCAGTCTCTCTCCTGTTACACGGACCATCACTGAGTTATGATTTTGAAAGTTCGTGAAAAGAAATAAATTAGATAAAATTGGTATTTTCAGTTCCAGCTAATAAGGAAATAAATCAAGGACTAGGAAAATCTGATTCACCATATTTACAGGTCATAGAGGAAAAAGGTAGAACTTCATGTTTCAACTCATTGAACATGTTTCTACAACCGAAGGATTTTTGAACGATTGAGAACCACCATTCTTGAAATAAAAATGCTAGGTTTTATATTTACTTTAGGTATATAATATTAGTAGCTTGTAAGTTTTCCCATCTTACCAGACTTGTTCCAGCAGATATGTTTGCAAAAGTCATACACACAAATCTAAATTATATATTATTTTCTGAAACACATAATGCTGTAGTTGTTGTGTACATATATTTAGTAAATGATACCTATTCTAGCAGCCTTCCAGAAAACACCTCGGAACCTGCCATAACAGCACCACATCAGAATGTACTAGCATGATCAACAACAAAATAAAAATGAAAATATGTAAAGATCATATGCATAATTAAAAGATAAAGGAGCAGATAGAATATAATACAATGGCAATTTCCTCTACCATCATTTGACTACATCAAGAGAAGCATTTTCCGTAAGAGATATAAAAGGCCGCATATCACACACCACTTGTACATAATTTCAGTAATATGAACAGAAAATCATCTTTAATTTTATTTACCATGTTATTGGGAAACTTCTGAATAATTTTATTTACATTAGAACAGTTCACTAATTTCAAATTTGAAAATTATCGAACTGTTTAGGAAACTAACTTACCCAGTTCTCTGTTCAAGAAGTGCTGGAAATTGTATCTTTATGTACGTGCAGGCACATATGCCTAACAACACGACTGTTAGGAATGAATGGAAATTGAAGAGTGCTGACTGAAAATCCATTAAAAGAATAATATCAGTACCTATTCTTATGTAACCAAGCAAAATCCAAATCATATTATTACTCAAATATCATGACATTTTCCAAGAATCATCTTACCATGTTTAAACAATCCTCGTTCTGTTACTCCTCCGCCTCCCGGTATGTCTAGAAAAATGCAAAGCACTCATAAATTCATTCAAATACATAAATTTGGCAAGATATACATAATCACTAAATGGGAAAAATGGAAAGATAAACAAATTACAAATGCTCGAGGACTCACTAAACCTGCCTGCATATCTCTAAGTTTTCATACTTGAAATAAGCATCAGTATCAAATAAAGAAACTGCATATCATGAAAAGACTAAATCTAGTAATGCAAAAGTAAAAGTCTGAATCATTTTCTTTCTTCCTGATTTTCTTATAGATCAGCCCTAGACCCAAAAAATTGCATATACCTAGAGACGGACTTTCTAATCTGTTTTGAGTATTTATTTATTCCATATGAGGAGACTCAATCAATTACACTGAAAGCACTAATCTTTCTAAAAAGAAATGTACGAAAATAAACGATCAAATTCTTAGAAAACGCACATGAACAGAACTAAAACTTTCAGTGCAAAAGCTCAAATTCGAATCAATGCTAAAAAAAATAGCAGATTTCTGGTATTGAATCATACAAAGTTAATTAAAAATCACCAGTTCATCAATATGCAGAGAGAGGTCACCAGAATTTCGTAGCGATAGTACCGAGCTTTCTTCTGATCGGAAACGGTTTAGTGTGTGTGTGTGTCTGAGAGGAGAGAGATTGTCAAACTCGCAAATCGGGTGATAGGTCAATTTGGATCACTAATGGGCTTGGCCCAAAATTTAAATGTTAAGACCAACACAATAACTAGAAGCCCAAACTAAATTAGTAACACAATCTTTTTGTTTTTTTTCTTTTATCAATAAATTAGTAACGCAATCATATCATAACAGAAAAAGAGGTGAAAATTGTTAACCAAAATTTGTTGATTCGCGGTAAACGAAACCACTTCGTATAGCAAAATCAAAATATAAACGAGCTCTTACCGTGTTAATTATAAGTAATAAACTAAACTAAAATTCAAATATTTAAGATTGAGGGGAGTATTATTTAGTATTTGTTAAATATGGGCCCTACTTAGCAAATTCTTAAAGATCTCGACGCCCTAGAATGGTCGCACCTTCGTAGACTCTCGATTACCCTCTATCTCTCTCTTTCAACGATAACATTTTTCTTACTTCGAGGATCTCAAATTCTGTTTCCTCATCTTCTTTCTAAATTTTGCATTTCAATTGTAGTTTAGTTCCGAAGAATCCAATTTAGAAATCACTTTGTAGTTTCAGTTTTTTTGTTTAAGATTTCGTAGTACATTTATCCGTGTAAAGAATTTGGACAGTTTGTTGTTATTTGGTGTAAATTTCGATTACTTAGTTAACAATTCGGTTGGGAGATGAGTTCGAGAGCTAGATATCCGCCTCCGGGTATGGGCGGAGGCCGAGGAGGAGGCGGCGGTGGGGGGCTGAATCCGTATGGTGGACCAAACCCTAATTCTCAACAGAGAAACGCTAATCAACAGTACATACAGAGGGGCCCGGGGCATAACTTTCAAAATCAGCAATTGTTTCAAAACCCTCAGCCACAGCAATGGCTGCGAAGAACTCAGCTTCCATCGGCTGATTCAGGCGATGAAGTTGAAAAGACTGTACAATCAGAAGCCGTTGATTCGAGGTTAATATTTTATTTGGTTTGCCCTCTTCCCTAGAATTCTGCTCTTTATTAGTTGCTTCGCTAGATGTTTAATTAAATGGGTCCTCATCTATAAGATGCCATCCCTACATTTTGTTCACGATGCTGCTACACTGAACCTATCTCTCTGTTCTATGGCCATAAAATGCTGAGCTTTTATGGATTTAATTAAACTAAGAACTGTTAGCTTCTAGAAGATCTGGGGCATCTTATTGTATGGTCCTGCATGAAACATAAAAGGATAAAATTATCGCAAGTATTGGGGATTCAACTCCTTCATGTCCAAAATGCTAGGCAGTTAGAACATAATTACCTCTTTCCTGTTACTTGAGTTTTAGACTTTTAGTATGGAGTAATGTTTAACACCACAATTTTGAAACTTTTTTCGTTCCATTTCTCTACTTATCTGTTCTGGTAGTCTATAGGTCTAGTAATGGTCTTTTTCTGTAAGCACTTAAAGTCCAATAGAAGAGTAATGTGTATTTATGCATGATATGATCCAAATATTTATCATTCCTGCGCTTCTTCTCAATTAGTTCGCAAGATTGGAAGGGAAGATTAAAGTTGCCACCACCAGACACCCGTTACAGAACTGAGGTATGGTTCTCTATGGTGTGCATTTTTGTGGACTGTTTTGCCAAAATATTATTGTATGTTGAAGTTTAATGTATATTGTTGAAATTGGCTAATATTTGTTTCTCATGTAAAAATATCTAAGGTAGGATTGGGATAGTACACTTGGTCATTGGAAAATCATTATGTTGGATAATACTGTTTCTCTGATAGGCATTCTGTTTCTAAATCTAGTCTGCATGATCGTCATATGATTACTTATATTGATCCATTGTCGTCTATCACGGAACCTTGTATTGTTCTTGTGGTTTCTGGTGAAGTATAGTGTAGTATATTCATTTTATTATGCACTATAAGGTGAATCTTTAGTCTTGTGATGGATTTGAAAACAGATTTCTCATGTGAACAGAAAACAGCTAAACAATTGCAGGTCATAAATCAAAATAATATTGTTGACCTAAGCCTGAAACAGTCTTCTATATTGAACAACTTACATTATCAACTGGATCTATTTCATTGTGCTGTTCAATTGATTTGATTTTTTTAGTTGAAGACTCTCATTAGGAGATTGATCAACTGTAAACCATTCATGCCCTGCCTTCCTCAAGGATTCCTTTGGCATTACCTTTTAGGATTCTAGCCATTAGACTTTAGATTCTTCGCGAATTCTGATTATCAGTCAAATACCTGTTTGTAGTTTGTCAGTTCTTAGGATTATTTAGGAATGTAGGGATATTTATACAAACTATTATCCATACGGTATTTGTATTTGTCTTTCAGGATGTTACTGCTACCAAAGGAAATGAATTTGAAGACTACTTTCTGAAGCGTGAGCTGCTTATGGGAATATATGAGAAGGGTTTTGAGAGGCCGTCTCCAATCCAAGAGGAGAGTATTCCTATTGCCCTAACTGGAAGTGATATCTTGGCTAGGGCCAAAAATGGAACTGGGAAAACTGCAGCCTTTTGCATTCCTGCCTTGGAGAAAATTGATCAAGATAAAAACATTATTCAAGGTTTGACTTAAAACCATTTGATTGTTCTTTGCAAATGTAAAATCTCTGCATTTTTTTGGAACTAAGCATTATGTCTCTATGGTAGTGTTTGCCAACACTAAACAAAAAGCACTTTTCTGCTTATCGTTTTATTTCAGCACTTCGGTTTTCCAAATTTCAGTGATTCTCTGGCAACTAGTTTGTATACTATCTTGTAGCCTGTCCCATGACCTTGCAATTATTTATCTTTTACAATGCAAAAATCTATTCATCTTTGAAATCATGTCGTGTTCATCACACACTCAGACATAGGTAGTGTTGCAAACTCTTAAAAAAATTACTTTTCTGTTTTTGGCTTTATTTTCTGCAGTACGTTGTTTTCCAAACACTCCCAATTTCTGCTTAATTTAAGCATATATACCCTAGAAGCTTAAAGCACTTCAGGACCTGCTTTTGCCTAGCTTCTAGCTTCTAGGTTATTTTCGTGATTAAATGGAAGTTTCTTGAGAGTAGTAAATATGCTTCTTAGAAACACTCAATTACTCTTTTTTCCAAAATCCAAACACTTACACTCCCTGCTTTTACTACACTTGTTTACAACTTTAGCTTCTACATTAACTTCTCCAAAAGCAGTAGAGTTGGCAAACACCCCCATAGTGCTCAGTTATTATGTAAATTTTCACAACATTGAACCCGTATAGTTGTGTCACACATGTGTGCATCTTTGCAGTTGTTATTCTTGTCCCGACAAGAGAATTGGCTCTTCAAACATCACAAGTTTGTAAAGAACTCGGGAAGCACTTGCAAATTCAAGTCATGGTTACTACTGGTGGGACTAGCTTAAAGGATGACATAATGCGTTTGTACCAACCAGTTCATTTACTTGTTGGGACACCTGGAAGAATTCTTGATCTTGCCAAGAAAGGGGTTTGCATATTAAAGGAATGCAGTATGCTTGTAATGGACGAGGTATGAAGATTTTATGGACATAATTTTCTTAGCTCTAGATTGACCTGTATTTTATATTCACATGTGATGACTGAGCATAGAATATCTAAAGATGTGGTCTTGTTAGCATCAATAGATGGTGAGATATTCACATTGAAATTTGTGGACTTAGTTTATGGAATTATTTGATAGTGTTTGCAAACTCAAAAAAAAAAAAACTTTGTGCTAAGCCTTTTCTTTAGCACTTTGGGAGTGTTCGGAAAATCCGCTTCTGCTTATCTTAATCAGATATAACATAGAAGTTAGAAGCAACTAAGGATATGCTTTTAGCTTCTAGCTTTCATAAATAAATGGAAGTTTCTTAAGAGTAGTAAAATTGCTTCTTAACACAAAATATTCCAAACACTCGACTGTTTTCTTCCCTAACACTCCCCACTTTCACTGCAACCTTTTACAACTTTAACATCTATTTCAGCTTCTCCAAAAGTAGTAGAGCTTGCAAACACCCACAAATTCTGTGGTTGGAGCTTTTAGTTGACTTTCCGTTTTGTTGGTGAACTTGGCTTTCGACTTGTTCATTGCATGACAATTATGGTGTTTATTTATGGGTTTGTCTTTCTGCCTGATTTCAACTTTGAAACAATGCAATAATAAACATGTTATAAAGTGGATCAATCTTATTCTTACCCTCCTTTTCCTAATATTTCAGGCTGATAAGCTTCTGTCACCAGAGTTTCAACCTTCCATTGAGCAGTTAATACGATTTCTTCCAGAAACTCGTCAGATCCTTATGTTCTCTGCTACATTCCCTGTTACTGTAAAAGATTTCAAAGATCGATACCTGAAAAAGCCCTATGTAATAAACCTTATGGATGAGCTTACTCTCAAGGGTATAACTCAGTTTTATGCTTTTGTGGAAGAAAGACAAAAAGTGCACTGCCTAAACACTCTTTTTTCGAAGGTTCTAAGTTCGAGCCCACAATTTGTGTACAATTCTCCATTTTATTCTCGGTGGATATGTTTTGGTTCCTATCCGTCGTGTTTATCTGTTTTTGACACCTTGATATGTATGTTACTTTTGCCTGCAGCTTCAAATTAACCAATCAATTATTTTCTGCAATTCTGTGAATCGGGTGGAACTTCTTGCCAAGAAAATCACAGAGCTTGGATATTCTTGCTTCTACATTCATGCTAAAATGCTTCAAGATCATCGTAACAGAGTATTTCATGATTTCCGTAATGGTGCCTGCAGGAATCTTGTGTGCACTGGTATGATCTCTTGGTCTTCTTGTCATGTCATGTATGATGACTCAAATTTTGGTTTTTACTAATTTTTTTGGTGAAATTTTTGCATCTTTTGTTTTTGTTGATTCTTCTGGTGGTGGTTACTGGTACTTGTTAAAACAGTAACTAGTTGGAGGGTGTGTTTGCAAAACTTCTGCTTTTAGAGTAACTAGAATTGTTTGGAGATATTTATTGTATTGAAGATGTAAATTTTGCTGTCATACTGTGATAGTTATATCGTACTATCTTATATTTTTGTAACAAACTTTATATCCTATCTGTGACATATCGAATTAATTCTTCCGTCTGGTGCTGAAATTGCAGACTTATTTACAAGAGGTATAGACATTCAAGCAGTAAATGTTGTCATCAATTTTGACTTTCCCAAGAATTCAGAAACCTATTTACACAGGGTAAGATGCTTATATCTTTGTCTATATTACTGTTCACTTTTTCTTTTTATTTTTCTTTGTTTTTTATGACTGTTCTTGCTGTATGCAGGTGGGTCGATCTGGAAGATTTGGGCATCTTGGGTTAGCTGTGAATCTTATCACCTATGAGGACCGCTTCAATTTGTATGCACATAATTCTCTTTAAGTTTTCTTATACTAATTAATATGGTTGACTGGGTCAAATTTGGATAATGTTTAATTCCATTTTTACTTTTTCTTTCAGGTATAGGATTGAACAAGAATTAGGAACAGAGATCAAGCAGATTCCTCCACATATTGATCAAGCAATATACTGCCAGTGATTTTTGTGGCTCTGCTTATGATTTCATTGTTGGAAGTGTTAAAACTGGTGGGTAATAGAATCTATACATGTTTTTGGCTACTTTGCAACAAATTTGTCTGCCGAATCTATGCTTTTAATCAAGGTTTTATGCGTTCCTATTATGTTTTTGAGTTTTGTTTGTCTATATTTATTCTTGTTTCTGAGTTTATCAAATCACAAACTGATTGAAACCAAACTCTTAGTGCTTCTTTTTCCCCGAAATATTAAATTTTGTTTCCCAAAATATTGGATAAAACAATCTTCCACTTATTTGCAAAAATAACCTAGAAGCTAGAAGCTGAAGCTAAAAGTTGTTCTTGGGGTGCTCCTAGCTTCTAGCTTACATCCGCTTATTTTAAGCAGAAGCTGGTTTTCAAAACACACACAAACCACCAAAATAAAGCAGAGAAAACAAAAATGAATATACATATGTGTCATTGCCTTTATCAATATTTTGCTCCTTTTATTCTAATATTATCAATCTTCATTTCTTTAATGACAGAAAAATAGCTGCCTGCCGATTGATCGTCTCGGGTTTATTACAAAACGATGTTCTTGATCACGAAAGACCTTGTATTTGCCAAATGAGAGTCGGATGATGCAAAGACTTTCTCAGATATTGGGTGCTATTGCATGTGTTTCCAGTGCACTAAGCTGTGTTGCTTTCACTTTTATTTTGAGCCATGGCTATTTGTTTTTTTCTGTTGAATTAAGTTATAAATTCAGATCACCATTTTACTGTACAATGCAAGAACTCTTTTGCTTGGTTTGCCTCTCTAGTTTGAGTTTAGGAGTTCTAATAAATGTTTCTCAGAAATGTGAAACTTGTTTGTTGATCAGCTTGATGCAGGATTTACATATTGCTTTTCCTTTTTCAATGTTCTTCTTTTTCGAGTTTTTAAGTTAAAATTTGAAAATTACAAAGAAGCTAAAGTTGGGAAACAATGGAGTAACAAAAGCAGGGTGTTCGGAAAAAAAAGAAGCTAAGAAGCACTTTCATTACTCTTAGGAAACTTTCAGCACAGAGACCACATAGAATTTGAAAGTTCGAATTAGAAGCATATCTTTAGGTATTTCAACTTTCTAGCAGTTTAACTTGTCAATGATCAAATGAACTGGGCAATCCCATCACATTAAAAGCTTTATTTTGAGAATCTTGTGGTTTCTAAGATGTATATATAAATTAAAAGCTTTATCATGTGAAATGGATTTTATTTTTTGTTTATAAGCTTATTTATATAAGTCGAGCCGAGTTGGACTACCTAGCTAGCATAGCGCCGAAATGAATTTGAAATTGTTATGGTCTTACTATTGTTGTTATGTTGAATTTTCGTCATGGATTTTCAATGTAGGGCGTCTTGTCGTAGGGTATATCGAGTCATGCTTTTGACTGCATTAACTCACCGACGTGTTTGGGTTAGGTAAATCTGTAGAAGAACGCCACAGTAAATCTTGGAATAGTTATTGAAATTGACATGATAACCTTATATTTTTTGTCTTGTTTTCTTTCTGTTGAACTTTTTGTCGTGGAAGTTGGGTAATTTTTGTAAAAAAGTCTTGCGTGAATAAGTGTTTGTGATCTCACTAATGGACCTAGTAGTATGAATTTTGTCATATTCACATACAATAGCCATCCCTAAGAGTTGCCATAATTACAAAATACCCCATCTGTTTTTAAAATTTACAAAAAATCCCCTGAGGTTTCAAGCTTAATAACACATACCATAAATTAATTTTCTTATTAATAGATAGCACAAGGGCTTACAGTTATCAACGATCAATATTTTCTTAATTGTTGCAAATTCTTTATCAATGATATTGTGTAAAAGTTTCATATGAAAGTCAAAACCTGCAATGCACATAAATGGAACTCTCTTCACACATTTCCAGACACAAGTTGTGGAAATCTATAATAAATAAACATTTGCACATCTTGTTTTCTTCTCTAAAAGAAGAAATTCTGCAAAAACCAAGCCAGGAAATCAGGTGAGCAACCAGTAATGGAAAAGGAATGGGGTCTTCAAAATTGATGAGAGAGAGAAAGAGAAGAGAGATTGTAATTTAAGACATATCACAAGAAAGATGATGTCCCTTAATTGCATTTTCTGCAGTTCGTACCTCTGTTGCTGCATGAATCTCTGTCTCAGCCATTAATGCTCTCTCTCAACGAATTACATATAGACCCCCTACATTTGATCTAATTACATTTGACTTCTTCTTACAAATTACACCATTGTGGTTAGACTCCTAACGTTTCCGTCAAATTTATGCAGTAAACTATCCGAAGTGTCCCTTCATATGCAAAAGAAAGTTTGTGTATTAATTTAATAGATTTTGTGTGACGGAGAGAAACGTTAGGAACTCCAACCTATGAATACGAAAGGGACAATTTGTAAAATGAAGTCAAAATATATGGGGTGTCAGTGTAATTAGACTATTAGAAACTCCAACCAAAGCATACGGAAGTGATAATTTGTAAGATGGAGTCGAAGTACATGATATCTCGATACAATTCTTCATAGCATAGGGGTCTAAATGTAATTAGACTTAGGAACTCAAGGAATCTCAGTGTAACTTTTCATAGCACAGGGGATCTAAGTGTAATTAGATCAAATATCAGGGGTTTAGATGTAACTTAGCCTATATTACAGATATATATGTATCATGTACTTGTATATGCATATGCGTACATGTGGTGTTGTTAGCGGGGAGATTTTAGATAGAATGCAGAGGAGTATGTCCTTTCACCATTGAAGAAAGCTCATTAAATGCTTTTCAACTTCAAAGCATCTCTCCTCTTCTTGTGGTTTGGTAAGTATCTCTTTCTCTCTCACACTTTCTCTCTCATCCCATTTGCCCTGTTTTCGTGCTATCTTGCATTTACTCCTCACCCCCACAGTCTACAAACAGTGTTAGGCACAGATATTGAAATTTGAATATCCTTTGTTTGCTGAAGCTTGTGATTTTAATGCATGTGCCAAATCATTTAACTCTCTCAAAAGTCTTGATGCACTGTTTTAGTTTTCAAGATTTTAGCTTTTCTTATGCTTGGATTAGCTTTCAAGATTTTAGCTTTTCTTTTCCTCGGATGAAATCAGGGATGTTTTTGTAATAGGTCAAACATAAACTCGTAACTTTCGTCCATCTGGTCTTTTCAGACATAAAAGTGACCTAATGTTGACATTTTGTCTTCAAATTGACCTGTATATATAATGTCCCTAGACTATGAATGCAACAATACTATGGCCGAAAGATGATGTTGAGAAGATCTTTGGTGGCCATAGACTTCCTCGTTCTGAGAAGATTAACGAGCCTAGCTTGGCGAGTGCGAAACTTGTGTACTTTTGGCGGACGACTTATTTGTATTTGTGTTTTATCACTTTTGTTGCATTTAAGCTTTATGTAGGCATTCTTTCTGCCTTACTGATGTATTCTTCGGAGGCGGGGTCTTCCCAATCCCACAGTCGGTTTGACCGGTTCTTGGTAATATATATATATATATATATATATATATATATATATATATAAAATGTCGCTGATTTTTTATATAATTCGAAAAAAATATTAAATTTCCCAAATGACCATTCTTCATTTTTGAACTTCATTTCACTGAGCATGTTTGACCTCCAGGCTCCAACAAAATATGTGTAAAAGAATAGTTATAACTTTGCTCATAAGCAATTCTATCCTAACTAAATCAAATTACATTTGAATAATGTTATCTATGTTTACTTCGGTTCGATTCTTTTACCTGTATTTCGGGATAATTATACAAACATACCTTACAGTTTGGAAAATTACATAAACATACCCTCAACACTAATTGTTGTTGAAGAATCCTAACGGAAAATAGTACTATCACGTTATGTTCCTGATTTTATGTTACAAAATAAAAATAAATAATCAAGTTTCATCGAATGCATGTCCCCCAAATCCGTCCAACCACTTAACGGATTACGAATGTGATGAAAATTCTGTGATAGGGTATATTTCTGTAATTTACCAAACGTCAGTCAGTGTAATTATTTTCTATATATATGAGATCAATGGCCCTGGCAGAAATAAATTGAAGGGGGCTACCTGAGATCAAAGGAGCAGCAATAAATAAAAAGAATTTACTTAGTTCCATTTATTCAATCATTCAATACATCCTCGTCCATGTTCTTCAAAAAATAATTGCACCATAAATATAAAAATATACATAGATTATATATTTATTGTGAGTTTAAGTGGGAGCATTGAATGCTGCAGCCGGCTGAGGAGTCGCCGGTCTCATCTCTAAAAGTACTCTGAAATGTCTTTTCACATTTATATTTGAGATTTTGCATTATCTTGCCTTTTCTTTTCTTGTTTTTTTGCTCTTTCCTTCTACTTTTATAGAGAGCTATTCATCATTTTCAAAGGAGAAAAAAGAAGAAACTTATAGTAACTTATCTTGTTCTCTGTTGTTCATTTGTGTGTGTTCTTGGAGGAGAAAAAGAAGAACCAAACTTTGTTGTTTGGACTTGCATTTTTCTTGTTCTTGTTGTTCAATTCAGTGTGTGTTTTTAGTGTGTTTTTGAGTGTGTATTTGACTGTGTTTGATGGGGAGAGCACCGTGTTGTGATAAGAAGGGGCTGAAAAAGGGGCCTTGGACTCCTGAAGAAGATGAGAAATTGCTGGACTATATTAGCAAGCATGGACATGGAAGCTGGCGATCTCTTCCCAAGCTTGCAGGTAATTTAATTTCTTTTTCCATTATATTATTTCTAAATCTTTTCTTACTTCATTTTTCTTTTTTAACTTCAAGAAAAGATCTAATTCACTTAAGTTCATTATTATTATTGTTGTTAAAGTTTGAAATTTTGTGTCATAAAACAGAAGAAAAAGATGGTCTTTGATATTACTTAGAAAAGCTTAATATCTCTTTTTTAGTTAAATTTTTTCATTCTATAGTGCCTTTCAAGAGCTTTTTGGAAATGCCGAGGATGTCGAAATTTAGTAGTTCTAATCTGTGCTCTGTTGAGTAGAAATCCTAGTTTCAAGTGTCTTTCTCTCTTTATATAATGTGTGATCATAAACTGAACCATATTGAATTTTGGTTGTGTTTGAAAATCAAATTTTGTTGTAGAAACAGAGAAATCAACCATGCCTAGGCTTTTTGGCTTTCTTGATGTTTATCTTTGAAGCTTTTTGGCTCTAAGAATTGATGAAATTAGTTTTTGTAGCATAAAACATTTTCTTTTATCCCTTAATTAATATTTCTAGCTCCGTCACTATGAACTTCAATAGCTTCTTAATAGAGAAATCTTCATCTTGAAACAGGCTTTAATTAGATGGGAAGCTTGCTCATAGAGCAAATTCATACTTTCTTATATCATTTTACAGGCCTTCTTCGTTGTGGGAAGAGTTGTCGATTAAGGTGGACGAATTATCTTAGGCCCGACATTAAACGCGGGCCCTTCACTCCTGAAGAAGAGAAGCTCGTCATACAATTGCATGGCATTCTTGGAAACAGGTTCCCATTTCAGATCATTAAGTTTGATTATTCATTGTTTTCTGTTAAACAATCCTTGCTAAGTTGAGTCTGTCTTAATTTGACTCCTGACTCATTTTACACTCCTACATATTTTCTTAAATTTATTTAATTCCAACACTAATCTTCGACAGTTTCATGAATGAGATTTTATTTGGTTTACATTATTTAAGTACTAATTAGTTTCAATCCTAGAAGTATTTGTTGAAACTTGAGGGGGTACATTGATTAATATTTATTAAAAACTAAGGTTAATTACGGAAAACCCCCTGGGTTTGGCATTTTTTCGAAAAACACCCCGACACCTTGAAAATTACAAAAACACCCTAAGTCAATGACTTTCGGTTAGTTTAGGGTGTTTTTTGTAATTTTCAAGATTTGAGGGTGTTTCTTGTAGACGGCAAACCTCTGGGGGGTTATTTGTAATTGTTCCAAAAATATATCTTAATCTGACTCTGATTCATTTTATGAGTGCATACATCCCATAAATTTATTTAATTCCAATACTAATTTTTGTCCAATAAATGAAATGTGCAAGAACTCATGTTGTCTCCAGGTGGGCAGCAATTGCCTCACAACTTCCAGGCAGAACAGACAATGAGATCAAGAACTTATGGAACACACATCTGAAGAAGCGTCTCCTTCTTATGGGCATAGACCCCCGCACACACGAGCCCTCCTCCGCATCCGATGGATCCCACAGCAGGCTGCCTCCGTCTCCGTCAACCCGCCACATGGCGCAATGGGAGAGCGCAAGGCTGGAGGCTGAAGCCCGTTTGTCTAGAGAATCACAGTTCTTGATCCCCTCATCATCATTGGCGAAATCAGGGACGGACTTTTTCTTAAGACTTTGGAATTCAGAAGTTGGCGAAACCTTCCGGAAGGTCAAGAATAACGGCGAAAAAGCTACTCAAAGTCCGGTTTCGTTATCCGGGACCACGACAGAAGTTGGAGTTATGACAATGGATTCGTCTGTTTCTGCTAGAGAGTGTAAGAAGGAAGAATCATGGACCGAGTATGTCCGGGATGGTGAATATTCTTGTAGCTCGGACGAAATGGAGGACTCGTCTGAGTCGACTTTGAAGCTGCTTTTGGATTTTCCAAGTAATAATAATGATATGAGCTTCTTGGGACATAGTGATGACGCCTACGGTTTGTATCATGGGATTTACGGCGAATCAGACAAAAGCGGTGTTCTTTAAGGTAGTAAGTATGTTTTTAAAAAAGAAGAGTTTTAGCTAATTCTTGGATGGAAATGTTATTTTGTTGTTGTGTTTTGGTTGTTTGTGGAGTTTGTGCATATGATAGAGTATTGATGCGTTCTGTGATCGAATTTGTTCCGTTAACAAGATCACGAGCGACCTTAGTTTCGTGTCGATTGATTTAAGGACGTTTGTCTTAACAATTGGCTTGAAATGTAGCCCTAACTTTCATCAAAATATGGCAAGAATTTCCAACTTTTGTCAGGATTTTGAGTAGACGTGAATGTCGATTCTGTGATGAAGGTATTGTTATTGATTTCTCTTCTCATGCCCATATCCATTGCCCAAACTATCTATCATTCATAGAAATAGCTCGATAGCTCGTAGAAGTGGTATATTATTAACTGTTATATTGAATCAAGAACAGACAACAAACATCGCTTTATGCTGTCTCCACTTATTAAACGCCAAGCCTACACAATTGACATCGCAATGCGAATATTTTGCTTGGAGAAATACAAGGAATATATATGGACCCGGTGATTGAGATTGTGCCCACAATAGTAATCACTCAATTGTTGGATAGATCCATGACAGGATGTATATAGAATTTTACCCAGAAAACAAATATGATTTATGTGTTTTGTTTGGTTATGCAGCCAACAGAATATAGTGTTGTGAATAAGATCAAGACATTGAGAAACATCAATAACTACCTCAAAAACTAGAAACCAGTAAAAACAACCTACAACTCCACTTCAAAACTAATACAGAAGAAACCTATTTGAACTTCCATTTGCACAATAACTGAGTGAAAATTCAAAAAGAAACCAAAACTTGAAAGAAACAGAGTTCATATCACACAAGAAAACATATCCATGCATTGCTAAGGCGCCAAACATTCCGCCCAGACACTTGTATATACAGAAACCTAACTTGTCTATGATGTCTTGTGGGAATTACCGCCCCGAGGTTTGCTCTAATTTCAATTTAGTTCATCTGTTTTCAAAAACTACAAAAAACTCCCTGGAAATAAACATCAATACAAGAAAAACTCCTCAAAAGTTCAAAACTATACGATATGAAGCTGATAAATTCAAACAATCTACCTATTTCAAGGAGTGTTCTGTATTAAAGTGAAATGATAGGGAACTTTTGGTAATTTGTGAACACAGAGGGACTAAATTGTAATTAGGAAAATTTCAGGGGTAGTAGATCGAATTCGCCCCAACTTTTGAAGACACGCGATAACATAAAACAAAAGAAAAAAAAAAGAATGTAAAAGAAACTCTAGACGGGCAGAAGGGCAACCTTCTTAGCAACGACACATTGGAACTTATTTGAAACATCCTTTTTCCTGGGTTTCTTCATCACAAGCCAAAAGCAGGGCATACTATACAGCTTCACAACATCGGGAATGAAATTTTAAGAACAATTCTTTTTTAATAACTTTTAAGCTCCAATGCATCCAAAACCCTTCTTAGGAGTCTGTCCCGTTGCTCGGTATTTTGCAGACATTTCCTCAGCTTTGAGAAGCTCTTCGCCCCGTTTGGCTTCAACCATTGCTCTCTTCTCTTCTGCTTGCTTGTGAATTGCTGCCACTCGATTCATATATTTTTCTGCATATTCTGCTTTCTTATTCTCAAGATCTTCCTGAAAATTTATAATATATACGTATAAGAATTAGCAACATGTTCGATATTTTTTCTATAATCAACAAAAACACAATCCTACTAGAGCTGTGGATGTTTACCTCAAGTTTCTTTAGTTTGCTTTCCAGAGATGCTTTCTTGCTGTTTTCCCACGAAGCAACATCCGCGAGCTTCTTTTGGGCCCTGTTTCCATTATAGAGATATATAATCAAACTATTGTATTTTGATTTATTTCAACAATGACATATTCAGTAAGCAAAAATCAGTTTGTAGTTAATATTTTCAAGAATCAAGAATAATATTTCCACCAACATAAATAGCTTCTTTTTCACAAGGAAATTGTTCAAAACTATGCAATATTCATTGAATCAACAGTTTCAAGATTGTCCTTTACTAGACAACCGAAGGACTTAAGATAATCACACTATCACAGTGTCATTAACGGATGGTTTTTTCTTAATTTATAGGCCATTAATTCAAGTTTGCAATATACCATAATGACATAAAATCAAGAAGAGCTGGATTAAGCCTTACTTGTTCTCCACTTTGGATTTCTCGCTTTCTTCCCATGCCTTGATGAAAGACAAATTCTTCTCATCCGTAAGCTTCGCCAGAGCAACATCTGTAATATTTAGACAGTTATTAGCAGTTCACTTGCACCATTTCTTATTCATTTTGCACAAGGATCCAAAATTGCAGGTTAATCCCAATTAAATTAGTACCGGAATTCACAATAGTCATAATATATATATACTATATATATATACTATATATATATATATATATATATATATATATATATATATATATATATATGAATATGTACCTCTATCAAGAGACCCTTTCGAGCTTTTCTTTGGAGGTTCAGGGACCGCTGCAACATATCGGAACAACAGTCCTAAGTTAGTTCCATCAAACCAGAAGTATCAACGGTTCTTAATTAGTCAGGCAAACATCATAAGATAAACCACGAACTTGAAAACCAATACAAGATTAGATAGAACTTCAGGATCAAATTTATATCAAAATCTGCATTCAAACCATTAAAAATGTTGTTTTATTTGGTGTTTTGAGTCAGATAAAGTTGCTCCAAGCTATGGCAGCTGATATTCATGATCATACACTTATAGAGCCAATGAGTGAATTACCATACCAGTTTCACAGAATTACAAATAAATCCAGTATTTCTTTCTCTTAAAGGGAAAAAAAAACACCTTTGTTCTCATTGTAAATGCTTAATGGAGCCTCAGGTAAAATTTTCTAAACTTAATTTAACATCTTCATTTCCAGAGCAAAACTGATTGCAATCTGAAACTTCCAGCAACTTAAAGTCTCTAACTCCTTCCTAAACTTTCATTTCCATGCATATGAGAGACAGAGAGAGGTTAACTTACTTGCTAGAGCCTTGGAATCATCGTGAGGCGGCGGAGCCACCGGCTTATCCTGAACGACGTCGTTGGGCTTCTTCATGACCGCCGCGAGTGGTGGCTCCTCCGCTTCAGGCTTCTTGGGAACAACTTCCTGCGGCGGCGCTGCTGTTGCCATTTTCTGTATAGATTTATGCGTGTGTATATAGGATTCTCTCTCTCTCTCTCTTCCCCCTCCAAACGGCGAAGAAAATCAAAAGTTAGTTAGAAGACAGCAAAGATCAGAATTCTTGAAATCAGGGAGATAGATAAAGATATAACTAGAAAGAAGGTACGTCTCTCTCTCTCTCTCTGAGTTCGAAAATGGCGAAAAGATTTCGCTATATTTATCAGTGGCCGAATGACAGTGTATCAAGCGTGTGTGCGCGTCCGCACACGGGATTCGGTGTACCTGAGAGCGCTGATCCTATGCTTCGCTGATGCATGGACACAGAGGACATGTTTGTTTGAGCTTTGAACAAAAATATCAATAATTTTAATATGACAAAAAAATTATTTGCAACTTGAACTTTTTACTTTTTTAAAATTTGCAATATAAACTATTTCGGGCTTATAATTGTAATCTGAGCTTTTCAATTTTTTTGAATTTGCAATCTAAACTATTTTGGGATTTTAATTAATAGCTTGAATTTTTTAAGTTTTTTGAATTTGTAACTTGAACTTTTCAAAAGTTATTGAAAAGTTCAAGTTGCAATTATAAGCCTGAAATAGTTTGAATTGCAAACTAAAAAAAAGAAAAAATAGTTCAGATTGTAAATAATTTTTGGTCCTTTTAATATGTAAGTAAACATAACCTCACATTTAAGAAATTATAAGAATATATTATATCAAAAATATTTTATTCCATCCATCAAATGATTAGAAACATTCTAATAATTTCATTACGATTTTTTGTCACAAAAAATAGAAACACAACGAGCAAGTCACATTTTTGGTTAGGATTTCTAACAACAATTGAATCCCAAAATATGTTTCTGTAATTTACATTGTTATAAAAAAGAATTTTAATTTTTTTATGGTGCGATAAATTTTATGTATAAACTATACTATAGGTATTATCCTTGATTTAGATCACAAATTTGTTTACAGAAAACACAAAAATATAAAAAAAAAAACAATTTTCCTTCATGTTTTTAGTAAAACGTATCAAACAAGGCCTTAAAAAGTTGTCGGCTATTGGTGATAAATGGATAGATGTGTGTGGGTGAGCGTAGATAATCTACGCCTCGTGCCGACAGGTTAAAAACTGTGATAGTGCATCTTTCTAACGGTGAAGACCAAAAAGGATATTTTCATGATATAATATAATTGACAAATTTCAAGATTTCCTTATTCTTTTACGATTTCTCCTTTGATTTTTTTCATAAGGGCTTTTTCTAAATAATGTAGAAATAGTTGTTCCAAATATTTAACTTAATTAACTTACTAATTGTACTTAATTATTATATTTCTAGGGAAAATGAGACTGAGATAGATATTAACTATAAAATATATTTATTTAACCAAGACAAGTTTAATTAATGGGCCCAACAAATTTCCAAGGTTTAATGATGTTGTTACATGTATAGTGTATTGGACCGTTGTTTTTGGATAGTACATTTACTTGACATGCATACTTATTACTTACATTATGTCATATTTTTTCTTCTAATTTCCAGTGGATGTTTCCTGATAATGATGAATATACATAATATGTCAATTATTATATAATATAATTTAGTAATTACATATATATTTAATTTAAATAATATATTAATTGTATAATACATATATATTAATACAAAAAATATATTCATTCTTACAAGTCTCGAATCTGAGTTAGATTCAGCTCAAGTACTCAAACTTGAATAATTTCAAACTGGGTTAAGCTATCTCAAATTTGGCTTGTGAGACTTGTTAACCGACTCGACTCGTTTATACCCTTTTTCAATGCACGTTGTTAATGTTTATTGTATATGTCGTAAAATTAGTTCGATCAAATGTACAAAAGATTCTAGTTCAGTCTGCACAACCTTGATTTAAAATAAGTAATTTTACAAATAAATATCATATAAATTAATTCATTATTTAAAGTTTGTTGATAATTAGGTATGTTTTTCAATAGTACCACATGGGGAACATAATATTTCATTAGATTTCTACTAATTAACAACAAAAGGAGATGCTTACAACTTGCAAACTGATAATTGACTCACTCGTATGATTAGGGTTTCTCATGAGCCCACTGAATCAATCAAGCACGATGATATATACCAATTTTTGTTAAACCGTAATTATAAATAAAAGCAAAATTAATACTATTATAACTCTTAATTATTAAGAATATGTTTAATTCATTTAGTTATTTTAATGCTGATTTAGAACTCGATTTCTTGCAACAACAAAAGTCGAAAACTGAAATTATTGATTGGGGCCGGGATATTGTATTTACGATGCACGAGTCTGAACGTGACATGTTTACAAAATGGTATCCCATGCAATTGCATGATCACGACATTAATTTAAGATTATTTTTATTGAATTTTGTCACTCTAGAACATCCCAGATCGAGGCTATCAATATGAGCCACGTAACCCACAATAATATTATATTAATTATTGTAGAATTAGCTTAGTTATTCATTCAAAAGTACTTTGGAAAATAGAATTATAATATATATATGTTAGTGGAATTTAAATATCGAATTGTTGCTTTAGCTTAATTATTTTGTATGTTACTTTAGGAAGCAGATAACATATATTTATTTAAATAGAAAAAAATTATTTACAACATGAACTATTTTTTTAGTTTGCAATTAAAACTATTTCGGATTTATAATTATAACTTAAACTTTTCAATATTTTTTATTTGCAACCAATGTATTTAAGGATTTTAATTGCAACCTAAGTTTTTTTAGGAAGCAGATAACTAATATTTATTTAAATGGAAAAAAATTATTTGTAACCAGAACTATTTTTTTTTTTTGAGTTTGCAATCAAAATTATTTCGGATTTATTATTATAACAAAATTTTTTTAATATTTTTGAATTTGCAACCTAATGTAACCTGAATTTTTAAGTTGTTTGAATTTGAAACTTGAACTTTTCAATTTTTTTGAATTTGCAACCTCAAATTATTTTTTTTGAAAGCCCACCAGGTTGCAAATGTTAATAAATTCTTTTAGTATAGGTTGCAATTAAAAACCAAAATAGTTCAGGTTACAAATTCAAAAAAATTTAAAAATTCAGTTTACAATTATAAATCTGAAATAGTTTAGGTTGTAAACTTAAAAAAATTAAAAAGTTCAAGTTATAAGTAATTTTTTTCCTCTATTTAAATATATTCATAACTATTTATTATTTTATTTTAAAACGGTAGAAAGGTAGACTGAATGATGATTCTCTTGGCTGGACATTTGGTTGTATTCCATTAATTGGAGGGCCCCTGTTTCTTTGTTATCTACTACTAATTATTTTTAATTAAAGATGATAGGGACCTACTTATATAGCAATTTTATTTGGGTCCCTTTTTTTTTTCTTTTGTCAAAACAAATTCTATGAATTCAAGCATGTAAATAGTTAATAATTCTTATATCATACAAAATTGAAGAAGTGGATAGGCATAAATTAGCCTGGTTGTACCATTACTATCCAATACCTTTGGGAGTGGTGGGGGCTAGCCTAGTTGAACCAACAAATTTAAGAACTAATTTATCTTATAAATTTTTCTAAAAAGGAAAACTTATAATTTACGGATACAGACACGGTGATAATATAGGATATGATACTTGCAATTTACAAATTTTTTATTTCTTTTTCCAAAAATAAATTTACAATTTATTTTTTATTTTCTTCTTCACTTGGTGGAATATCCAACAAAATTAATAAACATGATCATTTAGAGGAAATCAATGAAATTGAAAAGTGACTCATGGATACAAATCACGAAAATGTGTATTTTTTTCTCGAATTTCTCATTGAGATCCTTTTAAGAAATAAAGTTTTTGATCGGAATATGAATAAAACCGAAAGACCCTTTAACTATTTAAAGGGGTAATAGAATCAAACTATTAGAAATTTTTATACTTTATTTTTCCCATATACTTAATTTAGGATGATTTAAATTTATGAAAATAATAAATTAACAGATTAAGAAACGAATTCAATTTTTAAGAATTATTAGATCAACAAATGGGCCGGACTTTATATGGGCTTGAGCTGAAACCTCAGCCCATTATTTTCTCAGGCCCAATACAAAACTCGGCTAGTCGGCTAGTCCATTCAAGGACAAGACGACACCGTATGCGTTTTCGGCCAATGGATTCCCGCTCTGTAACCATTCCTCCACCTTCACCGGCATCGACGCCGTGCACGGCGGAGTCTGCGGAGGAGAAGCCATGGGGAGATAAGGTTTCAGAGGCAGTAATTTCAGTTTATAATTCTCTCCCAAAGAAAGGGAAGCCCCAAGGCCGTGAAGTCACTGTTTTAGCAGCATTTCTCGTCTCCAATCCTTCTCAAGGTCAGAAACTCACAAACTATCAGCTTAATTTCCAAAATTTTCAATTAATTGTTCGATTATTTCTCTTTAATCCACCTTTTTGATTGATAATATTCTATATGTGTGTGTGTTTTAATCTGTGTTTTGCGTTAAGAGTTACAAGTGGTGGCTTTGGGCACGGGAACGAAATGCATAGGGCATTCGAGGCGGAGTTCAAATGGTGACGTCGTCAATGATTCACATGCAGAAGTTATCGCCAGACGGTCTCTTCTTAGGTATGGTTTCAGTCTCAGATATCAACTTTTAGGCTTGAATTTTTCGTAGCTTGCTTTTAGTCTTGAGGACATATCAATATTAAGAATCTTATAACAGTGTATGCTTCCGTCTATTCTACAGGTACTTCTATTCAGAGCTTACAAAATATTATAGCAAGCATAGCCATGATAACCTAAGAATGGAGTTGCAAAGTGATACATCGACCAACTCAATTTTGCATTTAAGCTCTGATAAACTTGGCCAAAAAAAATTCAGATTGAGATTGGGTTTGCAGTTACATTTGTATGTATCACAATTGCCATGTATGTATCTCATGTATTCGTACTGTACATGATTTCACTTTGAGCTCAAAATTTCATGCTTCTCATTTATATCTTTTATAGGTGGAGATGTTTCACTCAATTCTCAGATGTTCACTTCTTTGAACTGTAATTCTTCCAAGAAACAGAAAACAGAAGGTGACCCTTCTGAAAATAGTGAATGGCAGAATGGTAAATATTAGTAAATTTAATGTAATCAATGCTATAACATGTTCTTGAACATTAGTATTCGTTTTTGAAACATCTTGATTTTGTCTCCAGGTGATTGTTGTCAAGTCACTGGTACAGTTCAGAGGAAACCTGGTCGAGGTGATACAACTTTGTCTGTAAGCTGCTCTGACAAGATTGCTCGATGGAATGTTGTTGGAGTTCAAGGTTCCTTACACTTGGTAGTTTAAAGTTCAAACATAATCGATTGATGCTGAGAGCATGTTTATAACTAGGAATTAGAAGTGATTGTACAAATCTCGTTTCAAGTTTAGTCTGATTAAAAATCTTTCTTTCTGTCCAGGAGCTCTACTTTCCTGCTTTCTGGACCCAGTTTATATTTCATCTATAACAGTGGGTCTATCTCGATTTGATTCTTCAAATCTTCTCATGGCCAATCATCTTAGAAGATCTATACATGGTCGGACCATTCCATTGTCTAGCAAACTGATGGATCCTTTTGAAGTGAATAAGGTTATAATGTGCTTTTCATTCTCGTTTTCTATGATATAGCTTAATATTGAATGTCAAGTTTATCTCAGTGAATTTTACATTTTGTATCATTTACAGCCACTTCTCTGGGTAGCACCAGTACCACCTAAGGAATTTCAACATTCTGAGACTGCTCTTGAAACCTTAACTTGCGGGTGAGCTTCTTTTGTTATGAATTTGATTTTTGACTCGATTCTGTATTCTTGTCCCTGTTCTCTGATGTCAAGTTTTTGATTCCCAGTTATTCAATATGCTGGAACAAATCTGGCTTGCATGAAGTCATTCTTGGTACAACTGGTCGAAAGCAGGGAACTTCTGCAAAAGGCGCATTGTCCCCGTCTACAGAGTCGTCTTTATGCAAGTAACAGTTTTAACGTCGATGGATGACATAAACTTATGACTAGAACCCATAGTTACTCAAAGTTAACACAACTGATTTGACTCCTTTATCTCTCTACAGACTGTAATGCTATTTATTCACAACTCCACTGATACTTTTTGGAGTAACTACCAAAACCCCTATGAGGTTTGTGCCGTTTATGAAAATCACCCTGAGCCTTGAAAATTACAAAAACACCGAGACAATGATTTTCAGTTAGTTTGAGGTTATTCTCGTTATGATTTGGAAAACCTCAAGGTGTTTTTCTTAATTTTTAAGGTATTCAGGGTGTTTTTTGTAAATGGCGCTAACCTCAAGGGGTTATTCGTAATTGACCCTATATATATTTTTTTTCTTTTGTTATTTAGGAAGCGTTTCTTGGAGTCATTTGTATCAATCAACCAAGATTATTCGTCAGGATTCTCCATCAGCGAGATCACTTATCAAGACATGAAGGTATACTACTAATGTACATGTTGTCAGCTTTGTGCATCAATAGATCCAACATGCATATTTATGTGTAATTAATTGTACACATACAGAGGGATTAAATTTAATGATTATCGCAGCCTGATACCACCCAACATGAAATTGTATTAAAAAAATAATAAATAATAATACCTCCTCCTATCATTTTCTTCCCTGTCATAGTCGGTTTTTAGTTTTTTACTAATTACTCTACTGCATCTGGAGAAGCTAAAGTTGTAAAAAGTTAGGAGTGTTGAAAAAGAAGTGATAGGCAAAAAAAAGAAAAAGCAATTGAGTGTTTGATAAGAAAAACTGAGGACGTTTACTACTCTTAAAAACTTGTATATACTTGTTTACGAAAATAACCTAAAAAGCTAGAAGTTGAAGCCAAAAGCATGTTCATAGACGCTTCTAGCTTCTACCTTTTTTTTTGCTTAAAATAAGCAGAATTTGGTTCCCAAAAACTCCCAAAGTGCTGAATAAATAAAACACTTGGCACAAAAGTATTTGTTTCGAGTTTGCAAATACTATCATATTCTCGATATTACATGTGCATAAATATTCAATGTCGTATTCTCTTGATAATTGAAAGTAATGGATGTCCTCTTTTGTAATTTTGAATTAAGTATATGATTCTTTTTTGCAGGAAAAGGCTAAAGAATATATAGCAGCTTCGAAGATGTTCAAAGAAAGCCCACATTTCAGGAACTGGCTTTCGAAGCCCCAAAATTTCGAGTCCTTCTTCACTTACAATGTGGTATTAAAGTAATTACCATTTTGATCTTATCATCACTTAATTAGCACAAAATTATTATATTTATTAGCTTCAAAAAACAATATATTTGTTCTCCTAGTCAAATTAACATACGAAGAAACGTGGGCAGCGCTATAAATAGAACATATTTCCATAATCTTTGTATCATGATCTATCAACACCGTATTATATATAGGCATGCAGGAAATTAATGTATTAGCATTTAGCACAAGATTGGGGCCGGGACGTAACCCGATATATATTGAATCACATGTATAATTACACGAACCTTGATAACGTGTCGGATTACGAAATTAGATAAATGATTTTGGAATTTGGAGCTAGCATGTGCCCCCCGATCGATCTAACTCTAAATTAAACAAGTACTCATGAGTATATATTCTATGCATTGCATGGTAGTATTGTTTAGTATTTACACACGCAAAAAAATTAAGGAAAAAGATTCCAAAAACCAATAATTAAAGTTAGAAAATAAATTCATTATATTGAAATTGTTAAAAAAAACATATACAATTATTGAATTAAAAATTGTATATATAATAGATCTAGAGGGAAAAGTAGGTGGAGCGGTGGAGGGATGGGCGGGGATTATGCCCCCTTCCTCCGCCCATGCATGTATGATACTGAAATAGCTAGGATTGGCGTTCCACTGAACTAACTAATCATAAAAAACTACAATCAAATGTGACGATTGTTGCAACGTGGTCTTATGTTTAATAAAATGAGACATACCAAAACTCGTGTGATAGATATATAGAAACTATATTTTAAAATTATTTGGAAAGCTGAAACGGTTTGTTGTTTTGCCTATTTAAGCGATGCTTGTAATGGAAAGAATGTACACTCACTCGATCATCAAATTCCCAAGATCGAAAAAGAAAGACAGAAATATATATTAATATATAGTTCAATGCGACCAACATTGTAATGGTTAAGGCTATGGTTTCGAAGAAGCCAAATTAATTATGTTAGCAGCTTTTGTAGTAAAAAAGCTTCAATAGCTGCTAATTACAATGTGTCTAGAGCTGCTGCTGGCGTTTGGACCAATTTCTCCATCAAATGCAATACTGATCAGATCACGTCGACTGAACGACGATCTGGAAACTACGGGGTTCCTATTTGGGATTTCGACTATGTTCAATCTCTGAGCACTCAATATCAGGTATATATATATCTTTTCATGTCTAGCTAAATATATATACACTATATGAGATTGCTATAGACAATATGCATGGTTTATCCGTTTTTTTTGTGCATGTATAGGATAAAGTGCACTTGAGAAGGGCTTCTGAGCTGATAGTTCAAGTGAAGAAGTTGCTTGAGCAAGAATTGATTCATGAGCCAGTTCAAAGCACTACTTTAAAGTTGGAGTTGATTGACGATGAACAGAGGATGGGACTATCTTACCACTTTGAAGACAATATCAGCCAAATCTTAAGTTCTATACATGATGATCATCAGAGCAAGACTTCTGATACTCATGGAAGGGATCTGTACTCAACAGCTATCGAATTCAGACTCCTCAGACAACATGGTTTTAGCATCTCTCAAGGTACGTACTAAATAAATAGGAACTAACTACAAGAAAGAGTAATAGTAGTCATGACAATTTAAAAATTGTCACCATTGATTCAGATTATTTAATTTCATTGCAGATGTATTTGATTGTTTCAAGAATGAGAAGGGAGAGTTCAAGGCAAGCCTTGGGGACGATATATACCAGAGGATTGCTACAACTTTACGAGGCGTCATTTCTGCTGACAGAAGGTGAAGATACCTTAGAGCAAGCAAAAGCATTTGCCACCAATTTTCTCCAACAGAAACTTGATCATGATGGGGGTTTTGGATTAATTGATGAGAATCTTTCATTACTGGTTCGTCAAGCTCTCGACCTCCCATTTCATTGGAGAGTTGAGAGACAAAATGCGAGATGGTCCATTGATGCATATGAGAGGAGACCAGACATGAACCCTACTGTGCTTGAGCTTGCTAAGCTGGACTTCAACATGCTCCAAGCAACATACCAAGACGAACTGAAACATGTCTCAAGGTGATCATAACTCAGAATTCCGCCTTCAAAATATTTTTAATTCAATTAAGTTCAAATATTAATCTGACATTTTGATTTTGATCATGGATCCTTATAATATAGATGGTGGAAGAAAACGTGTCTAGCTGAAAAGCTTCGATTTGCGAGAAACAGGATTGTTGAATGTTACAATTGGGCCGTTGGTAAGCTCTCCGAGCCTCAACATGGATATTCGAGGATAATGGCCACCAAGTTCAACATTTTAATCACAGTAATGGATGATATGTTTGATGTCTATGGCACGGTAGAAGAACTCCAACTCTTCAATGAGGCTATTCAAAGGTTAGAATTAGTAATCGAATTATAAATTTAAAAATTTTCAGGGTGTTTTTTGTATTTAGACCATACTTTTGAGGGGCTGTATGTAATTATCCCTAAATAATATGATGCACGTTTTCTTCTTAATTGATCAGATGGGATATGGAAGCAATGGACAAACTCCCAAACTACATGCGAATATTTTGTCTAGCACTGAACAACTACATAGACGAGATGGCATATGACGTTCTCAAAGAACAAGGATATCAAATCATTCCTCATTTAAGAAAAACAGTAATAATCTATATAGTCTTTCTTGCTCGATCTACTCCAATATTTGAAAATTACTTCATATTTTAAGGTCTTTTGGAAGGTGCAGTGTTTCTAATTGGTTTATACGTTAAACTGCTGCAGTGGGCTGATTTAAGCAGTTCATATATTAAAGAGGCAGAGTGGTACTCGAGGGGGTGGGGTATACACCGACACTCAAAGAATATTTCAGCAATGGAATGATTTCATCATCAGTTACTACGATGTTAACCCATTTATATTTTCTAGTAACAAATTAATCCAATAGAGAAGGAGGTTGTTCAAAGCTTGTATAAATATCATGACATAGTTCTATGTTCATCAATGATTCTACGGCTTGCAAACGACCTAGGAAGGGGACCGGTACATATATACTTATTACAGTTAAATGACTCAATTAAGTTATCATCGGATTATACTCATTGTCAAACTTTTGAACTAAACCTGCATGCAGTACGAGATGGAAAGAGACGATGTACCAAAATCAACGGAGTGTTACATGAATGAAAGCGGTGCTAGTCGAGAAGATGCACGAGAGCATATTAAGTTTCTGATATGGGAGGCATGGAAAAAGATGAACCAAGAACGAGTTAAAGCAGATAATCCATTCCAGCAAAATTTCGTGAAAAGTGCTCTTGATATCAGCAGAACGGCACAATATGTGTACGAAAATGGAGATGGGCTTGGGGTTCAGAAACCTCAGATTAAAAAATGTATGTCTACCTTGCTGTTTGAGCCTATCCTGTAATTAAGAATTGATCATACATAGTCGTCTCACCATATCAAATTTTGTATCCATCTTCAATAATGTTAATTTGCCGTCTGCAATTAATGTTGTATGTGTGCAGCATATATATCGTTTTTCAATCAATGTCTTGATTATGCGCGCAATATGCACTTGTATTTATATATTTTATCCTCAAAATAAAATGAAGAAATATGTATTTCTTTTCAGGGGAAAAAGAAGTAAAATAATAAATAGTTTTATTTCATTTATGATGATCCCTTGTGATATATTCAAAGAAAGTTGTACTATATATCTATGTATCTCCTTTCTTGTAACTGTTATTTTATCCCTAGATAACATTTTCAAGATCTTCCGACAAATCCTATAGAATTTCAGTTGCAGGGAAATTTCGTCTCTAATTTTTCGGCGTGTTGAATTTCGTTTGAAACTGTACGTTCTACTACATATATACACCAATAAATCCAATGTCTCTTCTTCTCTGCGCACAAAGCTTAGCTCTTGTTGTTTATCTGTCAATTATTTCCATGGATTATGGACTTCTGAGTGTTAATGTTTCTTTTTTCATTACTATTAATCTACAATTTCATTTTCATTATTCCAATTATCACCCTATTATTATTATCATTATTTTGTTGGTATAAAAGTGACTGCTGCTCGGTATCAGAATTTTTTTCTTGGATTTTAGAGAGAAAATTTGGTCTGCTGTGCATGACTATAGCATCTTGTCTTGTATACATACACAATACTTTGCGTATAGTATGACTTGAAAGTTGAAACTATAATCTCTTAATGAGCAAAAACATACAAATAAACGTTACCGGCAACCACACCCCCTATGGGCACTGATATTACAATTTCATCCCCTATATCAGCTCAAGACCTCGACATGTCATTGGATCAGTCCAGTTCTCTTTCTTCTGGTCCTGCTGAGGTCGTTAAACCTCTCAGAAAATCGTCAAGAATTTCTAAACCTCCAGCTTATTTGGGGGATTATGATTGTAATACTCTTCATGTTGCCAAAGACATCAAGTATCCTATCCTGCGCTATCTTTCTTATGACTCTTTATCAAAGTCATATAGAAACTTTGTCTGCAATATCACCACAGCTTATGAGCCTAATTTTTATCACCAAGCTGTTAAGTTCCCCGAATGGCGAGAGGCAATGGCAGAGGAGCTCAAAGCTATGGAAGCTAATAACACTTGGAAGGTGGTTTCTTTACCACCTGACAAACATGCGGTTGGATGCAAGCTGTGGATTTTTAAAGTTAAACATAAAGCGGATGGGAGTGTTGAACGTTATAAAGCAAGACTCGTGGCTCGAGGTTTCAATCAACAAGAGGGATTTGATTAAATTGAGACTTTTTATCCCGTCGCTAGGCTGGTAACAGTGAACTTACTCTTGGCTCTTGTTAGAGCTCAAAACTGGACTCTTGCTCAATTGGATGTGAATAATGCTTTCTTGAATGGTGATCTATACAGGAGGTTTACATGGATTTACCACTCAGTAATTTCAAACAGCGGGAGCCAAAAACCACTGCTCAATCCAAGTTGGTTTGTAAATTGTAAAAATCAATTTATGGGTTGAAACAAGCTTCAAGACAGTAGTATGCTAAGCTTGCTCACGCTTTGATTGCCCTTGGGTTTCATCAGTCCAGATCTGATTATTCCTTGTTTACTAAAGGTGTCGGTGCTGATTTTGTTGTACTTTTAGTGTATGTTGATGATATCATCATCACAGTCCCTTCAACTTCTTTGATTTCAGAAGTTAAAGATAAGTTGCGGGGCCATTTCAAATTAATAGACCTTGGCACATTGAAATATTTCCTAGGATTGGAAATAGCAAGGTCGAAGGCTGGAATTTTTCTTTGTCAGAGAAAGTATACCGTGGAATTACTTGAAGAAACGGGTTATTTGGGGTCTAAGCTATTCAATACACCTGTGGATCCTTCTGTTCATTTGAGTGCCACAGAAGGTGACCTTTTGCCTGATTTCACTGTCTATAGATGATTGATTGGGCGTCTCTTGTATCTAACTTTATCTCGATCGGCCTGACATTACTTACACCGTCAACAAACTCAGTCAATTTGTGGCTCATCCACGTACTTCACATATGCAAGCAATACATCATCTTTTGAGGTACTTAAAATCTAGTCCTGGGCAAGGAGTTTTCATCTCTTGTACATCTCCCATGCAACTTAAAGCATTTTCTGATTCGGATTGGGCATCATGCGTTGATTCTAGAAAATCCACTACAGGCTTTTGTGTATTTTTGAGGGATTCTCTCATCTCGTGGAAGTCAAAAAGGCAGACAACCGTTTCTCGTTCCTCGGCTGAAGCTGAGATAGAGCCATGGCCTTGACTCCGAGTGAACTCGTATGGCTCCATCAACTTTTAGCTGACTTTCAGGTCACATTAGAAGCTCCCACTGTCCTTTATTGCAACAGCCAAGCAGCTGTATATATCACCACCAGTCCTTTGTTTCATGAGAAAATGAAATACCTAACGGTAGGACCTAAGTCTTAGACAGAGCCATAGTCGGAAAGGTACTGTCTCTATAATTTCTATTAATAGAGGGGGTTTTGTTGTATTTTTCCCTAAATCAGGGGTGTAAATGTAATTATTCTCTTTCTTTATGTATGATGATCCTTTGTGATTTCAAAGAAAGTTGTAGTATCTCCTTTCTTGAAACTGTTTTTCATCGCGGAATCTGACATTTGAATGATATGCACAAAATTAATACACTATTTACATGAGGTAAATTAAGTTATCTTATCCTTAATTGTAACATTTTCAAGATCTTCCAACAAATCCGATGGTCATTTATGCACCAAACTGGTCTTGCTAGAATTTCAGTTGCAGGGAAATTTCGTCTCTAATTTTTTCGGCGTGTTGAAACAGCAAAAATTCATTAATAAACAACTGTTCAATAATCCAATGTCGCTTCTTCTCTCCATACAAAGCTTAGCTTTTGTACACCACAGAATCGTTCTCGGCCTCCAAGACTGCGTCAGCGACAGAACAACGGAAGTCAGCCTTCAAAGATTCAACAGCCAAATCTTGATATCACGCGTACTGGTTCAATATTTTTTTCTAGGGTTTAGGTTCTTCCCCAATTTTTGAAATTGAAGTCAGCTTTGATGCCTGGTTTTAATTTGCCACTCGGAATTCGGCAACATAATCGGTTTCCGACACACATCATATGGTATTCCAGTACTGGAATTTGAGTGATTAGGGCTGGCTGTTTTGTCCCAAATTGCTAAAAAAGAGTACCAATATTCACGATGGCCAAATAATTATCCAAAAGTTAGAATTCCAAATTTGCAATTTTTCCTTTTCCTATTTTTCCCTTCAAAATGCATTGTTGACACATTAAATGGATATTTTATATTTTCAAAATATTAAAAAGTGCTAAATATTTTTCTAACTTAACAAAATGGCACAAGGAACTTTTAATTCTATTTTTTACCCCAATTTCATCTTCTTCCCCAAATTCAAATTCGTCTAAGAAACCCTAACCACAACCGTCACCACCATTACCTCTTTCCCAAATTGATAGTAAGCATCACTCCACTCCATTTATCTAAAAGAAATATTCAGTGGATATACTTAAATTCTTTAACTAATAAAGATGAAATCATATTACTTTCTTATTTAAAAATCCGATATGGGACAAAATTATCACTCTTCTTCAGAGTGTGATGTCACGCGGGCACATTACATGCGAGAGTTTCGTCAGAACCTATCAAGTGAACTCTTAAATATAATTACTATAAACTACTTACATAAAAGGATGTCCAATATATCCACTTGAGTTTGTTTGACTAATACAATTGATCGTAGTAGCAATATAGTTACTATTGTTGACATTTTACGGTGACATCTTCTCTTCTATCCATTAGTTATAATATTGTTTGAAGGATACATATATTTTTTTTTTGGTAGATTTTTGAAGGATATGTTTCGTCCAATATACGCAAATTGGCATGGTAGGCTAATAATGTTAATTAATATTCCAAGTTCTCCTTTATTATACAATACAATATAGGATTTTCTTAATCATATATATTATATAAGAGTAGACATATTCTTTGATACATCACGTTTTGAAAATAGTTGTAGATTTGGTTGGCAGAAATCTTGATAGCAACCTCATATTAGTTATTTGCACGTCACTCTCTACGATAGTAATTGAGTATAATATATCTTAATTGAGTATAATATCGTGTATTAGAGTAGGCTAACAGTATTATTGAAAAATCCGGACCATACATATTAATATTATTGAAATAGGTGCTTCTAATTTCTGATCTAGTCGTTCACAAAAATAATAATTATGCAACTCCAGATTAAAGCAATCCCTTAATCATTAACCAAAGTTTATGAAACATGGACACGAACACGGCTATATAGATACCATACGACATGGATACGGTGACATGAATTTTTCTCAATATTTTATAGTACTAGAGAAGTGTCCGACACGGTGTCGGACACAACACGACACGAGTGGATAAATTTTTTAAGAGTGTCCGTGCAAAGTGTTTTATGTACGAACTAGCTAGTATATATATTAGAAGGGTTAGTGTATGATTACAATCAAAATTTTGCTATTTCATATTTCATATTTCATATTTTCTTTTTCTCTAATCCCATTTATGTGGGCGGCGGCCCGAGCTAGCTCTTTTTTGTTATAATCCTATTCAAAATTTTCGAGTTATTTATTTATAAGAAGCATCTTTTCAATTAACTAATATTAATTTAGAATTGAATCATGCACACAAGTAGTGAGCATTTTAACAATTAACTAATCTTATAGTTTATCGCCGGCACGTATTACGCACATGGAAATTCCGATACTAAATTTCAATTTGAGTGAAGAATTAACTCAAATTGTCACAAAATCGTAATTAATAAATAAAATTATTAATTTTTAAATTAATATGCTAAAATGTTAATGTATATCGAACTAAAACACCAATTTTGCAATTCGTTCGTGATTCCACGGGAGCACTTTTTGGTTTGCTTTCATACGACTCTCAAATTTAGTGTTCCACTTCCCGACGTCCAATTAATTATAAAACGTACGTATTATATATACTATCCCTATGATTTGCTGATATTATAAAATGATCCTTGGATTTTTAAAAATAACAAAACACTCAATGAACTTTCTTTAAATTAAAATAAAATAGAAAAAGGAAAGTATGTAAGCCCAGTTATACCCATCAATAGATTTAGTTATGAATATATTAATAATTTATAATATTTAACTAATCTAGTGTTTACTTAATATGGTTGTGATGAGTAGACTAAATAACTACTATATTTGTAATATATTATTATGCATAGTCATAACCTATTTAGTCTTGAGTCCAATTCCGACCCTAACACAAGACCCCAAACAAAATGTCCCCTGATGATGTCATTAACCGACTTCAAAAATATGAATTATGGCTACGCTGTATCTGAGATTTTTATTTTTAACAGAAACATCTCGGAACTGTAACATTTGTTAGTTTTTTTTAATTATTTGAAACTTCATGGGTTTTGTTTTAAAAATTTGGATAAAACGACCTTTGGAGTAGCCAGTACATGAAATTTTCCCTTATAAAACGCTGTAATTAGTTGTTAACGTTGTATCGTGCTGATCTCATGTTCAATAGATTAAGACATGCACAGTACCAAAACTGTGACAGATAGAAACATTTTTATATTTCAATTTGGAAGGCTGAAACGTTTAATTTGTTCCGCTGCCTAAGAATTAAGGATTAATGCATATATATTCATCAAATTCCCAAGAAGGAAGCACAAAAGATAGAAAAAAGAAATTAAGACGAAATTTTTATTTCTCAATGGCGACCAGTATTGTAATGGTTAAGGCTATTGCTTCAAAGAAGCCAAATATTAATTATGCAGTTAGCAGCAGCTTTTGTAGTAAAAAAGCTTCAATAGCTGTTAATTACAATGTGTCTAGAGCTGCTGCCACTGGCGTTAGCCTTAATTTCTCAATCAAATGCACTACTGATCATCCGACTGAACGACGATCTGGAAACTATGGGCCTCCTTTTTGGGATTTCGATTATATTCAATCTTTGCGCACTACATATAAGGTATATATATATATTCAAGTCTAGCTAACTATTCATTACATGCTATTTAGCAGCTATATGAGATTTTTGCATGAATAATTAGCCAGCCCTACGTCGGGTTTTTCACCCGAATTTCTTAAAGTGAGCATGAGAGATCCTAACCTACCTGTTACTGTATACATATACTTGAGTTGTGATTGTTATTGTTGTTGATATATCTATTTTATTTTATTTTGCTATAAAATAACTATTGCGCTCCTATGAAATAAGAAACCTTATGTTGTAACTTCTAAATAAGTAGTATTGATGTATCATCCGCTTAATTTGTAATTGTAAGTATAGGAAGAGGTATACTTGAGAAGGGCTTCTGAGCTAGTGGTCCAAGTGAAGAAGTTGCTTGAGGAAGAATTGATTAATGAGCCAGTTCAACAGTTGGAGTTGATTGACGATTTGCAGAGGATGGGACTATCTTACCACTTTGAGGACAATATCAGCCAAATCTTAAGTTCTATACATGATGATCAACAGGGCAAGAGTTCTGATATTGAAAGGGATTTGTACTCAACGGCTATCGAATTCAGGCTCCTCAGACAACATGGTTTTAGCATCTCTCAAGGTACGTACTAAATAAATAGAAACTACAAGAAAGAGTAATATCACTGGATACTTATTAATTAATTAGATTATGAAAATTTTAAATTTATTTTTATTAAAATATATTTCCGAAATAGATTTTCCAAACATTATAATTTATTTAATATAATAAATGAAAAACAATATGGGTACATAATAAAATAGTGTAAAATAATTAAGAAATAAATTCCGGTTTATGTATACACAAATACATATATATATAATAGAAATTACTTAATTAATAATGATTTATTCAATAAAATTCAGAATTATTTATTCATTAATATTGATTTTAGGTTTAGAAGATGTTTTGTTATTTTCATAATATTAGAGTTTTGTTTTGATTCAAAGTCAATAGCGTAGAGGTACCAAGCGAAATTTTATATATTATATAGAAGACATATTTACAATTTTTTCATTATTTTTTAGAGGACCAATTAAGTTGAGGATTGGATGACTTAGCTTAAAAAACTAGAATTAGGGATCAGTCTTCATGAGTTAATTTATTGAATGACCAAGACTTAACCCCACTTGTAGTCGAGGGATCAAAATTGAAATTATCCCTAAAAAATAAACTAACAACTTAAAACTTTTCACAACTAGTAAACGGCACACGCATTGCACGTGAAGAATAATTAATTATTTTATTATTTTTGCAAATACATTTATAAAATTTATGAATATATAAAAAACATAACAGATAATTTTGTGTAAGGATCATTTGTCATGTTTACTTATAATAATTATATATTTTAATATTAACTAATTTTTACTATTTATTTAGGTTCTAGATAAATAAACAAATATTTATTTATTCTAGTTTTAATTCTTTTTAAGTTAATTATTTTATGTATTATTTGAATATTCTTATTACTGAATAATGACCGAAAACATGTAATTTTTATTTAGCTTTGAAATATAGTGAACATGTTATTTTATATATTTGACAAAAAATATAAATTATTATATCTTCTAAAATTAAATTTATCAAAATTTGCATATATCTCGATTAATAAAAAATTCTTAGTATCCAACATATCAAGATATAATTGAGGTGTAATTATCTATATTATTTTAGGGTTGATTACACATGTACTTAGACTATTTCTCAAATTATTATACTTGTACCCTGTAAGAGTTTCATAATTATAAAAAATATCTAATTTTTATGATTTCATAAAAAATTAACTGAATATTCCGTGTTTTAATGTATTATTCCTAACAAAACCCTAAAATTTATTATTTTTTTAATTATTAAACTCTTGCAGAGTATAAATGTAATATTTTGACTATGAGAGTTGTGACTTGCAGTTTAACAAACTGTCTTGGGGTTCAAATACAATTAACCCTAGCTTATAAGTTATTTAGTATGTATATATTTTCCCTTTTTTACTTTTTTGTTTGTTCACGTTTTGCCCCTTTTTACAATTTCTTTTAATTTTATTTATTTATTTGAGCATGTATATGTATTATTATAGAAATATATTATAGTATTTACAAAAAACAAAAGATACACTATTAAAATAAATCTTAACTTGTTATATATATATATGTAATAAATTATAAAACTAACTTAACATTAACTTTATAAAGTAATTAGTTGTGATTTTGGACTATCAAAATCCCTTTATTCTTCCCAATTTTAATTATTATTTTTTCTCAAATAATTAGTTGTGGTTTTGGACTATCAAATATTAATGGCCCCTTTACTCTTTCCTAATTTTAATCATTATTTTTTCTCGGCTCTTATTCTTTTAACTTGTTTTTCTCAATTTTTTTCTTTCTTGTATACTCTTACCTTTTCTGTCCATTAAAATGAATTTGAAGTAATTGTTGAGATATTTTAGCCAACCAACTTAACATGCCCATTAACTCTAATGAACTAGACCTCATAAAAGTATATGTATTTATCTATTATCTTTTCTCTCCTTTTATTTGTCCTAATTTTTTCAATTTCTATATTTTACTTTTTTTATTTCTCCTCTCTCTCTTCTCTCATATAAACTCTCAAAGTCTCACTTTTGTCTGATAGAATAATAAAAGTATATATATATAACAAATCACCAATCCTTAATAACAATTACTTATATATTAGTATAGAAAACAAAACTACAAACATTGTTTAACATACAATCCAACTTAAATAAGCATATTTCAATAAAAATATATATTTAAGTTTAATAAGAAGAATTTTCAATGTATATATACTTATCAGTCCTCTTCAGTAACTAATTTTAGTTTGATCTAAGATTTGGACTTTTAATTTATTCCAATCTCATTGATTTATTAATTTATATTTGTTATATCTATTTTCTTTTATATATCTATTATGTTTCATTTTATTCTCTTACCCGTTTAATACTTTCCTTCAACTATGTATTCCAATTTAATTTAATTTATCATTTATTTTATAATTTATTAAAGAAGTACACATATATATTCACATATAGACAAAATGTTAGACCAACATATACATTAATATTAATAAGTAGAACTCGAATAAACATATATAGTTTTAGTTCAATAGAAACCTATAATATTAGTCTAACTTGTGATATTTGACCACAAAAAAATTATTTTTTTAAAATATATTCTATCTTTCTTTATTTACATTTTCATTGTATTATCTCTTCTATATCCTTATTCTTTTCAAACTTTTCTTCTATATATTCTTTCAATTTAATTGCACAATTTACTTCTTACTTTATTTTTTCGAAAGGTTAATTTATATTTAGAATTATTGTCCTTAACATTCATTGATAATAAATTATTAAATAATATTTTTCAATCTCTACCATAATAATATTATTATTATTTAATTAGTTTCTATGTTCTAAAACCCGGACCGGACGTCGAACCGGAGGCCCTACTGGTCATCGGTTCGATCTGTTTAACCACCGGTAGAATCGGTGTGACGTCATAATTATGTAATAATTTTATTTAATTATATTTAATAATATAGTATATATTAAAAATATTTGTAAAAGGTTGACTTGGCAAGTATTATAATTTTTAGCATGAAATTTAATAACCATATATATATCATCCATGTATTTATATTTGGTAAATAAATGCTATAAGAAATTGTGAGCTGTGATTATTGAATAATTACATTTTTATTGAAAATAAGTTATTAAACAATATGATATTCTCAAAAGAAATAGAAAAATATTTAACGTTTTTTTTAAATAAAAATATTTAAGGGATAGAAAGCCTAGGTTTTAGGAAATAAAAACTAAATGGCCCAATCTTTAGGAAATTAAAAACTAAAACACTTAACCCAAAAACCTAAAAGACCTAATATTATTGATATATTTGGGCTAAAATTAACATATATATATTTCATTAATTGCAGAGGCATTTGATTGTTTCAAGAATGAGAAGGGAGAGTTCAAGGCAAGCCTTTCGGACGATACCAGAGGATTGTTACAACTTTACGAGGCGTCATTTCTGATGACAGAAGGTGAAGATACCTTAGAGCAAGCAAAAGCATTTGCCACCAATTTTCTGCAAAGGAAAGTAGTTGATCGTGATGGGGGTGTACATGTTGGATTAATTGATGATGAGAATCTTTCATTATTGGTGCGTCATGCTTTGGAGCTCCCAATTCATTGGAGAGTTGAGAAACAAAATGCGAGATGGTTCATTGATGCATATGAGAGGAGACCAGATATGAATCTGAATGTGCGTGAGCTTGCAAAGCTGGACTTCAACATACTTCAGGCAACATACCAACAAGAATTGAAACATGTCTCAAGGTCGGTGATATATATATAATTAACTCGATATATCCCTCAAAGATATATCTATAGTAATTCAATTAACTTCAAATATTAATCTGACATTTTGATTTTGATCATGAGTTAATATATATAGATGGTGGAAGAAAACATGTCTAGCTGAAAAGCTTCCATTTGCGAGAGATAGGATTGTTGAATGTTACTATTGGGCCGTTGGTTTTTTCTCGGAGCCTCAACATGGATATTCGAGGATTATGGGCACCAAGTGCAATGTTTTCATCACATTAATTGATGATATATTTGATGTCTATGGCACCATAGAAGAATTACAACTCTTCAATGATACTATTCAAAGGTTAGAATTAGTAATCGAATTAAAATTTTAAAAATTTTTAGGGTGTTTTTTTGTATTTAGCCCGTACTTTGAGGGGCTCTATGTAATTATCCCTATATAATATGATGATGCACGAATGAACAGCTGATTTCTTTTTCTTCCTAATTGTTCAGATGGGATATGGAAGCGATGGACAAACTCCCAAACTACATGCGAATTTTTTGTCTAGCACTCAACAACTACATAGACGAGATGGCATACGATGTCCTTACACAACAAGGATTTCAAATCATTCCTCATTTAAGAAAATCAGTAATAATATATATATATAGTCTTTAATTCTTGCACTAGTTGTATATAGTTAATTTTAAGGTCTTTTCGAAGGTGTTTTTCATTGGTTAATTTAACGATAAACTGCTGCAGTGGGCAGATTTCAGCAGAACACTTTTTCAATAGGCAAAGTGGTACTCGAGGGGGTATACGCCGACACTCGAAGAATATATCAGCAATGGAATGATTTCATCATCAGTTCCTACAATCCTATCCCATATATATTTTCTTGTAACTAACCCGATAGAGAAGGAGGTTGTTCAAAGCTTGTACAAATATCACGACATAGTTCAATATCCATCAATGATTCTACGGCTTGCCAATGACCTAGGAACGGCACCGGTACGTATACATACATATTATAACAAGTATCTATCTAGCTAGCTAGTTTTGCTTTGTTATATACCTAGCTACCTAGTTTTTATCATTTTGCAATTAACCGAATTAAAATTAACCATAAGCTAGGTTTTAACTATATATATCATACTTGATCAATTATGGTACGTACTCTTTGATCGACTTCTCAAACCTTAGAACTACTAAACCTGCATGTATATAGCACGAGATTGAAAGAGGCGATGTATCAAACTCAATCGAGTGTTACATGAATGAAAGCGGTGCTAGTAGAGAAGAAGCACGCGAGCATATTAAGTTTTTGATATGTGGGGCATGGAAAAGGATGAACCAAGAACGAGTTAATGCAGATACTCCTTTCCACCAAAATTTCGTCAAAAGAGCTGTTGATACTGGCAGAACAGCACAACATTTGTACGAAAAAGGAGATGGGCTTGGGATTCTGAATCCTCAGATTAAGGAACGTATTTCCACCTTGCTGTTTGAGCCTATGTAGCTAGCTAGAATTGATACATATATATAGTACTGCAGTTTCATGAACTGATCTTCACTAATTAATATTCATGTTTTTCATTTGGATATATTAATGTTGTATCATTGTATGTGTACGTTCAGCAGTACGTCCTATTTCACTTATGATGTTATTTCATCTAATACCTGAAATCCTTTCTGCAATTTGAAATTGATCTCACATAATCTCCTTGTTGCATTGTGCCTTTTCTTTTAGGGATGATAAAGATATTTTTTCATCCGAACTATTACATTTTTGCACTTTACTATCTATTTTTTTTTTTTGTAGTTTGCTTCCTGAACTACATGAATTTAGCAATTTGTCATCACAACATTCTATCGGAAAATTACTTCGTATCATATAAGAAACATAGGTTCACGCGTTGCATTGCTCTCCTTAATTAACGTCTCGAAAATAAACCCTCAACCAACTTAATTCAGAAAATATGGATTTTTGTCACCCAATTGGAATAACAACGACTTTGATAGATTATTTTTAAATATTCAATTGAGTGATAAGAACTCCAAGTTTTATGAAATTGATTGAGGGTTTATTTTCGAGACGTTAAGGAGATAAATGCAACGTGCATGGAGTCGTGAACCTATGTTTCTCATATGACATGATGCAATTTTTTAGTGGAATTTTTTCGTCGGAAATAGCAAATTGCAAAAAAGTCGTGTAGTTCAAAGAACAAACTGTAAAAAAAAAAAAAAAAAGTTTAGATGATAAAATACACAAATCGTTATAGTTAGAATAAATCATTATCCCTTTAATTTGTTTTATTTCTAATTTCTTCCTCGCGATTTAATTCAAAGAAATTAGTTTTACTAACTCCTTCCTTGAAGCTGTGTGTTTCCACTCGCGGAATTTGAGACTTTATGCATATAATTATTAAGTCACACAAAAAGAGAACTGGAATATCCCCCAATAAAAATGGCAGTAATATTATATTATTATTTTCGACGTGAATAAAAGGACAATAAAACTAGCAGGACAGTTTATTTGTATTTTATCACTATTGTTGCATTTAAGTTTTGTATTGGTTCTATTTATGCCTTATTGAATAATGATCATTTATTTTTTGGATTTTTCAATTTAAGTTTTTTAATATACGATGTGGGATTCTCTTAATTCTACAATCGGTTTTGACCGATTCTTAGTAAAAAAAAAAACAAGAAATTGGGGTTGGACCTATAAAAGTCTATCCCGTTATCTGGGCTTGGTATGTTGTCATGGGCGTAATTTGAACCTTATCCCATCATTTCCTCAGGCCCACAAAACGTCCCCTTTCAAAAAGAAAACGACGGCGTACGAGTAATTGTTTCCTAATTCGTTGCTATAAACGCTACACGTTTGCTATAATTGGGATTCAAATACAACCCCACTTGGAATATTTAAGCACATTTTTTGAGGGAAATTAGTTCATACGTAATGTGAATTTGTATTTTTATTTTTAATCTTGTTTTTGGAAGAGTCTGGTTGAAAAATTCTTCAATGAATTGGGTGTGGGAGCTTCACATTTTATTTTAATATTTCTAGTAAGAAATTAAAAATAAACTTAAAGATTCCTTAATCTAGTAACGAAAAGGGCCGAGTTCGAATTCTACGATCATATATTCTAGTCTTTTATATAGAATTATTCGCTCCTTAATTTGTTCTGTGTATGTGGAAGTGTGCCACTTTTCCAAAGTCATGCATATGGCTTCTCGTATACTGTATACACAGCGCTTTGCATATGAGTATGACTTCAAATCAAGCAAGAATTTAAGTCAAACCCAGAAATTGGGGGCCTAATTCACATGTTTAACTCCCATTCTCACGCCATTTAGTTGCTTCACTTTCACTTGATATGCACCCTCTCTGCTCGAAAGTCCTTCAATTAAACTACAATTTGGTGTTCACTAGGAACTAATTTTTCCCTTAATCTAGGTGACGGTGTTCGATATTTTGGATCTAACTCAATATGATAAAAGGCCCACAAATTACTTAAAATATATGGACTAAACCCTAATAATCATTAATAAAGCACCAATAAGAGAAGGCCCAATTAAAAAGCAAGCCCTAATCTGATTAATATGACCTAACCGAAAACTTCAAGGAAAAAGAATCTTACGTTAATATGACCTAACCGAAATTATACAAAATTATTGGGGCGTTATTTTCGAGCGCATCACTAGATTAAAGTTTGTCCTATTGCATTATTTGGGTTTTTTTTTTTTTAATAAAGCTACTTGAATAATTAAAATAAGGTTTAAGTAGTTCTTGATATTATAAAATTATAATCATGTTAAAACCATTGTACATATGCAATTATTAAGTGAAATGAGTAGTTTGAAAAAAGTTAGGTTATTTAATTAATACTAGACTTGAAATTGAAATTGAAATTTGAATATTTGTTTCTATATACTAGATAATACATAATATTTGACATTCATTATCTACCAAATAAGACAAAATTTCTCAATGAAAATCAATTTAATTCCTTTTTTATTTTTTTGTCGATTTTCCCCACAAAGCACTAAATCTTTCATGAGTTATGTAATGTAAACAAGAAAATTAGGAAAGGTAATAATGAAATAAACACTAAATCTTTCATAAATTATTTGAATTATGTAATTTAAACAAGAACATTAGGAAAGCTAAATAATGAACTAGTCCAAACCTATCTTGGACCAGACCAAATCAATTATATAACAAATATATTATACTTAATTACTATGTGATTAGTCACTCTTTCCAAATTTTACACCAAATAGAATTAAGATTATTTTCCTATTATTCCTATAAATTCAAAACACCATCCAAATCTGAAAACCTTATAAATATCTCTCTTGAAATATAAAAATGTAAGTAAAATATTACAAATACTCCCTTAAAAAACCTTACAAATATCCCATTTCAGGAAGATAAATGTAAGATTACAGGATTTTAGAGTGTATTTCGTAATATTTTATAATATTAATACTCAGGTTTACTTCTGACGTATCATTCACGAGAAGAGTCAACTGCAGAAGTTGATAGTAATTAGTACATCCGGAAACAAGAAAATTCCTTGAACTCATAAACCATTGACAGCAAATAACTTTCTTCTTTTGCAATATAACGCTATTTATTCATATGCGTTGAACCCATAAACCATTGGAACTGCAAATAATCTTTTCTTCTTCTGTAAAATAAAGGCAAAAATTAAGTTCTTCATATTCCTAGCCAGCTTAATTTCATATATAATTAAGTTCCGATCCACTTGGATGATGACCATGTAAATTAAAGGTGGTGAGCTCGCAGAAGCACTTTTAAGCATGAAAGGGCATGAAGAGAAGTTGATGAAAGAATTTTGGTTGAGGCCAGCTTTTCCAAGACATTCAAAATGGTGGAGATCATTCAAGAAAAGATCAGCTTATTTAACATCGTCTACAATTCTTCTCTTTTTATTCATCCTCTTCGTTTCGTTGCTCTTCTACATCGGCTGGTTTGACCTTGTAAGTCGATCTTCCTCAAAAACTCTTCTAAAACAAAATATATATAAATAAAAAATGCATTCGAATAGAGTACTCTGAATTTTATCGTTTGGAGCTAGGGACGTAATTAATTATTATTTTATAAATTTTATATATTAAAAATAAGAAAAATTATAATTAAGTTCAATTATTTTAGACTGTTCTTGCATTCATTTGCTATTAAATGTTGAAGGTCCTCCTTTTTTTTTTAGTCCATTTTTTTCTCTTAAAATAATAAACAAAAAAGTCATTCATGATCAGAATTTTCAATTTTACATGTGTCTATAAATTGAAAGGAGGACGATACCGAAACCTATTGGACCACATATTGCTTGATATTCTCCTCCTACAATTTCAAATTTAATTAGGCATATAAAGTCAATGGTTTTGCATTCCCTAGCAAATTACTCAAATAGAATTGCCCATATTCCAAGAAATTGGTACTAGACTATGATATACGTACGAATACTCCTACAAATTCTGTTTTGTTGTGTCATGTTATCAAATACTTCTTTAGTCTAAAATATAGAAAAAAAAATTCATATTACCATATCCGTATCGTGTCATGTCCGTGTCGCCATATTCGTATTCGTATTTCATAGGTACTAGATTAACAAGTAGGGTTATAAGTCCATAATAAAGTTAGTGTATATACATTGAACACTATTTTGAAATGAAGAAAATTTTAATCTCAACACGTCATCGATTTTACTAGTTTATGAAAAGGATACAATGAATTGATATACTAATATAATTTTTTTTGTATTGTGGTAAAAAATTAAAGATCGAGTATTTGTTCAACTAAGAAAGAAATCAATTGGAACACACAATAAGGAAAAAAAAAAGTTAAATTCATTAATCACACATCAATATATTGTTTACATTATTCATTCAAGAATCTCGTCCTTGAGCCAAAATTAGCTAAAAATTTGTGACAAATAAATTAGGGCCTATATGCTTATTGTAACAAAACAAGTACATATTTAAATGACTATTGATGACGATTTTGAAATGTATTAACTAATTGTACACAAAATTTACTAATTAAATAATACGATTTTATAATTAAATACAAGGTTTTACAATATGTCAATAACACTTGAATTATCTAAATAATTATTATAATTTTTCCCTACTATAAACCTATTTTGTGACAAAACAAGCATATAGTAATGACGACTTGAAATATATCAAAAATTGCTAAATGATTAATTTAATTATACAGCCACGAACAAAAAGGAACATCGCCCAAACCAAAGCTAGCGGAATCTGTATATATTTATATTTTTAATTATATTCTTTTTGCAGGCTAAATATGGAGGATATTCTTCCCAAAAAGCCCTCAAAAATTTCACCCCAAAACCCGCAAATACCCTTGAGTACCCTTTAGACTGCATCACATGGAATAACACCAACACCTGCCCGAAAAACTACCCGAAATCCCACCAACCCTCCGCAAACCCTTCGCCGGAATCCACCTGCCCGGAGTATTTCCGATGGATCTACGAAGATCTCCGGCACTGGAATCAAACCGGAATCACGAAGGAAATGGTGGAGAAAGCGCGATTGACGGCGCATTTCAGGCTCACGATTTTGGACGGAAAGGTATACGTGGAGAAGTTCCGGAATTCGATTCAGACGCGCGCTTTGTTCACAATGTGGGGGATTGCACAGCTGGCGAGGTGGTACCCTGGGAAATTGCCTGATTTGGAGCTGATGTTCGACTGTGATGATAGGCCTGTCGTACAAGCGAAGCACTTCCGGCATCCGGGAGCGGCGCCGCCGCCACTGTTCCGGTACTGTTCGGATTGGCGGAGCTTGGACATCGTCTTTCCCGATTGGTCGTTTTGGGGCTGGTAATGCTATTTTATATTTAGGAATAAAAGTTGTTTCTTGCTAATTTAGTTTTTCTGTTATGAAGGAAAGATTAAGAATTGAGAATCATATAATGCTAGAATCCTTAATTTGAACTAATTAATTTTGCAAATTTAAATCCATTAGATGTTATGTAGCAACATATATTGAAAATCAACTCCTTATGAGAATGTTATGTAGCAAGATATCTTGGAAATCTATTAATTATTTATGTGTTTATGCACTTCAAAGGAGCAGTTATGCCATGGAGTGAATTTTGGATGAAATGTGCTGAAAAAGACTTGAAAGTTGAAGTTTTCAGGCAGCTTCTTGAATGGTTATTTGGTTTGTGTAGGCAAGAGACAAATATAAGGCCATGGAGAAGTGTGCTCAAGGACATAAAAGAAGGGAATAAGAGGTCAAAATGGGAAGACAGAGTGCCGTTTGCCTATTGGAAAGGAAATCCCTCTGTTAGCCCTTGGAGGGGTGACCTTATGAAATGCAATGTCACTCCTCAAAATGACTGGAACACTCGCCTTTATGTTCAAGTAAGTCTATCAGTCTATGAGCACATGTTAGTTCGTGAAAATTTCGCTTTTCGTGTAAAATAATATTGTGCGTTAGGCTTAATACTTGTGTGCTTGACTGATTATCGAAATATCATATAATGTTGATTATAGACGGTCAAACATAGTTGGAATAATGATGTGGACTTGAACACCAGATATATACAGTTATATGTTCTTATGGCAGAAAATGGAGTTGAAGTTTTGTATTTGATATATTCTTTTGATTTCATATAAGCGAAGACCTAATATTGCCCTGTTTTGAGTTTCAGGATTGGGTTGCTGAATCCCAAAAAGGATACAAGCAATCAAACCTTGGAGACCAATGTACCCACAGGTTAGAAATTCATCAAAAATTGAAAAAATTAAGAATGAAAAAGAAAAAGAAAAGGAAAAATATGGCTGCTTTTTAAAGTTGCAGAATCATCGATAGTTATTTTCTTTGCTGATGAGCTTCTTAAAGACTTAATACGTATGCTGCAACATAAGTTAAATCTACTTGTATCAATCCCCCAGTAATAATTCATTGTGTATTTGGTTTTGTTTGCATTATAGGTACAAAATTTACATAGAAGGATGGGGATGGTCTGTGAGCGAAAAATATATTTTAGCTTGTGATTCACCTACCTTGCTAATGACGCTTCGTTGGTATGATTTCTTCATAAGAGGCATGAGCCCCCAACACCATTATTGGCCTGTTAGGGATAATGATAAGTGCAAGTCTCTGAAATTTGCTGTTGAATGGGGAAACAATCACACCGAAAAGGTAACCTAATAAAGTTCCAGTTAATCTTTAACTAGTCATTTAACACAAAATCTTGATTTCCCAATATTTGTGGAATTCGGCACTATGATGGGATATATCTGTAATATTATCAGGGTAAAATTGCAGGAGAAGGTGTTGTAATTGTTGCTATACTTGATTAAATATACTTAACTTATTGAACTTCATATTTGCTAGGCGAAGGCCATCGGGGAAGCCGGGAGCCGCTTCATTCACGAGGATTTGAAGATGGAATATATTTACGACTATATATTTCATCTGCTAAATGAATACGCGAAGCTCTTGAAGTACAAGCCCACGATTCCTCCAAATGCCGTGGAGCTTTGTGCTGAATCGTTGGCATGCCCTTTGGACATGACATGGAGGAAGTTCATGGAAGAATCGCTGGAGAAGGCGCCTAGTGATATGGCTCCATGCTCGATGCCTCCCCCGTATGAGCCTCAACAACTCAAGGCGTTTATTGATGAAAATGTCAAAGCAACTAAAGAAGTAGAGGCTTGGGAGAATGAGTATTGGAATAAAGAGAACAAGAAACACTAGTCAGCTTTTAGACCTCTTAAAATATTGGTGATGAAGTGATTAAAATGTAAACACTATACTTTTTATCCCTAATTTTTTAAATACTTGTTAGTAAAAGGGGTGCATATAGCGCATGGACTACTAATATTTGTCTTCTTTTTGTTTCGTTTCTAAAGAATTAAATTTAAGAATATACAAACGAAGATCTTTCATTGGAATGATAATGAAATTACCTATTGTCTATGAAACACGGACATGGATACGGTGACACGGATTTTATCTTAACTTAATTTGATATGCTTAATTGATCATGACGACGCTGTTGACATGCTCAAGTTAATACATGTTAATCGAGGATCATATTACAACTTGAAAGACCATGCTGGATATTTTGAAATTATAATTATATAATCATATTAATTCCTTATTTTATTTGAATCCATTCAAATCTTAGGACATTTAATACGAATAAATCTTTTAAAAGTGTAATAGTTTTAAGGTTTAGTTTTGGATTACGTGGTAGGACATTGAATACGAATAAAATTTGTAAAAGTCAAACAGTTTGTGGTAACTAGATTTTCATGGTATCTGACTATCTGTGATACCAATGTATGACTAAATCTTTTATAAGTTTATTTAGGAAGTTAATGATTAACTAAATTGTCATAGATTATGAAATCAAATCGATATATCTTGACTTTTACTTTTCTATACTTGTCATTTTTTTTTTCTTTTTTAACAGCTTACCGGTTCTCTCTCTAGATTTGACATGGTAAAAGTTATGCGCAAATTAAATCTTTATGATCTCACTAATTTCATCAAATAATCCAACCCCTTTTTTCTACAGATCTAGGCTGGAATCATGAAATGCAAAAAATCAATAATTTAGTTGGACCAAACAGTGCACACAAATTCAAGATTTGGGATTGTAAAAGTTACCTGAAAAATTAATGTTCACAAATTCGAGCCCCGTTTTCTAAAGTGGTTTGCATAGCTTCAGATTATCTTCAATTGCGGCATGCATGCACCCACAACATAATTCAAATTGAATAAGTCAGATGAAGGCTAAAAATAACTATTAATTTTAAGTCAAAATTCAAACAATACAGCTAGCTATATATATATAGTAGTAATATTATATATGTATCATCATTACTCCAAAATCAACATTATAAATAGAACCATACCCATCATCTCTATTTCATCTAATATTCCACAAGCAAAGTATATATCTTTCATTCAGCTATATATATTAATGGCCATAATTACTATTAAGACCAAATTATTATCTTCCAGAATATGGCTTATAATGCTTATTATTCATGTGGTTCTTGTTTCAATGACAATCTCTCATGTTGAGGGGCAAAAAACTGCTTGCCATGCGAGTTGTCCTAACACAGATTATTGTATCAGCGGCGGATGTTCTACCCAACCACCGGATAAGCAGTCGGCCTGCTACGAGGATTGTGCCAGAATTATGAAATCCGCCCCCCGATGTCACATCTACTGTGATACTTTGCCACCACCCTGAATTATATAAGTTGATTTCATCTTTGGTACCGTAACTTTAATTTCTATTCAGTTTTCATATCAATGAGACAAGTACTGAAAAGAATTGTACTGAAATTGACTAGAAGTTAACAGTGGCGCCAGGTGTACGTTCTTCAACAAAACTGGCCAGCTTATTAATTCTCTTATTGCTTTTGCTTGTTTGCTTGAATTATAAATAAAATTAAGCGCGCGCGCGCACACACACATATATATATATATATAAATTAAACAAATGTGTGCGTGCATGCGTGTGAGTATCGGAGTGTGACTTCTTCTTCTTAAGGTTACATTACTTATTGTATATAATTAGCTTCAATTCTTCTTGTATTCATAAAGATATTGTTCTCTCCTTATAATTATATATGGAATATTTTATGTGGTTTTTATGATCTACAATTGTTTATTCAATGTGTGACATGATTATATATCTCATCCCATGTTATTCAATTTTGCCTTAAATTAATCCAAGAGAATGTTCTACTAAATTCCATCGGATTTACAATTACTTGAATACCAAAGGTGAATACTTATTAAATATTTGACTAATTCTACAAAAATTTTAAAATTGGATACCAAAGTGCAAAGATGCAGGTTGAAGGTTAGCTAGCTAGGTGTCTAACGCAATTATATAACCCAATAATAAATTAATCTACAAATAATGTAATAATAATTAAATACATAATATTAATTAATTAAACTAATTCAAAGGCAAGGGTTTTAAAACTAGAGTGACAATATCGTCCCTTGCAATTTTCCCTAAAATGGGATTTTTCCAAGCTAGCACTCACTCGATCGTATAATGATAAACCTAGCTAGCTATTTAAAAAGAATATCACGTAAAAATATATCATATAATTAAGTTATTAAAACGGAAAATTAGTCATAAGGACCCATTATAACATCCTTCATAGAAATAAGGATCAACTTTTAAAAGTGTTGCTCAAAATGACCTGTTTTGGAAAACTCTTAGAAATAAGGACCTGTTTTGAATAAAAAATTATTATTTCTGCCTAATCATCCGCCAAGTCATCAAAAGAAATTATTTTCTTTTTCATTTTATTTTCTCTTATTTTCTATTTACTTATGAGATAAAAATATTTTCTTTTCTAATTTTTTTTATTTTATTTTCTGTTTTTGCGTTGTATTCTTTTTTCTATTTTCTCTCTCCTTAAATTCTTTTCCTCTTATTTTTTCTTTTGATCATATCTTTTCGTTCCTTTATCGAATTGCATAAATTTATAGTCCAATTTAATCCTCTCAACGAGACGAACAAAATGATATACAGAAATCTAGGTTTCGTAATTAATGAAAAAAGCAGTAGCAGCGTCTTTGTAGCTGACCGGAGATGATAATGGAGAAAATTCAAGACGATTATCCATGGCGGAGCAACCAGGATTGAGATTAATGGAGCGAGCAGAAGGAATTCCACAATGCTCCCCATACCATCTTAGAGTTCTAACCTGATGAATTTAGAGAGAGAGAACATTTGGGCGAGAATTGACTTTTTATTAATTGAATGATGAAAGCACTAGTACAGGGTATATATAATAGTCCCAATAACAAAGGTTTACATAAAATGCTCCTAATGCTAACATATCTAATATCTGTAATAGATATCATTCTCCTTCTCTCATCGATAATGCTAGAATGATTATAACGATCCTCAGCTTCAATAGAAGTTGAGTTACTGCTGATGTATGAAGAATTTAGAGTGAATGTGCTAAAGAGACATGTGATGTGGTGCTGTGAGGCAGAAAGTTGGCTGGAAAAATAGAGGGGTTTTCAAGAGCAAAACAGCTTAATTTAGTTGACTCTGGACGTAATAATTGTATGGATTTCATAAGAATTAAAAAAAATATAAATATTAGATTTTGTACACTAAAATTGGGAAAAAATACCTTTATTATTTACTGTAGTACTTCATAACTGTTGGTTTGTACTTGAATTTCTATATTTACAGATTTTTCTGTAATAAGAAAACTGTAAATATCAGATTTTGTACTCTGAATCGTGATTGGAGTACCTTAATTTTTCAATGTAGTACTTAATAACTATTTATTTGCACTGTAATTTCCATATTTCAAGATTCATTTGTAATAAGAATATATATAAGAAAAATATAAATACCGGATTTTTACTCGTTTCAATGAGGTAATTACCTTGATTTTGTAATTGTCTCTCAATTTTCATTTTCGTAAGAATTATAAAAACTTTAAATATTAGAATTTGTACTCTGAAACTTGGAACAAGTACCTTGATTATTCACTGTAGTACTTTATACGTGTATTTCTGTACTCGATTCTCTATATTTACCATATATTAGGCAAACTTGTTATATTGAATTTTATAGTTTGTTTCAGTCTTTGAGTACCTTGATTTTTCAGCGTAGTACTTTAAACGTATTAAACTGTACTCGAATCTCTATATTTCCACGCATGGCCTGTAATAAAATATATTAAAAATAAATATGATATTAGAGTTTATATTGGGAATTTCGAAGTTGCAGGGAACTCTGCTGGACATCCTCGTGGTATCTTTTGTAATAATAAACAATATATAGTAATACTTGTTATACTGAATTTTATACTTTTATTTTCGGTCTGAGTACCCAGATTTCGCACCATAGTACTTGATATCTGTATTCCTGTACTCAATTCTCTATATTTGCCACATATTAGGAAAACTTGTTATATTGAAATTTATACATTGTGCCAGTCTATTAGTACCTTGATATTTCAGCGTAGTGCTTTAAACGTATCAAACTGTACTCGAATCTCTATATTTTAACGAATGGCATGTAATAAAAATATATTAAAAATAAATATGATATTAGAGTTTATATTGAGAATTTCGAAGTTGCAGGGAACTCTTCTGGACATCCTTGTGGTATCTTTTGTAATAATAAACAATATATAGTAATACTTGTTAGATTGAATTTTATATTTTAATTTTCGGTTTGAGTACCTAGATTTCACACCATAGTACTTGATATTTGTATTCTTGTACTCGATTCTATATATTTGCCACATATTAGGAAAACTTGTTATATTGATATTTATACTTTGTGTCAGTCTCTGAGTACCTTGATTTTTTAGCGTAGTGCTTTAAACGTATCAAACTGTACTCGAATCTCGATATTTCCACGAATGGCCTGCAATAAAAATATATTAAAAATAAATATGATATTAGAGTTTATATTAGAAATTTCAAAGTTGCAGGGAACTCTTCTGGACATCCTCGTGGTATCTTTTGTAATAATAAACAATATATAGTAATACTTATTATATTGAATTTTATACTTTGATTTTCGGTCTGAGTACCTAGATTTCGCACCATAGTACTTGATATCTATATTCCTGTACTCAATTCTCTATATTTGGCACATATTAGGAAAACTTGTTATATTGAAATTTATACTTTGTGTCAGTCTATTAGTACCTTGATTTTTCAGCATAGTACTTTAAACGTATCAAATTGTACTCGAATCTCTATATTTTCACGAATGGCCTGTAATAAAAATATATTAAAAATAAATATGATATTAAAGTTTATATTGGGAAATTCGAAGTTGCAGGGAACTCTTCTGGACATTCTCGTGGTATCTTTTATAATAATAAACAATATATAGTAATACAATCATAAGTGTTCCACATATATGTCAAACATATGTCAATTACCATTATTATATATGAATAACAAAGTATATCGACTATATTATATCGCATAAAGTTAATTAAAGTATGAAATCGAGTGGGAAATATAAATTCGATGAGGAATTTTTAAATATATTGTGCGAAACAATCATAAGTGTTCAACATGTATATCAAACATATGGCAATTAACATTATTCTATATGAGTAACAAAGTATATTGATCATATTATGTCGCATAACGTTAATTACAGTATGAAATCAAGTGAAAAATTTAAATTCAATGAGGAATTCCAAATATAATGTGTGAAACAATCATAAGTTTTCCACATGTATAATGTACGAATCTCACTAATCCAAGAAATATGAGATTTTCTTCATTGAATATAGAGTACATATATGTATTTATAAAGTATTATGATGTAAAATTCAGGTATGGTTGGTCCGAAATCAAGTACAAATCTCACCAATCCAAGAAATGTGAGATTTTCTTCACTGAATATAGAGTACATATATGTACTTATAAGGTATTATGATGTGAAATTTAAGTATGACTGATCCAAAATCAAGCACGAATCTCACTAATCTAAAAAATGTGAGAAAATATTTTTAATTGCATGGATATATATAAAATCAACCGAGTAATAACATAGAGGGAAACTTAATTCCATCATTTTTAGTATTTTTTATATATTTTTCTGGCCTAAACCATGTAACAGCGATACAGTAACATAGAGTACATACCCTTGCTTATAAGGTATTGGGTAGTAAAATTGAGGTATGTCAGGTCCGTAATCAAGTACGAATCTCAATAATCCAAAAAATTTGAGAAAATATTTCTAATAACGTGGATATAAAACCAACCGAGCAATAACATGGAGGGAGACTTAATTCCATCAGTTTTAAGATTGTTTACATATTTTCTTGACCTAGACCATGTAACAGCGACGCAGTAACATAAAATACATATCCTTACTTACAAGGTATTGGAATGTAAAATTGAGGTATGCTTGGTTCAAAATCAAGTACGAATCTCAACAATTCAAGAAATCTGATATTTTTTTCATTGAATATAGAGTACATACATGTACCAATAAGGTATTATGATGTAAAATTTAGGTATAGTTTGTCCAAAATCAAGTACGAATCTCACTAATCCAAGAAATGTGAGAAAATATTTTTAATTGTGTGGATATAAAACCAATTGAGCAATAACATGGAGGGGAACTTAATTTCATTATTTTTAGGATTTTTTATATATTTTCCTGACCTAAACCATGTACCAGCGATGCAGTAACATGGAGTACATATCTTTACGTCAAAGGTATTGGAATGTAAAATTGAGGTATTCCTGATCCGAAATCAAGTACGAATCTCAACAATCCAAGAAATCTGAGATTTTTTCCATTGAATATAGAGTACATACATGTACTAATAAGGTATTATGATGTAAAATTGAGGTACGTCAGATCCGGAATCAAGTACGAACCTCAACAGTCCAAGAAATTTGAGAAAATATTTCTAATAGCGTGGATATAAAACCAACTGAGCAATAACATGGAGGGAGACTTAATTCCATCATTTTTAGGATTTTTTATATATTTTCCTGGCCTAGACCATGTAACAGCGACGCAGTAAATATAGTACATATCCTTGCTTATAAGGTATTGGGTTGTAAAATTGAGGTATGTGAGGAACGTAATTAAGTACGAATCTCAACAATCCAAGAAATTTGAGAAAATATTGCTAATAGCGTGGATATAAAACCAACTGAGCAATAACATAGAGGGACACTTAATTCAATCATTTTTAAGATTTTTTTATATATTTTTTTGTCCTAGACCATGTAACAGCGACACAGTAACATAGAGTACATATCCTTGCTTATAAGGTATTGGAATGTAAAATTGAGGTATGTCAGGTCCATAATCAAGTACGAATCTCAACAATCCAAGAAATTTGAGAAAATATTTCTAATAGCGTGGATATAAAACCAACCGAGCAATAACATGGAGGGAGACTTAATTCAATCATTTTTAAAATTTTTTGTTAAATATTTTTCTGGTTTGGACCATGTAACAGCGGCGCAGTGATATAGAGTACATATCCTTACTTCTAAAGTATTGGAATGTAAAAATTGAGGTATGTCAGGTCCGTAATCAAGTATAAATCTCAACAATCTAAGAAATTTGAAAAAAATATTTCTAATAGCGTGGATATAAAGCCAACCAAGCAATAACATGGATGGAGACTTAATTCCATCATTTTTAGGATTTTTTTATATAGTTTTCTGGCTAGACCATGTAACAGCGACGCAGTAACATATAGTACATATCTTTGCTTATAAGGTATTGGGTTATAAAATTGAGGTATGTCAGGTCCGTAATCAAGTACAAATCTCAACAATCCCAGAAATTTGAGAAAATATTTATAATAGCTTGATTTTTCAAATTATATTAAGAGTTTCGACATTTCTCAATTATAAATGATACCAAGAAACATAATATTATACCAAATCTATTGATTTCAACTTCATTTTGTTTATTTTTCAATTAAATCCTCCCATATTCTAATGTTAATGGGATAGACCAAAGTCAAAGTCCCTGTCCCTACATAATCTGATATTTCCATATCCTTTCTTCCCTTTTTCTGCAAATAAATGAACAAAAAATTGCAAATTTAACTTCAAATTTGAAGAAAGAGAAGTTTATATTGTAAAGTCAAAAGCTTCACCTGAAAATCATCAGAATATAGCTGTTGGCTGGATTTATTCTCATCAGTGATTGACTTCAAGCTCCCTCGACAGCAATATATATATTTGAGCATTAACTTATATAAAATCAAGAAAATCAATATGAAAATAATATACTTACTGGAAGAAGGAACAACAATTGTGGAAGGAGGAAGATGGAAGGATCGTCGGAGAAAATGACCGGAAGCCGCCCGTCGCCGCTACCGCCCGTCGCCGCCGCGCTTCCGTCGTCCAACAAAAACTCGATTTCTTTATATCATTTTGTTCGTCTCGTTGAGAGAATTAAATTGGACTATAAATTTGCACGATTTGATAAATGAACAAAAAGATATGATCTAAAGAAAGAAAGAGATGAAAAGAATTTGAGAAAAAAAAATAGAAAAAAAGTCACGTAAACAAGAAAAGAAAAAAAAAGAAAATAGAAAAGAAATTATTTTCCTCTAATAACTAAATAGAAAAGAAGAAAAAAGAAAATAAAAATAAAATTAACTTTTTGGATGACTCGGCATAAAATAATAGTTTTTTATTCAAAAGAGGTCCTTAATCCTAATATATCTTTATTTGAGGTCCTTTTAACCAACACTTTACAAAGTTGGTCCTTCTTTCTAAGAAAAAAAATGAATAGGTCATTTTGTCTAGTTTTTTCTTATTAAAATTGTTGATCACTCCTATCCAACCCACCGTGAAGATTTGGACGGGCCTTGTTTCTTTTATTTTATTTTATAGTTGGAATGGGCCTAGCTTCTTGGAATGAGTATTCCTGAAATGGTCCATGGCCAAATAATCACAATCCATTATGTAAAAGCTAGCTAGCTAGCTCATCACAAGGCTTAATGGCCTGGTACAATTACTAGCTAGTTACTTTTTTGGGCCATTCATCAAATTACAAATGATCTGTCATTCTTTTTCTTATATATATATTTTTGTTTTCCTCAATTGTTTCTTTTCATTATCTCAAGTTGAACCACAAATTAATTAAACCCTTGATTCTTGAACCAGCTGCCTGCAAATAACCACTGATCCTTAGTCAACCATAACAAATTGCCTGCAGGGAAATAGCACGCAAGTAAACGTCATATCATTCATGATATATATATATATATATTCGGAAAATGTCAAAAGTAGGTAGCTAGTAATGATATTGCAACTATTAGAAAGACGACGACGAAATTAAAATTAATACTTGACATGCACGCCTTCCACATTCATTTTCTAATACAAGTAAATAGTTATAGCTAGACCCACCACAAGATTAATTAATTATTATCTCATACAATAATCAAGTTGACATTAATGTTTACGCACAATATTAATTATTATCAGTCAAGCTCAAGCCGAAATCACTATATATATATATATATATATATCACGCTAAGGATAATTATATTAATAGGTAATTAATTATATCTAACACACAACATACCCAAATATTTTATATTAGTAAGTGGGGTAAATTAAATTATATTTGAGTATCTTCAAGTTTGGTGTATTTATAAATTAATCTCTTATGTTTGAGTCTCAGGAGGTTTCAATAAATGTATAAATATTTTGAAAATACCCCACCTAATTAAGGTTTCAACGGGTCGGGGGTTATTGTTCAAGGATATTTTCGAAAATATTGTATATATATTAAAATGTCAGGGACTATATATATAATAATTTATCAAACAAAAAGGATCCATTTGTAAATACACTAAATTTCAGGATACCTTATCAATTAATTATTACAATTTCCAGTACTCTATAAATCACATATCCATAATCTTAACTCCATATATATATATATATATATATATATATATATATATATATATATCTGCAAAAACAAAATTAGAAGATTTATAAGGCTAATTTCTATATATCTCCATACTACATATATTGCTCGACCGCGATATATGATGTCGTCATTATTAATAACAGAAAAACAGACGATGTCGTCGTGGTCTTTGAATATTTTTGGCTCCAAGAAGTCCTGATCCGGCTCTTCACATGCATGGGTACTGATCATCATCATCGCTATGCTATTTCTTTCTCAATCATGTTGAGGGCGACTCCCTTGCTGAGTGCCTGGCAGCTTAATTGTGATAATTTCTGTGTGGAATCAGCTTGTCCTTGTCGGGAGGGTGATACGTTATGCGTCACGTATTTTCAGGCGTACTTCAATGTGATCGGCTGTCGTGCACATTGTATAGTCTGAAATATATATCGTCCCCTGCTGCATAGTTTCTGCAGTATATACGTCACTAAACCAAGCTTTTTAATTCAAGCCAGCCCGCCCGTAGTAACCCCCCTCAATCGTGTTGTATGATCATATATCATGTGTTGTGTGATGTGATGAAATAAAGCACATATATATGTGTCTCAGTGTGCGTCCGTCGATCTGTACGTACGTGTTGTGTGAAGAAATTGGGGGCCGAGACGAGCTAGCTAGGTTCTCGTGTGATTCTCTTGCTGTCACGTACCAATATTGTACTATTTTTATTTGCTTCAATTCTCGATCGTTGTATTCCTATATATAAATCATTATAAATTGTGGGTGATATATGTTTGGTTTTCTGTACTTTACAGCTCCATTTTCATTAATCTAATATTGTACCAAACTATCGTGTATATATATATTAGAGTTTAAATGAGATTTTTGTAATATATTTAACAGAACTCTATATTAGTGTACAAAATACATGTACAATATTAGTGTGAGACAATTATTGAATCTTAGAACTGTCCTAGTAAAGTATCCACAAGAAACAATTCTAGCTGTAACAAAAAGACCAAAAAATAGTATCAAATCCTGTTGGGACTTCCCGAGAGGCCCAAAGCTTTTATGAAAAATCATAAAGGACCTTAAAAATGAGCCCAACTTGATCAGAGTTAAAGCTGCCGTCCATTTGAAATAACCAGGCCAGAAAAAGAGCCCCAAATAGTTTGAAATGTTCTTGGGCCTACCCGGCAGGCCCAGAATGACGACACAGTATAATCTGGGCCCAAAAGATGAGCCCAATGCCTCCCAAAATTAAATTAAGCTGCCATCCAATTGAAAAGTCAAAGCCCAACATGAAATGCCAAAAAATTCCCACCACCTTAAAGCAATTCTCAGTTAACATCATAGAATTGCCAAGATCCAGAACACACCATCGGCCAATTTTTTTTTTTTGCTTTTTTATTCCCTATATGGTTTTCTTGGAAATTCGGGTAATATAAAGAGTCAATTGAGTGCGACCCTAATTTGAATCCTAGATCGGGCAATATTTCCAGCTCGTTCCCATACTCTTCTTTACCACTCTGCAGCTTCTCGAGAGAAAAAAATATATTGTTAATTAAAAAAGTAACTCAAATTTAGAAATGTTATATTATTCTTCCTTATCTGTATTAGGAAGTAATTGTATTTCAACCGTTAAATTTATAAAATTAGTAAACATTGAAACTTATTTGAAGATTTGGCAATCATTTTTGAAATATACAAAAATAAGATTTTCGTAACTTATATCTAAAACAAGTGTATACAATCTTGAGATATTGTAATGTGTCAAAAATTGAAATTTTGAAAACGTAAAAAATTTCACATATATAGTAATGTGTGTTTTAGTTGAGGAAAAAGACTACCAAAACATGTGTTTGACCTACCAGAAACAACCCAATAGATTACTGCTATTGAACAAACAAAATATTGCATGTGAAATTTGATGATAAAATTACAAACATATAAAAGAAAAATCTATATCTTTTCTGGGTTTGAATCTTCTTTTCTTTTCTTTTATAATCTACATCGGGTATGTGTTGATTTTTACTGCATACGAGAAACCCAAATCATCAACAATGATAGATCGGCATCGAGCAAAGAAGACTAAATCAACTACTGTTGCATTCTTTCTTACAACCTTCGTCATCATTGCCTTGATCATACAATGTCGGCTCGACGTCGTAAGTATTTATTATTAATTATAGTTTCGTATTCATCCATGTATAAGAGATGTTTATAATCTACGATCTATCGTTGAATCTAACACTTTCTTGTTGTTTTTTCAGTCAATAATTACAGGATCATTTAAAAAAAATCAATTACAAGAATCCCATGTGTATTCACAAGAATTTGATTGCTCCCTCCAATGTTCAGAAATTTCGCCCGTCACGAAGAACATAGTTAATCCATCACATGGTAATTGTCCAGAGTACTTCAGATGGATTCATGAAGATCTCTATTTGTTTTTCAGAATTTACCATGTAGTTTTTAACAAGTTTGGCTTTTTCTATGGGCTGAGATCTAATTTTTTTCCACTTTTTATTAAATGTGCCTATTAAACCATCCCACAACCAAATATCAAAGATCCACTTTCTATGAGCTAGTTTTTGGGCCGTTGAGTTAGGCCAAGGTCCATTAATTCAACAATACCCAACTTAACCTGGACGTGGACGTGGATTTGATGGCCTGGTTTAATCTTTGGACTGTTCATTTCATTAGATGAACTGAGAAAATGGAATCGGGAAGAGTTTGGTAATATCTTCATTCGGAAACGGAAAATTCTCAAGCAACTTGATCGTGTACAAAAGAGGCTTGAACGAGGGCCGAATCACCATGCACCTGGAAACCATTGAAGATCAGTTAATTCATGATTATAATGAGACACTCCACCAAGAGGAATTAATCTGGTTTCAGAAATCCCGTATTAATTGGCTTAAATTCGGGGACAAGAATACCAAATTTTTTCATGCCTCGACACTCACCAGACGTCGTCGGAACAAGATCAGTATGCTTAAGATTGGTAATGAATACACCACTGATCCCGCCACTCTTAAGTCCCATGTTTGGAGCTTCTTTAACTCACTTTTTGAAGGTGATACAAACTTGCTAGAGTTTTCTCTTCCTGCTAGTCATTTCCAGCAGGTCCTTAATGCGGCTGCCATTAATTCTCTTGAGGCTCCGTTAAGCAACGAGGAAATTTGGAAAGTTGTTAAGAGCATGAGCCCGTACAAAGCTCCGGGACCGGATGGGTGCCAGGCTTTCTTCTATCATAAATATTGGAACATTGTGGGTGGTTCGGTTTGTAATTTCATCAAAGATTGCTTCTTTAACGGCAAAGTCCCGAATAATATTGGTGTTTCCTATATCACTCTCATACCAAAGATGGAGAACCCATCAACGGTTAAAAGACTTTCGGCCCATTGCTTTTTGCAACGTCCTCTTCAAGATTGTCACGAAATTGGTTGTATCAAGGCTTAAACCGTTCATTGGCTCCCTAATTGGCCGCTTTCAAAGCAGTTTCCTCCCAGGTCGATCAACTCATGACAACATTTTGGTCCTTCAAGAAGTTCTCCATTCTTTACATCGGTCTAAAAATCGCAAGGGCGGCATGATCCTTATATTAGACCTTGAGAAGGCGTACGACAAGGTTAATTGGAACTTCTTAGAAGAGACTCTTAATCTCTTTCAAGTGCCTCCAAGACTTGTTAATCTTATCATGAGTTTGGTGAAGTGTGTTCAACCAAGTATCCTTTGGAACGGCGAACCTTTGGATCCCATCCAACCAAAGTGTGGCCTTAGGCAAGGTGACCCACTATCCCCGTATCTGTTTGTAATGTATATTGAAAGGCTTTCTTATCAAGTTATGGAAGCAGTAGAAGACAAAAGCTGGAGCCCGATTTCCCTCTGTCAACGTGGCACGAAAATCTCCCACCTTTTGTTCGCCGATGACATTCTTTCAATGGGAAACTCGTCTATCACACTGGCGAGGAAAATTAATACAATTCTCGAACATTTCTGTGATGCTTCGGGACTCAAACTGAATAAGGAAAAGTCTCGAGTTTTCTTTGCAGCAAGGGTCGATACTAATCTGCAGCGAGACATTACAAGTGAGCTTGGTATTGGTCGAACTCGTGAGATTGGAAAATATTTGGGAATCAACGTGAAGATGGGAAGAAGCTCTAGAGCTGATTACAACGACTTGATTGATAGAGTTCAGAGGCGGCTTTCTTCTTGGAAAGGCAAGACTCTCAATATGGCGGGTCGGGCAACACTTATACAATCGTTGACATCCAGTCTTCCGGTTTATAAAATGCACACTTCATGGCTCCCGACAAATGTTTGCAATAAGCTCGACCAACTCAACCGAAACTTTCTATGGTCTTCTGAGTCCAATTGGCGAAAGGTTCATTTGGTCAGTTGGGACACGGTTATTAAGCGCAAGGCTGACGGTGGGCTCGGACTTCGCGAAGCTCGCAAAACCAACATTGCATTGCTGGCTAAAGCTAGGTGGAAAATTTTTCGAGGTGAACACTCATTGTGGGAAACTATATATCGGGAAAAGTATCTCAAAGGTGAAGAGCTCCTGGACCATGTACCGCCACCTCATGCTTCAAAATATTGGAAAGGGATATCTCGGTCATTCAAAGCTGTCGAGCATAATATATCATGGAGAATTGGGGATGGAAATTCTATATCTTTTTGGTTCAGTAAATGGCTTAGCAAACAAAGCATTGTTGATCGATTAGAGACGGAAGTTGACCCAAATGATGAGAATCTTGCTGTTTCCAATTTAATTGATGGGAACAATAATTGGAATCTTGCACAACTTCACACAGCACTCCCAATACATATTACTGAGCTTGTGTCCAGGTGGCCTTTACCTGTTAACAAGCAACCCGACACCCGAATATAGAACGCCACGCCGAGTGGTAAATACACATGCAGCTCGGCGTATAAGTCTCTGACTGAGGAACCCGACAAGGGAAACAACAGAAGATGGAATTGGATATGGAGCATGAAATTCCCCCATAAATTCAAATTCTTTTTGTGGCTTTGCCACCATGATCGGTTACTCACTAATTCATACAGATTTGATAGAGGCATCTCCGACTCGGATCGCTGCCCTCGCTGCAATGCAGCCCGTGAAGATGTTTCACATATTTTCAAAAATTGCACCTATGCAAGGAGAGTGTGGGAATTTATAGTTCTTGCAACTGAATTCCAAGCCTTCACCAGAGTTGACGCTTCCAATTGGTTTGAGAATAACATCAGGCAAGATTTCAAGAATATTATCTTGCCCTCATGCCCCTGGTCCTATATTTTCATTGCTGCTATATGGTCTTTATGGAGAGCAAGAAATTTTTGGATTTTTCAAAATAAGCGTTTGTCGGTTGCCGCCACCATTAACGCTATTAAGAAATTGGCTAATGAGATTCAGAGTGCATTTGAGACTAAAGCTAGCATGGAGACTCGTGTGCAAAGTGCTGATATTTGGAAGAAATCGGAAGATGGATGGTATAAACTCAACACCGACGGGAGTGTTTTTACCATGGAGAAGTCGGCCGCTGCTGGTGGGTTACTTTGTGATCACTTGGGGAATTGGATTTTCGGTTTTTCCAGGAAACTTGGGGACCATTCTATTACAACTGCTGAACTCTTAGGACTCCGGGAAGGGCTCTCTCTAGCCTGGGTCAGGCGAGTTCAAAAAATCGAAGTGGAGATTGACTACGAGGTTGTTCTTAACTTGGTTAAATATTCGGATTCTTCGTGCCATCCTCTTGGGAATCTTGTTGAAGACTGTCGTGCTCTGCTCCGGAAGCCTTGGGAGATCCGCCTTAACCACGCTCGTAGATGCCACAACACGAGCGCCGACATCTTTGCTAAACTTGGCCATAGACTTGATAGAGATTTTAATTTTTGGCTTCAACCTCCTATCGAGGTTATTGATTGTATTAACGCTGAGGCTGCTTAGTTGAATTTTCCTTTGTTTTTTCGACCAGAAAAGAAAAAAATTTCATTAGATTAAGGGTGAATTACATAGGGTCCCAACAGATTGTCATATTTATATTTAGGTTCTTCTTGTTTCGTTTTTTACATCATAGTCCCTTGACCGGTCAACCGTTAGTCAGTTCCGTTAATTTTCTAGCTAGTACCGTTGTGTTCGTCTCATCGAGACAATAAATTTAGAGTATAAATTTGTCTGATTCAGTGAAGAAACGAGAAAGTTACCAGATTAAGGAATTTTCCTTCAATTGTATAGTTCAAATTTTCCGTTTCTTCACTGAATCAAACAAATTTATATTTCAAATTTAATGTCTCGGTGAGATGAATACAAAAGTACCAGGAAATTAATGGAACTGACTAACGGTTGAACGGTAAAGGGACTAGGATGCAAAAAATGAAACAAGAGGAACCTATGTATAACTATAGTAATTTATAGGGACCCCTATGTAATTTTCCCTAAAATTAATTACTTGGGCCAACGATCTTAATTTTTTCATAATTTATAGTGTATTTTTTATTTGTGTGCACTTCCTGAATATCTAATCATATATATATATATGAAAATGAGTTAGTGGAATGTTTTAGAATATATGTTTATGTGGCAATGAAGTGAATTAGTTAGAATTAATCCATTTTGCCATGTAGACTGTTTCTATAATTAATTTCATTAATTATTATTTTTATAACTTACATATGTATTTATTGATATTCCATATTTTTGTTTATATTAAAAATTTGTAACTCCCACTTAATTATAGAACTATATAACTAATTTATAAAATATTAAAATTTAGTTTTTCAAAAATAAATTTTAATAAGCTTTAGAGTTATCTATACTGCATTGAATATTCGTTAATAGAAATAAAGATAAAATAATGTATTCCATAAATCCATTAAAAAATTATATTTAATATCTTAATTCCTATCAAATATTTTTGATATAGTGGATTCAATTTATTTTTTCTTGGTGCATACATAGTGGATTCAAATAAAATTTATCTAACTAAAATAAGGAAGAAAACTTTATTATACAAGTTTAATTAAGTTTTATTATTATATTAATAATATAAAGTAAATAAATAATTGATTTTTTTGGAAAAAAACATCCAAATACACGTATCTCATGTTCATTTTGCGGTGGAAAAATTATATTTTATTTCAATGTAAATAGATTTATTAAATTATTATATTCGAAATATTAATATTTTCATAGTATAAAAGAAATTTCAATAATGAAAAGAATATTACCATTAATTAATAATGAAATAATAACAAATTATTTAACAAAAAAGATAATACCAAGTATAATAATTATCTCTTTTTTCGACCAAAAAGATAAAGAGATTCCAATCAATATTTATATGGTCTATTATTAAATATTTTTGTATTATAATTGTTATTTTAATAATTATATAACTTTCATGATATTCCTTCTATCTATATATAAATATATATTCTCTCTATTACAAATATGAAATCAGTACTTCGTCATAAAAAAATCATATCACTATTTTTATACATTTAAAATGAGTTTTTTATATACATAATTCCTGATTATTTTATAAAATGAATTATTTTAGTATATGTGCTTCAAATTCTAAATTAATAATTTTTAATAATCATATAAAAAAAATATGGTTCTATTTATTTAATAATGTATATTTTATAATTAAATTTCCCTATGCAATTAGGCAGGGATAATGAGTTAGACTTAGATACATCCTAAATTTAAGATCTCTACTGATGTGCGTTGCTGTTGGGAAAAATTGATGAGATTGGGAATTTAAAAAAGGAAATGCAAGAAAAAAGAAACTTTGGGATGGCAGCTGGACGCTTGGAGGCGTTGGGCTCAATATTGGGCCCTTCTCGAAAATCAATGTGTGACTGGAGAAATTGTTGGGCTCTCTTTTGAGGCCCTTAGCATTTTTTATGGAAGTTATTATGGGCTTCTTATGAAGGCCCAATGAGTTTGATTTAGTGGGTAAATTTGAGACTGCTCAAATTAGAGCATTGAAATATCAAAAATGATATAAATTTAACTAGTGTCCTAATTTTAAAAATTTTCCAATATTGCTATGAATTATTAAAGAACATATATGTATTGGTCGGAATCATATAATTATTGGGCGAATTACATCTGCAATTAATATCCCGACAAACCGGATTGGTTAATCAATAATCATATTCCTTATGTGATTTGAATCCATTCAAATAATCATAGGACTTGCATTTAATACGACTATTTTTTTAAAAGTCCATAGTTTTTGAAATTGGCAAATGGATTGTCATGGATTACGTATTAGACATTTCATACGAATAAAATTTGTAATAGTCAAATAGTTTGTACGTAGTAATAATTAGATTTTTCATGATATCTATGTATGACTAAATGTCTAAATCTGTTGTAAGTTTAGGTAGAAAGTTGGACAATTAAATTATCATAGATTATCTGTACGTGTAGGTATATCTATATATCAAGAAATCAAATCTTGACTTTTACTTTTCTATACTTATCTTTTTTTTTAACAGCTTACGAGTTCTCTAGATTTTAATTGCAAAATGTTTAAGACCTCATTAATCTCATCAAACAATCCATAATCCCCTTTTTTCTAAAGATCTAGGCTTGCATCATGAAATGCAAAAAGTCAACAGTGTTTTTTTTTTTTTTTTAATTTTCTATCCAATTTTTCCAGGTTCGGAGTAACTCGACCCTCTTAAGTCTTTAACTCAATTGCTCCATGCAGAGTTTATGAGTTCTCAATATTTGGGATTGTAAAAGTAATTTGAAAAATGTTCACAATTATCTCGCTAATTACTTCAAGGGCAAATTACACTAGGGTCTTTGATGTTTGTCATATTTACATCTAGGTCTCTCTAGTTTTATTTTTTATATCTTAGTCCCTTAACCGGTCAACCTTTAGTCAGTTCCGTTAATTTTATGTTACCGTTGTATTCGTCTCATCGAGACGATGAATTTGAACTATAAATATTTCTGATTCGTTGAAGAAACGAAAAAGTTACGAGCTTAAGAAAATTTCCTTCAATTGTGTATATAGTCCAAATTTTCCATTTCTTCACCGAATCAAACAAATTTATATTCCAAATTCATCATCTCGATGAGATGAACACAACGGTACCAGGAAATTAATGAAATTGGCTAACGGTTGACCGATCAAGGGACTAGAATATAAAAAAATAAAATTAGAGGGACTCTAATGTAATTTGGCCTTACTTCAAACTAAACGAACCCTTTTTTCTGATCAAGAGGCTTGCATCATAGAATGCAGAAGGTTTGTCATTTTTATCGTGTACTTTTTTACACTATTGAAATATATATATCATGGTTGCTGAATATTTAAACATATAGCTAGCTAGCTCCACAGAAAAATTGTCTTCGATTGCGGCACCGGCCCACAATATCGATAACTCAAATTGAATGAAAATGTCAATGATCATGCATGATAATTAGTCAGGTGAAGGATAAAAATAACTATTACTTCGAAGTCAAAATTCAAACAATACAGCTATAATCATTAATTACTCCAAAAATCAACATTATAAATAGAACCATACCCATAATCTCTATTTCATCTAATATTCCACAAGCAAAGTATATATCTTTCATTCAGCTATATATATTAATGGCCATAATTACTATTAAGACCAAATTATTATCTTCCAGAATATGGCTTATAATGCTTATTATTCATGTGGTTCTTGTTTCAATGACAATCTCTCATGTTGAGGGGCAAAAAACTGCTTGCCATGCGAGTTGTCCTAACACAGATTATTGTATCAGCGGCGGATGTTCTACCCAACCACCGGATAAGCAGTCGGCCTGCTACGAGGATTGTGCCAGAATTATGAAATCCGCCCCCCGATGTCACATCTACTGTGATACTTTGCCACCACCCTGAATTATATAAGTTGATTTCATCTTTGGTACCGTAACTTTAATTTCTATTCAATTTTCATATATATTCGTTTCACTTAAGTCTCAAACCTGATGATACCGTAGTTTCGATCGATCTGTATCAATTTTGAATCACGCAGGCAGGCAAATATTTTAAAATTGATGCATAGTACTACGTACTGAGATTTATGGTATCAAATACGAGACAAGTATTGAAGAGAATTGCACTGAAATTGACTAGAAGTTAAGTATGGGACCACTGGCCAGATGCGAATGATGGACTTCATAAAAAAAAAAAAAAACCTTGTTAATTCTGATCTTATTGCTTTTGCTTGTTTGTGTTAATTCCTATATATCTCTCCAATGTCGACTCGTCCATGTTGTTATATGGATTGGGGATTGAATTATGAATAAATTAAAAGCACATGACATATAATTAGTGCGTGCTTGCGTGCGTGTGTTTGGTCGGGGGAAGAGGAGTATTGGAGTGTGACTTCTTCTCCTTAAGTAGTATTGGAGTGTTACTTATTACTAATTATTGTATAATTAGCTTAGCTTGTTGTATTCATAAATATCATGTACGTTCTCTCTTAATTATTTATGGATATATATTGTGTGTGGTTTTTAATCGTTTTTATGATCTACCATTGTTTATTCGATGTGCGATATTATATTTATATATCTCATCTAATGTTATTCAATTTTGCCCCAAAATTCAAAGGAATCATGTTCTATTAAATTATGTCGGATTTATACTTAGCTTAGATATATATCAAAAGCAAATACTAATTAAAGGATATATGGAAACTTATCTACAAAAATAATTTAAAAGTTGGGTACCAAAAGTACAAATACGACCAAAAATTAGGGTGCTTAACTCAATTAAACCAATAATAAGTCTACAAATTAATTAGAACTTGTGAAAAATTAATTAGAAATTATCTTTTGTTTTAGAGTTCCCTTTCTTAATAATACTCTAATATTAGCTTTCTCATGATTAGTTTCTTTGTTTTTTTTTTAGAGGATTTCTCATTAGTTAATTTGTAAAAGTCTATTTCTTGTTATAGTATTAATTATTGTCATTGTACTTGAACAATATCACTTTATAACAGGGATAGTTTAGATGGATTAAAGTTTTTAGAAACTATGACCACACTTTTATAATAATATAAAGAAAATTATATATTGAACCAAAAAAATTAAAGAATTAATCTCTTTTTATTAAGCGTTTAGACTTTAGAGTGTACTCTATCGCATTCTCTCTCACACCCTTTTATGTGACTTAGGCCACGCTCTTTAAACCTTGTTAACTAGCTATGAGCCCCAATTGATTTTTTTGCGAGTGAAAATTTTTGAATAGTTTATCTGATACTTGTTTATACGGTAAAATTGGCATAACAAACTTGAGGAGATCAGTCACTTCTTGTCCTTCAAATTCTCCTTAGTTTTTGGCCAACCCATTCTCTATAAGAATTTGTCACAATTATATATATGATTTTGAAGATTTGCAATCATTTACCAAATATACAACATGCATAAGATTTTCATAATTTAAACACAAAATAAGTGCATCCAATCTTATTGAGATATTGTAATAAATTAAAGAACATGACAAAAATTGAAAAATAACAAGATTAATTTCACATAGTAATGTGTGTGCATTAGTTGAGGATAAAGACTTCCAAAACATGTACTGTTTGACCTACCAGAAACTACCTAACAGATTAGTTACTACTATAGAATACAGAAAATATTGCATGTGAAATTTGATCTCAAGATTACAAACATATAAATGTTGAAATTTTCATCTTTTTAGTTGTTTTTCTCTGGGTTTTATTTTCTTTCTGTTCTTTAATATTTTGACTATAAAGAGGCATAATCTACATCGGGCCGGGTATGTGTTTTTACTGCATAAGATCGAGAAACATAAATCATCAACAATGATAGATCGGCATCGAACAAAGAAGAATAAATCAACTGTTGCCTTCTTTCTTACAACCCTCGTCATCATTGCCTTGATCATACAATGTCGGCTCGACGTCGTAAGTATTTATTATTATTTATAGTTTCGCATTCATCTATGTATAAGAGATGTTTATAATCTACGATCTATCGTTGAATCTAACACTTTCTTGTTGTTTTTTCAGTCAATAATCACAGGATCATTTAAAAAAAATCAATTACAAGAATCCCAAGTGTATTCAGAAAAATTTGATTGCTCCCTCCAATGTTCGGAAATTTCGCCCGTCACGAAGAACATAGTAAATCCATCACATGGTAATTGTCCAGAATACTTCAGATGGATTCACGAAGACTTAAAACCCTGGAAAGAAACCGGGATCACACAGGAGATGGTTGAAGAGGCTAAGGATTTAGCACAAATTAGGATCATCATAGTAAATGGCAGGCTGTACATGGAAAAGTACAGAGATGTTTTTCAGACAAGAGATGTGGTGACGATATGGGGACTATTGCAGCTTCTTAGGTTGTACCCTGGGATGATACCCGACGTCGATATGATGTTCGAATGTGACGACAGACCCGTCGTGAAAAAAGAAAACTATAGCAGCCCTTTAATCCCTCCACCTATCTTTCACTATTGTGGAGATGACTCAAGTTACGATATCGTGTTTCCTGATTGGTCCTTTTGGGGTTGGTAAACATTAAATTCTCTTCTAAAAGTTCTGATTTTATTATTTAGTTTGTATCTTGTTTATCAGCTTAAACTTTTAGATGAGACAGTCATTTAGTATAGGAGATTAATGATTTTCTTGGTGTTCGACTTTGTAGGCCCGAGGTTAATATCAAACCATGGGAAGAACTGAAAGAGTCTCTAGAAGAAGGCAATCAACGAATCAAGTGGGAGGATCGCGAACCGTACGCATACTGGAAAGGAAACATTAAGCTAGGTTCTGCAAGACGCGAATTGGTAAAATGCAATGCGACGGAGGGTCAAGATTGGGCTCGTGTCTTTGACATGGTGAGAAATTAGAAATATAAGGACTTTTGTGTTTTCTCCTTGTGTTCACCACTTCGAGAGTGTTTGGAAAACAAACTTCAGCTTAATTTAAGCAGAAATAAGCTAGAAACGAAAGCTTCCAAGGACCAACTTTTATGATTATTGTATATTTTGAAATCTCAGAGTATTAATATACACTAACTTTGTTTTTACATTATAGAACTGGTCAGAAGAGAAAAAACATGGGTTCAATAGCTCTGATTTGGCAAGTCAGTGTACTCATAGGTATATATGCATCAATGTTTTCACGTACTATACATACATACTGCAATTTTCACTCATATCTTTGGATTTATATACATAAAATGCAGATACAAGATTTACGTCGAAGGAGTTTCGTGGTCTGTCAGTCAAAAGTATATCTTAGCTTGCGACTCTATGACTTTGACCGTAAAGCCGCGTTATTATGATTTCTTCACAAGAGGTTTGCTGCCTTCAATTCACTATTGGCCTATTAACAGAAACAACACCTGTGGATCTGTTAAATATGCAGTTGAATGGGGCAACAAATATCCACACAAGGTAACAAATAAATAATAAGTTTGAAATTTTGCAGAAACATATACAGGAAACTATACTTTGCTATCTAAACTATGAACGTTTTTATACTGTCTCATTTAAACTACTTTTTGTGGCACTTTATTACCATCGAAGGAGCGTATGGCTTTATACCTTTTTCGTGTATGTATGATTTCACCTTACAATTCTTTATTATCCAAACTATATTTACATGGTTTTACACATTTGTGATTGAAAGTATAAATAGAACGTGCGGATATTTTCTGTTTATTGTTGGAAACAGGCACAACAGATTGGAAAAGCTGGGAGCAAATTTATTCAAGAAAGTCTTGCAATGGAGTACATTTATGACTACACTTTCCACCTTTTAAACGAATATTCGAAGCTTCTGAAGTATAAGCCTACTGTACCCGAAGAGGCTGTGGAGATATGCTCAGAGTCGTTGATTTGCTCTGTTAAAGGACAGAAAAGAAGGTTTAGGAAACATTCTATGGTAAAAAATCCAGCAGATTCGCTCCCGTGCACATTGCCTCCACCGTATACACCTGCAGCTCTTCGTGCTTTTATTGAGAAAAAGGAAAATCTGAAAAGGAAGGTTATTTCTAGGGAAGAAAGTGAGGAAATATAGGAATATTTGAAGTTCTTATAGGAGAGTAGATTAATGGGATTTTGGGTATAATTTGAGAAAAAATACTTTAGACCCCATATATATAAGTTTATATATCTTTCTATGTGATCACATGCAGTAAAAATGTTTGATTCCAAAATTTGTAGAGTGGAAATATAAAGCTTTTTATCACAGATTATTTCTTCATTGCATTTAGTTTACATATATATCTGTTTTAATCAATTCGAAGTTCTGCATCGTATTATTGATATATCAAATACGTTTGTCGTTGTTTATAGGTATTTTGTTGAAGTGTTATATGCATATGGTTAAGTATATCATATCTTGGTAAAGTTTTGCAAAATTTAAGACAAGTTTCTTGACAATCATATAATTCTGTATTTCTGTTCTAAAAAGTTAGAAGTTTTCTTAAAATAATGTAAGTATTTGCTAAAATGTGTTGTATATGCGTAAGACTAATTTACTCTTTGAAATAATGCCTATGATATAATTATTTCATTTTTCTCAGTACCATTGATAAAAAACCAGAAAAGTTCTCAACATGTAGCTAATACATTAGTATTCTTGTCCAAAAAACACATGAAACAGAAGCAGAAACAATAAAAGAACAAGCCCCTCTTCTGATCTGATACATGAGAAAAAGGGCCAAAATAAAATAAAATAAATCGACCGTTATAAAATAGTTTCCAGAAACTAAATATAGAGAGCAGCTGATCTGGGCTACAGTAACAAATTTATATATAACTTCAGTAAGCTCTTGCTTTCATGGTGTCCCAGCTCATTTCACTTGGATCTGTTGCTTGTAACTCAACCTGAATCCCGTCTAGCTCTCTCTTGAATCTGTCTTTCGAGCTTGCGTACAGCATCTTAGTTCTCACCTTTGCAACGTCTGGCGACCTGCAACCATAAAATGTGGCGAAGTAACTCATTCGGCGGAACTTTTGACATAAATGTTTTCATTACAAATTTTTGCATAATTATATTGAAGTTAAGTAATAAGTGAAAAACTGCATAATAACGGTTGAGGGGGTGAAAAAAAATGATTAAATCAAGTGTGAATTGCATACAGTAACCCTAAGGTTTGCCATAATTACAAAATACCTCATATGTTACAAAAATTACAGAAAACCCCCTGAGGTTCAAGCAATTACAAAAATTTAACAAAATACCCCCTGTAAATTATACAAAATCTTACATATGAACCCCTGTAATTTGAAACAATTTGAAACCTCAAGGGGTTTTCTTGTAATTTTTGAAAATAGAGGGGGTATTTTGTAATTATGGCAAACTTAGGGGTATTGTATGTAATTCACCCTTAAATTAACTACTCGTGATGATGAGCGGCACGTGCGTGCAGGTATCGTTCCACAAGCATTGTATGTTTTGCAATCTTTTGTCGATGTTCTGCAACGGGCTTTGTTTTTCGAAAGTGCTTAATTTTAGATATTTGTGACAAAAAATTATAGTAGTAAAGGTCGGTCGAGCATTTGACAATATAAGAGTTTAAAAGTTGCTAAAAACTAGTTAAAAAAAGAAAACTAGGGTAAAGAAACTTAGAAGCTGATAAGGCCGTTTGCTTCTTGTTTTTAGCTTATTTTTCCCTCAAAATCAAAAGGCAAAAGTAATCTTTAATCATTGAAAAACTATATATAATAAATGAGAAGCTGAATTGGTTCGACTACTATATATATATGTATAAACTTACCACGCGATGAAAAAGATCTTGCTTTTGTGGCAGTTTTCAGCAGTTGTGAAGTCGTAATCGAAAACACAGTATCGACAATCATTATCAGGCAAGCTAGCGGCAAAGTCCTCGTACGTCTCAGAACTGCTCCCGGCTTTTTCCACGAGGACTTCTGAGAAGCTGTCATTAATCTTAAAGACAATGTATCTGTAGTTTCTCTTTGCTTTCAGATCCAAAAATGTCAGCTTGCACTCATCACTCACAGCAATTCCAGATGCTGAATTCGCCTACTCCAGATAAAAAAAAAAAGGAAAGAAACACATATGTATGAATGTCTTTTTGCAATAAGAAAAGAACCACAAAACATCTTCCTACAAAATCATTTCACAGTTCCACAAAATCTTTCCCCTTTTCATATTGCCAAAAAGACAAGATCAAGAAGACAAGAAACACACACACAGATATACGTAAAACACGTAGACGTAAACAAACGTAAAGAAAAGCAAAAGAAATTAAAAATGTGGGATTCAAATAAAAAATGAGTGTATTGAGTCAGATCATACCATGTTGTTTTTCTGTACTGTGAAATGGAGGTTTCAAAACCTGGTGAAAAAAGGAAGTATTTGATCAAAGGCAAAGAAGGATGGCATAAAGATCCTTGAATTTTGGTAGAGTTGAAGAAATGTTCAATGAGATGAGAGATTTTTCAGGGTGTTTATTAGGAAAACTAAAGGCACATATCTCATTTTGCCTTTTGATCGCTCATATCAATGATCACCATGCAACAACTTCTATATATGCTTGAAAACTTACACAATTTTAGGAGGATCAGAGAAATTATTTTCATCAATTTTAATTTATTAATACAAGATTATAAATAAGTGATCAATTACATATAAAAGAATAATTATTATAAGATTCAAATGAAAACAACAAATTATTAAAAATATATAAATATTGATATTTTATTAACATTTATATTTATTTAAGGTCTGCTAAGAAAAAAAACATTTTTATTTAAGGAAAAAGAAAAGGACTCCTACGGCTTTACAATTCGACAGTTCTTTTGATATTTTCTTTTCCCTCCGGTTCCCCCAAATTTGTACTGTACTCGGGACTCTAGAATTGATCATGGCTTCTGAAATGCCAATTAATCGAACATGTTGACAGCAAATGCCACTCCCGCTCAGGCGCTCAGCCACTACTATGATTGGAGAGAATGGCGAAGAGAAAGAAACTAGAACGCGCCGCGGATACACCGGACAGCGGCGTCCTTGATGCTTCAGGCGAGCATCAAAATTTTCGAGTTTATGATGTTATTTTTGTAGGAATATAGCAATTTAGATTCTGGGTTTCGAATACCGAACAATATTATTTCTGTAGACATCAACACATTGTTAACCGTGAAAATTAAATTCTCTGTTTTGGTAAGGGAGTGAATTGATTTCTTGAGGTTACATGTTTTCTTCTTCTGGCTGCTGGTTTTCCTCTTCAGTGATTGTGAATATGGTTCATTGCAAGGCAACTAGGGTTTTGCTGAATTTGAGTGAATTTTGGGGCTTTTACTATGTTTAAACTATATACAGTACAAGTAGATCATCGTTTGTAGCATTTTGTGCCTGTAAACGTTACGTTTATTTGATGACACCTTACGGTAGTGTTTGCAAACTCAGCACTTTTCTGTTTTTCACTTTTCTTCAGCACTTTGAGAATTGTTTGGAAAACTAGCTTCTGCTTATTTTAAGCAGAATTAAGCTGTAAGCACCTGGGGATATATATTTGCCTTCAACTTCTAGCTTCTAGGTTAGGTTATTTTCTTAAATATATGGAAGTTTCTCGAGAGTAGTAAAAGTGCTTCATAACTTCTTCTTTTTCCAAACACTCAACTCCCATTTTCGTGTGTTTCACTTTTATTTGCAAACACTCTCAATTTTTACTACTCCAGCTTATACTTCTACTTGAACTTCTACAAAAGTAATAGTGCTCGCAAACACCCACTATATGTTGTTGACTGCAATTTTTGGTTTCTGGTTTCCATATGATGATTGTTTAAGTTATTCCCTGCAGATGGGTTAATTGATTCCCGAAATTATTATCATCTTCATCCAATATGGAAGACCATCCAGGAAAAACATAATCTAGATTCCTCAATTTCCAAGGTTCCTCGTGGCCAGAGGTCAAAAGGGAGAGTTAGGAGTGCAAATATAATAACAATACAAGATGATGGTATGTTACTCGGTAATTCCTTGAAACTCTTACTTCAATTTGTGCCTTCGATTTCTTGATTGTTTCTTCCGGTTTTGTGATGCTTATTGGATAAGTAATAGAGGTTCAAAACATGTTGACTTATTTACAGAAAGTCCTGTAAAAAGCGTTGGGGAGAACGTCAGAAGTCCTGAAGAAAGTGATTCTGGAGTTATTTGTGAATATTTTCCCCATTATGTTATACAATCAAGGAGGCGGCATCGTAGAACAACAGAGGTTGTTCAGAAACTGGGAAAGTTAGACTCCAAAAAGTTCGAATTCTACATGGAGTAAGATTTATTATATTTGACTTATTGAACTAACTTCTGATATTTCATCATCTTGACCTTCCGTTTTTTAACAATGTAGGAATGTGTGGAAACAGTTTACAGAAGAGAAAAAACACATGTTTGCTTATTTGGACTCCCTGTGGTTTTCCTTGTACACTAAATGACCTCTTAAAGAAAAAGTGTTGAGTTGGATCAAAAGGAAAGACATATTCTCAAAGAAATATGTTGAATGTAACACAATTATCACTATCATCATGTGGTATCAAGAGATTGAAATGTTGATTGAGATTTCATTTTTGGTAGGGGTCACTGGTTTCTTTTAATATTTTGTCATTTTGGTGAAAGATACAAGTCTAAAACCAAAGGTCCATGCATGTTGTTGCTAGATTCACTGCAAAAAGGAAATTGTAAGCAGCTGGAACCGAGAATCAGAAGGTATATATTGAGATAAGCATTTCACACTTTGTTTTAAAAGTTGATTGAGTTTATTGGTTTTATTTTCTTTGACAGATTTGTCTTTGACATATTTATGGCAGAAGAACGGCAAGAGAAGATAGAGCTAATCAGTAAAATCCCTCTTTTAATTCCAAAGGTGAAATCACTCGTTCACTTTTCATAATCGTCTCGATCTTATTTGTAGACTCACTTGGAAATATGCCTTGATTTCAGGTGCCACAACAGAAAAATGGTGAGGAATGCGGGCCTTTTGTTCTCTACTACATCAACTTGTTCTTAGAGAGTGCTGCTGACTATTCTAGCTTTTCCATGGGCTACCCTCACTTTGTAAGCTTTCTTCTTTCTTCATCATTTGTGTTACTTTCACTTTAAAAATACTTTGTTTCACTGTGTGATGTATTTCAGATGAAAGAAGACTGGTTCACTCCTGAAGAAGTGGAATGCTTTATCGAAAGACTCGATTCAATGAGTAAAAGCTCTTACATGTTATAATAGATGTTGTAAATGGGATCATTGTAAAATCATTTGATTTTACTTTTCTTGACATGTTATAAATATAATCATCTACTTGACAGATGCATCTTGCAGATATATAATGCTATTCTTGGGCATTTTATTAGTTTCATTTTTGTTTTGTATTATTTTGAGACTCATGATTCATGTGTGGTTTGTTCTCAAAAAAGTAGACGAAAACATTGGCTTTTTTTGCTTGTTTCTATTGGATCTATTGGAATCAAATATCAATTTCAGGGACCAATTGAGCAATAAATATTCTAGTGAGTGCAAAAATAGTTGTGGTTGCCAAAAATGGTGGGTGGTCGAATGCGGATGGGATCTCATGCTAATTTTCCTGCTCCAATCTCCTGCTAATAGCTTAGATGTGCGCCATCTGTCCCAAAATTTTAAGCCCATTAACAGAGAATAATTCCTATCTCTCCAAATTGAAAATTCTCTCTCCTCTTCAAAGAAAAATCATTTCTTTTGAACAATTAAAGTAGTCTTAACAGAGAATTAACGTTAATATGAGACTCTCAAGAGAAGCATTTTCACATTAATTCATTCTTTTTATTAACATTAATCACCTACCCAGTAATTTTATTTATTAACATTAATTCTCAGAGACTGAATCAACTGAAGATGAACTCTCTTTTATCATTCAATCCGTCCATCATTCAATCAAACACATTAACCGAAGACAAACATAAGTGGAATCAAATGACTAGAATTCAAAGGAAAAAAACTAAAAATTATTGGTTGACAAAACAAAGAATTCTTCCTATCTGTCTTCCTCTCTACCCCAGGCAGAAGCAGTGCACCACCCACTCAAGAAATTATCAGCAGACTTATTTCTCTACTATACTATTTTAAATTTTAATTTTTTTTTAGCAATTTCCCACTAAAATTAATATCTTTCTTGCCCTTCTCTGAAATTTTTGTTGTAAGGGATTTATTCTTTTGCCCCCATAGAGGAGGGAAAGAGGTCGAGGCAAGGATCAAAATGGCTGCCTTTGATTGTAGATGAATCCTCAAATAGAATAGATGTATGGAGAAATTCACGATACCGTATGTGCCCTTCTTTAATTTCTCTCTCATTCTCTCCTGCGGTTTTTATTCGGTTTGTTTGAGAAAAAAGAAGGTGTTCATTGTTCAAAAGAAATTATTTTTCTTTGAAGAGGAGAGAGAATTTTCAATTTGGAGAGAAACCTAGAGCTAAACGGAAAATATAAGAGTTATTCTCTGTTAGTGGGCTTAAGATTTTGGGACAGATGGCGCACATCTAAGCTATTAGCAGGAGATTGGAGCAGGGAAATTAGCAAGAGATCCCATCCGGGTCGAATTAGGCTGACATGGTTGTGTAATTATTATATATGAAATCGTTTTCAGATTAACCTCTCTTGATAAGTCCTCTTTGTTTTTTTTTTTTTATAAAAATCTGTATTGAAAACTCAGTATTAGGTCTCTTGGTATTATATCTATTATGCACGGACACTTCTAAAAATTCTATCATGTCGTCTCGTGTCCGACACCTGTGTCCGATACTTCTTTAGTGTAAAATATTAGAAAAAATCTGTGTCGCTGTATCCGTATCGTATTGTATCGTGTCCGTGTCGTCGTGTCTATGTCTATATTTTATAGTATTGTATGTATGTAGTGTCCGTATCGCCGTGTCTATGTCCGTGTTTCGTAGTATTGTATGTATATGATGTACAGGTTATAGTGTAGCTGTGAATTGAAAGCATTGAAATCTTACCCCCTAGAAAAGTTAGGAAAATTGGTAATTTCGTTTACATCCAAATGTGCAAATCACGAAAAATATTAAGTAGGCAACTGCAATTATACCTAATAATTTAAAGGGGCGGTGGGTTTAGGCCGTTTACGAAAAATATCCTAAAATCTTGAAATATTACAAAAATTATTGGAAGGGAAATTTTGGTAATTATTCCTAATTTAAATAATAAACTATTTCACCTAATTAATGAAACCTAAGTCAACGTAAGTATTATTTCATCGGATAAGCAAGACACGTATGGTCGGCTTAATTTAAGTTTTGATGATGCATCGAATAGGATTGACTTCTATTTTTCATCTAACCAACTAAATTTAATCGAAATACTCCCTCGAATACATGGAGATTGTCGAGATAATTTTGGAGTTGTTTTAAACTCCCGAAAAAAATACTTTTGGATTTTTAGTAATTTAGAAAAGGTAAGAACTAAGTATATAGTATTTTGTTTTCCGAAGCTAAAATAAATCAGAATCGAGAGGCAAATGTAGAAGTATCTTTGTCATTTTTCAACAATTTGGAAGATTACAAGACTGTAAATTTCAAATCAAATTGAAAAAAAAAAAGAATACGAAGTTAACAACTTTGCTCGAACACGTCGTTGACCTCAAAAGTAAATTGTTTTATACATACTGCACATATAGAGACAGAGATTTAATTATTAACAAAAATAATAAACAATACTTTGAGAAACGACATGGAAAATTATTGGCTCTAATGTCTTAAGCATTACGAAATTTACAAGAAAGTTCATTTGTGGCAAAGTTTGGTACATTATCGCCAAACACAAATTAAAGAGCATGTCTTTAATTTGTGATAGAAATCAGTCAAAACGTGTAATATTTTTTCTGCTTTTTTTGGTTTGGTATGTGACATCAAAGGTTTTTATTATGTTTTTCTTGATAAGATGTGACATCAAAGTTAATCAACTCCATTCATATCAATTTTGATAAAAAGGAAATAAAGGGAGAAAAAAAAACTTTGTGCTAGACATTGTTGCGTCTCTTTCTTATTTTTAAACATATATCTTCAATCAAAACTAATAAATCTCTCAAGTCTTAACACATAGTAATCTACATGGGATAATTATATTACACCCTTCGATTAGGAGAAAATACAACAAGACTCTCTTAACTATTGGAAATTATAAATAGATCTCTCAACCTTAATTTAGAATACTAAAAACTTTAAAAAAAGTTGCGAAATTTTTATTTTACCATTAAAGACCGTTAACTTTACAAAAGAATAGTTACACTTACACGATTACACCCCCTTGACATAAGCCATAACTTTTACAACAGGACCTAATAACTGAGAGGATGTCTTAGTAATTTCCAATAATTGAGAATGTATTGTTGTATTTATTCCCTAAGTTGAGGGGTTTAAGTTTAATCATCCCTATATATATATATTTTACATTATTTTTAGAATGGCATTTTAGCCCTTAAAATTTTGTCATCATCAACATATTACTCATAAGAAAAACTCAATAGCACTTTAATGGCCGCCCTTGTATCAAAATCCACAACGAGATAACTCTTTAGTACGTTTTCATGCTTATTATTAATTTTGAAAAACAATACAAATGAATAAAATAGTGAAGTTTGGGGGCAAAAACCTAATAATTAAAAGTGTGTACCAAATCAGATGGGGCCACATTATAATATATGGAAATCATACAACCCGCGTTTTGTTTAAACTTTAAACCAAACATGAACACACGTAAGCGCCTAAACTGACATCATACTGCCATTGTGGACTTTTCTTCTTCGTCTTCTTTCCTTGATTTTTCCTAATCTTTAATCTTGAAATACTATTTATTATGCATTTTTCGCGTTTATTATTGCTAGTAATAAAATTCTAACTGATTGTTGAACGCTTCAATGCTTAATCTCCCACATCTTCTCTCTCTCTCTTTTGAATAATTTATTTTTCATCTACAATTTATTTTTCTCGTTCATCTGTGCATCAGAAGCCCAGAAACAGAAATACTTTTCCAAATAAAGATTTCTGGAGCTGCGGAAAACTAAGAAACCAGGTACCCTTTTATTTTGTTTGTTAATTTTGTAATTTTGGGTTTTGTTTCTGTCTATTTTTAGTTTTGATACGAGTTTTATGTTGTTAGTTTTTGTAATTGATGGTGGGTTTTTTTGTTTCATGGTGTAAAGACTCCAGCTTTGGTGTTGGAAAGGGTATATTTGTGTGTGTTTTACTGTGTGTGAAGATTCTGGCGTTTTATCTATTTAAAAGTGAATTTTCTTTTTATTGTTATTTCAAGAATCTTTTTTCATCTGGGGTTATTGATCAGTTTCTTATTTCGGTCATGATTCAGTCTAATATTAAAATACCAATAAAAAGTGGGAAACTTTTGTATGGAGTAATTCATGTTGGCTGAAGGAAAAATTGCAAAATTTTCAGGTATGAAGGTAAAGCTAAAGCTTTTCTTAAATAAATTTTGAAAATTTTGGATTTAATAGTTTAATCTCCTGGTTGACCTGTAAGGCTGTAAATGATGCATAACACCTAGTATTAGATTATGTTTCCTGATCATCAGTGGGTTAGAGATGGTTAATGAACAGAGGAAAGATGTGAATAATTTGGACATTTTTTTCTTTTGCTCTGTTTCTTTTGGAATCATCTGTTTCTTCAATTTTACCATGTCTGTCAACCATTGTTTAATTCTGCTTCTCCTTCTTAAAAACAGTAAACCGAATATAATGAGCAATCTCAAGCTAGCAGTGGAAGTTGTTCGAGCCCACAACCTTATGCCCAAAGACGGGCAAGGTTCATCCAACCCTTTCGTTGAGCTCCATTTCGACGGTCTGAAATTTCGCACCACCATTAAAGAAAAGGATCTCGACCCATTTTGGAACGAGACGTTCTACTTCAATGTATCCAATCCAAGTGACCTGCATAACCACACGCTTGAGGCTCACGTATACACGAGCAATAGTAAAACTATAAACTCCAAATCTTCCCTCGGAAAGGTCCGAATAAATGGCACATCGTTCGTTCCCTATTCAGATGCCGTTGTCTTCAACTATCCATTGGAAAGAGGAAGCATATTCTCACGTGCAAAAGGTGAGCTCGGCTTAAAAGTATATGTGACCAATGATCCTTATATAAAGTCTTCAATCCCGTATACGGACATGGCTTCTTCTTCAAGTTCATATTCGAGTTTGCATTCTGTACAAGACGAGTTGCCAGCTCAGCAGGTGGGAGATTTGGGAAATTTGAAAAATGGCAAAAAGGGGTCGAGAAGGACGCTCTACAATCTTCCCAACTCGAATAATCAGCTACAGCAGCCTTATTCTGCATCCTCCTCCCATCAACCAATTATGTACGACGAACATCGGGTCCCACAAGGTGTCCAAAGAACGTATGCAACCGCTGCCTCACACCCTGCCGATTTCACGCTCAGAGAAACGAGCCCTTTTCTCGGAGGTGGCCAGGTGGTTGGAGGCCATGTGAGGCGTTCGGGCAAGCAATCCAACAATATCTACGACCTGGTCGAGCCAATGCAATTTCTCTTCGTTAGGGTCGTGAGGGGCCATGATCTTCCCTCCAAGGATGCCACAGGGGGTCTAGACCCCTACGTGGAGGTGAAGCTTGGAAACTACAAAGGCGTCACCAAGCATTTCGAGAAGACTCATAACCCTGATTGGAACACAGTGTTTACCTTTTCCAAGGACCGGATGCAGTCATCCGTGTTGGAAGTCCTGGTCAAAGATAAGGATATGTTGAAAGATGATTTTGTTGGGCTTGTTCGGTTTGATCTCCACGAGGTCCCCACGCGGGTCCCGCCTGACAGCCCTCTAGCTCCGGAGTGGCACCGGCTCGAGGATAAAAAGGGGGAGAAATTGAAGAATGGAGAATTAATGTTGGCGGTCTGGATCGGCACGCAGGCGGACGAGGCTTTCTCGGATGCCTGGCATTCGGATGCCGCTAGCTCTGTGGATAGCTCGACCCCTTCGACTCACATACGCTCGAAAGTGTACCATTCCCCTAGGCTATGGTACGTGAGGGTTAATGTGATTGAAGCTCAAGACTTGCTTCTGGCCGAGAAGAACCGTTTCCCAAACGTACATGTTAGGGCGCAGATCGGGAGCCAAGTTTTGAAGACAAAGCCTGTCCAATCCCAATCCATGAACGTTTCATGGAACGAGGATTTGATGTTTGTTGCTGCCGAGCCATTTGATGACCATCTGGTTCTCACGGTTGAAGACCGTGTGGGTCCCAACAAGGATGAGGTTCTCGGGAAGGTGTTCATACCGTTGTCCACGGTCGAACGGCGTGCGGATGATCGGATTGTCCACTCACGATGGTTTAACTTGCAAAAACCGAGCTCGAGCGATGTTGAGGAGACGAAGAAGGATAAGTTTGCTAGTAGGGTCCACCTTCGTGTTTGCCTGGACGGGGGCTACCATGTTCTTGATGAATCTACGCATTATAGTAGCGATCTAAGACCAACAGCAAAACAGCTTTGGAAGCCACCGATCGGGATTCTCGAGTTGGGGATTCTAAATGCGGATGCACTTACACCCATGAAGACGAGAAACGGACGAGGCACATCAGATACCTACTGTGTGGCAAAATACGGTCAGAAATGGGTAAGAACGAGAACGATAACGGACAGCTTAAATCCAAAGTACAACGAGCAATACACTTGGGAAGTTTTTGATCCGGCCACGGTCCTCACAATCGGCGTTTTCGATAACGGTCAAATTAGCGAACGGGGTTCGAATTCTAACGGTCACAGAGACATGAAAATCGGGAAAGTCAGGATCCGAATCTCGACTCTCGAAACAGGTCGGGTCTACACCCATTCCTACCCATTGCTCGTGCTCCACCCCTCTGGCGTCAAGAAAATGGGTGAGCTGCATTTGGCCATCCGATTCTCATGCACGTCGATGGCGAACATGATAGGCTTATACTCCAGACCCTTACTTCCCAAAATGCACTACAAGATGCCTCTAACTATGCTCCAGCTCGACTCCCTCCGGCTCCAAGCCGTCCATATAGTGGCTCAACGTTTGAGCCGAGCCGAGCCACCTCTGAGGAAGGAAGTCATCCAATACATGTCGGATGCCGACTCCCACCTCTGGAGCATGCGTCGTAGCAAGGCCAACTTTTTCCGGCTTATGTCGGTTCTCAACGGGTTGTTCTCAGTCGGGAAATGGTTTAATGAAGTTTGCATGTGGAAGAATCCAATAACAACTGTTCTGGTGCACGTTCTTTTCATGATGTTGATCTGCTTCCCGGAGCTAATCCTACCGACTCTGTTCCTCTACATGTTCCTCATTGGGCTCTGGAACTACAGGTACCGGGCGAAATATCCTCCGCACATGAACACGCGGTTATCCTGTGCGGATGCGGTCCACCCGGACGAGCTCGATGAGGAGTTCGACACTTTCCCAACCTCACGGGCCCCGGATCTAGTCAGGATGAGGTACGATAGGTTGAGGAGCGTGGCGGGAAGGATACAAACGGTGGTGGGTGACGTGGCGTCACAAGGAGAGAGAGTTCAGGCATTGCTGAGCTGGCGGGACCCACGAGCGACTGTTATATATATGGCGTTCTGCGTATTTGCTGCTGCTGTATTGTATGCTGTGCCTTTCCAGGTGCTAGTTGTTTTGGCGGGATTTTATGTTATGAGGCATCCGAGATTCAGGCATAAGTTGCCGCCAGTGCCGCTTAATTTCTTCAGGCGGCTTCCGGCCAGGACAGATAGTATGTTGTAAGTTGTGTAAATTTATTGTTTTCTTTTTGCAAGAGATTGAATTCTTGGTTTCTGTGAAAATGTACAGAAGTATGTGGTGCTGAATATTTTTGATGTTGGTTCCTGATGTTTTTGTTGTGGAAATTTGATACTGTGTATAATACAGCTGGCTTTCTATTTCTTTTCTTCATAATACTCTATCCATGTCTTATATACTACTTATCAGAGGATAATATGAAACCATGAACAATTACTCGTCTGATTTATTTTCAGGGGAACATAGTATTATCCATTGTTTCGCTTAAGCTTAACGACCTAAACTTTCAGATTACTATTTAAAAGTATGCGCGTTTTGCAAAACACCATCTAAAAGCACATTTCTTTAAAAAAAAACAAGGGAAGAAGAAGAAGAAGGCATATTTCCCATCACCAAATTTTGTGGTTAGCGAAAGCAAATATGTCTTTTTTATGGGATGTGCATTTTTATGGTAGTTTTCAAAATCCAAATACCGTAGATGGTGCAAGAAAAATAAAGGTCAGGTAATTTAAGTCTAGAAAACGTCGTATTTCAGATGACACTATTTTTTCCTCTGCAAAGTTTTCTGGGATTATGAATGTACATGTACATGAAATCCAAACAGAACAAAGAAAAACTTATTTCATAAAGCATCACATAACACAGATTTTGACCCAAAAAAGAAAAACATAACGCAGATCAAGATTCAATCATACCAAGAACATCCAAATTCTTATTCCTAAAAACACACAAAATCAACAACCTTAATTCCTTGAAAGTTAAAACACACATACTCTGTCCCACAGTTTTATTCTTGATAAAAAATCAGACCAGTAGATACAAATTCACCCCAATCCTTTTCCGGCACACCCAAAGCTTTCCAGACAGCCCTTGAAGCATCAACAATGTTATTGTTACAAGGCGGCTGAAAATCGTGATCCTTATCACACCCCATCGTAGAATCACACTCATCAACCACCATAGCCTTCACATTCTTCCCGTTACCATGAACTGTCACACTCTTCATGTCGTTAGAGTGGGACTTCCCGTCACAGTCACACTAAGAGAGGCTGCCACCATCTTGGCCTTTATCGAAGCCGTTGATTGTTAGGACAGCTTTAGCCCTTCTACAAACTGTAGGCGAGCAATTTGTACTTTGTAGCTTTCATAGAATGTTCCTTCTTTGCAAAAATCTGAGTCGTTGGATCGGTTAGATTGATTTTTCGGTGGTTTATGCCCTTAATCTTGCTGCTAGGTTTGTAGGGTTTGGATTCCATGTTGAGACTCAATATCATGATGAGAAGAGAGAGAAGGAGAAACAGCAAATATGAATGTGTATGATTTTTCATTTTCTTTGAGCTTGTCATGTGGTGGAAAGTTTGATTTGGTCTTAGACTTATATATACTGTCTAGATAGAATGAAACAAGGTTTACTTGTGATGAAAACAAGGAATAGTTGGGAAATTCGAGAAGATATCAAGGTTGTCTATAGAAAATTATGTACAAAATGAATCTTTGTTTCTGATTCAAAGTCTAAGAGAAAAGGAAATCTAACTGAATGTTCTTTGGAATCGTCAATATATATATTCCTATATATTCGGACTGAATCTTGTTGTCACTAATTAGATGTTATCCATGTTACATGCGACAAGAATCAAGAATCTTGTACCCCGAAAAAAAAAATATAAAAGAATCAAGAATCAAGGATCAAGATAAGAATGACAGAATAAACAAAGATTAATAGGAAAAAAAAGATTGTCCCTTTTATGTTTTAAGCATAAACTTTTTTATGCACGGGGTGTTGGGCTATATGTACCTAATAGGTATGATTGATTCAATATATTTACCTGATGAAAAATACTAAAATTATGTCTAAGTAGGGATAATTACATCTACACCCCCTCGACTTAGGGAAAAATACAGCAAGGTCTCCTCTACTATTGGAAATTACAGAGATACTCCATCGACTATAGCTCTGTCTAACACTTAGGTCATGCAGTTAGTAATTTTCTTGTTTCCAAGTAGATTCTAACGTTTTATTAACTAGACAACAACTTAATCACTTTGCTTATTTCATATAGCAAACACTATAACAAAAATATTATGGGTAATTTAGTTATTTTATAACTTTCCGTTAAGTTTTTTAAGTTTTCTTTAGGGTTAGAGAATCTATCTGTAATTTCCAATAATTGAGGGGGTGTAAGTGTAATTATCCCTAGGTATAATAAATCATGTTTTCTCAACAGTACTCTGTAATTATTTTGTGTGTTATCAAAACACGTACTATAGTCTTCCAATTAGCCAGGCCCCATGTAACTCCGTCCTGATTTTGCCATATGATACACTATTTCCGACTGAAGTTCATAGCAATTAATTAAGAATAAGGTCATAATTAAGAACTCAAAAACTGAAGAGAAAGATCTTTATTAATTATTAGAATATGCATTAGATCATACACATATCCAACACAATTGCAGCCAAACTCTTGAAAACAAACACAAAACGCCCAAAGCCTTATTCCTTAAAAACATACACAAACGTACAACAATGCAACAAAAACATCGATGATCATCCAAATCAAAACCAGCCTCGATCCATGCATGTTCTTGAAATATTTAAATGATCAATTAGCATCAGACCAATGGACATCCATTTCACCCCAATCCTTCTTATCCACACCTAAAGCTTCCCAGACGGCCCTCGAAGCATCAACGATGTTATTAGGACAAGGCGGCTGATAATCATGCTCATCATCACATCCCATTGTGGAATCACACTCGTCGACGACCTTAGCCTTCACGCTCTTCCCGTTCCCATAAACGGTTATATATTTCATGCACCTCTTCCGGTTACTGAACCAACCCGTCGAAAGCGCAACAACTGGCGTGTCATTAGAGTGGTACTTCCCGTCACACTCAGACGGGCCCCCACCGTCTTGGCCTTTATCAAAGCCGTTGATCGTTAGGACAGCTTTAGTCCTATTGGAAACTTTTGGTGAGCATTTGTAGGTGGTGTAGAGTTTGCCTTCTTCACAGCAATCGGACTCGTTTCCTTGATTGCAACTATGTCCCTTGCCCTTGAGCTTACCACTTGGCTTGCAGGGTTTGGATTCGGCATTGATGATCAGGAGAGAGATGAGGAGAAAGAGCAAAAATGAGAGTGCAAGTTTTCTCATATTTGGTCTTCTGTAGGTTTTTGGGAAGTTTGATGCAAAGTTATGATTGTTTCATGCTTATTTATAGTGTTTGAAACAGTGACATCCCTTTGTATGTTTGTTCAAATGGGAATATGGGATATATAGCAGCAGTCTTTGTCAGTTTTAATGTGGCTCCAAAATTTGATCTCTTGTTGATACAAGAATTGAACATCTCACTCTCAACTAAGTGCAAAGCTAAATGACACAAACAAGGGATATCCTTGTGAAATTCAAATATTAATTTTGAACTGTATTTGTAGTAATTAAGTGAATCTTTTCTCGATCTGTTTCACACTTAAAAGAGGGATTTAAAGTAAATGACCGAATCTAATCATATATATATATATGAAAATGATTAACTGGGATGTTTTAGGAAACATGCTTATGTGTTAATGAGTTGGATAAGTTAGAATTAGTCCATTTTGCCATGTAAATTGTTTCTATAAATAAGTTCATTAATTATTATTTTTGTAACTTACAAATATATTTAATTGACATTCCATATATTTATTTATATTAAAAATTTTGTAACTCCTATTTAATTATAGAATTAAATAACTATTTTATATAATATTTTCATTGAAAATTTCAATCAAGAAATAATTTTAAGTAAATTTTAATAAGCTTTACTAATCATTATGAACTTTATATTTATGTGTTAAAAAATTTACATATGATTGAAAAGGAGCTTAAAACTATTTATAATTTAAATATAATATTCAATTTATACATGAAAGCATAGTATAGAAGAATTACCATTCAACAAATATTAACAATATTTGGGTAAAAGATTATTTAGTTATATAATTAATAATTTTTTTATTTTGTATTCTTTTTATCTATCATGTAATTATTTTTCCAAAATTTCTTTTAATTATTTGTAGGGGTCACATAATTACATACATTTTTTAAAATATATGTTTAATTAAATTTTATTATTATCTTAATATTATAAAATAATAAAATAGTTGATTTTTTAGAAAAAACTCTATATACATGTGTTTCATTTTCATTTTGTGATGGAAAAATTATATTTCATTTCAATGTGAATAAATTGGTTAAGTTATTATATTTAAATATTAGTATTTTCATAATATAAAGAAAATTTCAATAATTAAATGAATAGTATTATTACTTAATAATGAAATAATAACAAATTATTCAACAAAAAAATAATATCAAGTATACAAGAGATTCCAATCATTATTTATATGGCCTCTTATTAAATATTTTTTTTTATATTTTAATTATCATTTTAATATTTTTGTATTGATTGTGTGCATGAGTTTAAAAATATATTATATATATATATATATATATAATATATATAGATATAAAATAAGTTTTTCATATATATAGTTCAGAATTATTTTATAAAAAGAATTATTTTGGTGTATGTTTCAAATTATGAATTAATTAATTATTTATATATTTTATTAATTATAAATAAATTTCGTCGTGCAACGCAGGGGATAAATACTAGTTTATGGGAAAATGAACCGTGCAGGGACAATAATCATAAATATTGACAATTTGGGACATTAATTTAATTATTCAGTAATTATATAATTAGGGTCCACTAACTTCAACTTTTGTGGCAATCTTATGATATTTTCTCCCAAAATTCAATTTCTCACCAAAAGAGTACACCATGTGATAATATATATATGTATAAAGTTGTTTTCTGGATCAGATTCTGATTAGTTTGGTGCTAGCTAGCTTTAAGACATATATATATATATATATATAGGAGGAATTTTGTCTCTATAAGAATTTACACTCAATCTGATGATATTACCATATGCTGATCTGAATGTTGTAAGACTAATGCTGTCTCGATATGCATATATCTTTGCTAGTCATTATGAGGCCGGAAATTAATGCATGCCTGTCCTAATTAAGTATTACTAGATGGCGGAAAAAGAACCAGAAACAGAGATTTTGGATGCCGAACCTGCATACATTTTGTCTGTTACGTTATTCCGTTTTTAATTTTTCTTTTCATTTCATATATCAAAGGATGTCATGTTTGATCCTGTAAATTACTAGCAGTATGAAACTTGTATAATTTTTCTTGCATCATAGTACTAATTAATCTGTATTTCCTTCTCGTTGTAGTAAAACACTCGTGTTCTGTTGTCCTTATAAACGTTTTCTTGCACTAGCTAGATTCTTTAAGTAAAATCTAAGGATTCAAATCCTAAATTATGTATAGAGCAACCGGGTTGGGAGGATCGGCCTCGATTGTGCCTCCGAAAGGAAAACAAAATAATAAAAATAAAAGTTTTCTTGATTAATTCAAGTATTAAGTGGCACTAGGGACGGAGCCAGTTAAGGAGCTCCAGCTTCCCTCAAATTTTTTGTAGCACTTTAAATCAAGGGGTGTAAATGTAATTATTCCTAAAAAAATTCTTGAGTTGTTTTATAATTAATATTTCTTTATTTTTGTCCATAAAATTTATTAAATTGATAATTTTTCTTCCTCACAAATCACAAAATTCCCCCCTTCCTACTGAAAATTTTGGCCAAGTCCCTAGTACTAGGAAAGGAAGTGTACGAAGATATTAAAAAAAAAAAAACAGAGAGAAAAGGCAACAAAAACTCCTGAAAAGCCATGTAGATCATACACGTATCCAACACAATTACACAAACTCCTGAGAAAAAAAAACAAGATTCAACAAAACACCCAAAATCCTTATTCCTTGCAAAAACACACAACACAAACATCATCTAAATGAAAAGAAACTTCCATGCATGTTCTTGAAGATCATCAAGCATCAGACCAAGTGACATCCAATTCACCCCAATCCTTTTCAGGCACTCCCAAAGCTTTCCAGACAGCCTTCGAAGCATCAACGATATTATTTTTACACCCATGGCTAGTATCACATTCATCAACCACCATAGCATTCACACTGTTCCCATTCCCATCAATTGTAATATATTTCATGCACCTTTTCATGTTATTGAACCAACCCGTTGAAAGCGCCACAATGAGTGTGTCGTCAGAGTGGTACTTCCCATCGCACTCAGACGGCCCCCCTCCACTTCCGCCTTTCTCGAAGCTGTTGATGGTTAGGACAGCTTGTGCATTTGTAATATCTTGTGGCGAGCATTTGTTGATGATGAGAAGAGAGATGAGGAGGAAGAGGAGAAATGAGAGAGTACTTAAATTTCTCATTCTTTTTCTCTTTTTCTAGTTAGTTATTTTGGAGAGTTGATGAGAAAGTATGCTAGCTCATTACAAGGTTATTTATAGTGATGGAAACAGTACATTTTCCTGTTCTTTTGATCAGATGGCTCCAAGAGAGGTAATCTTTGTTGATACAAGAAAATCTTTCTTCTATTATAAGTTGTGGTGTAAGTTAATAATTGAAATAAACAAGGGATCATAGTTACTTAGCAATAATGGTAACTGCTAATAAGTCCATAATGTATCTTTGTTTTTTGATTAAAAATTTGTCAAAAGATACACTAAATGAGAAAAGATTTAGCCATCCAAGCTTTTTAATATTTCCTTGTTCAGTTTGAAAATTTCTATGTAAATAATTAATTTTCTTTGGAAATCTGTATCAAGAAAGTCATTTTCTTGAGCTTGTGATCAATAAAAATCTGATTGAGATATCTGACTTCTGAACAGTACTATCAGCTTCTACAGAATCCCAGGGGGTAATGGTAATTTCCAAAAGAAGAGGGACTTTTCATAATCACGCGTAACAAACCAGGGGTGTGACTGTAATTTACATTTTTAGTTGTCTAGTACATATTACAACCGAATAAACCTGCATGATCCATTATGGGAAATATTTCATGGTACTTGTATAAACAAGGTGTGAAAAAAACTATGCAACTACTTAATTTTTCTTTGAATCTCTATTAAGAAATCATTTTCTTGAGATTCTGAAAAATCAGAGTCTGATTTCCATAACTAACTTCTTAACAGTATCTCAGCTTCCACTAGGATCCCAGGGATTTGATTGTAATATTCAAAACAAAGTGGCTCTGAGGGGGTGTAACTGTAATTTATCCTTTTTTGTTCTCTACTACATATTACTACAGAACAAACCTATATGATTCTATCCAAAAAACCTGTATGATTCTATCAAAAGAAGACAAACGTACCTATATGATCCATTTGTTCTTAGGGTACTATATTGTGTTATGTCATGTCAATTTATTGCCTGTCCAAAGTATCACTATAGGCGGCAAGAAAAGAACGGAAAGGGAGATTTTGGACAAACGATAAAAAAAAAATAGCTGTTTTTTTCAACGTTTTTTCTTTTAGGTTTTGTTAAAATGACTTGATTTAATATTTGTGGGGTGAATCAAGCCACGTTCATGACTTTATGGCTTAACACAAATTAATTGATGAATAACCTGTGAGCTTTGGCAAATGAAAATACTTAATCACCGCACTTGGTGATTGTTTGCAAGCCACCTGTTATTATCATTAATTGCACAGCCGTAACCTTATGCTTATAAATAGGTTGCTCATGGTCATTTGAAGAATTATCCGAAAGTTGAAGAGTTCAACCGAGAGTCCAAGAAACATATTGTAGTCTTGTGAGAGTTAGGAGAAAATTAGAGAGTTTGGGAAACACTAATTGAGAGAAAATTCTTGTGAGAGAATTGTGAGGTTATTCTCTTGGGTGTTGGGTTTAATTAGAGAATACTTTCTCTAATTGTTGTAAACTCTCTGTTAAAATTTTCTTATAGTGGAATCGCTCCCCTATCCGTGGATGTAGGCTGATTTGGCCGAAGCACGTAAATACTCGTGTCATTTATTTCTCCGTTCCTATATTATCATTTTATTGTCATCTATTTTAACGAATGTACTATTTGATCCGAGTGCCAGCCTAACAGGTTTATATCTAAGTATCCGGCTCCGTAAGTGATAGAGTAAATTGATTCCATTTCTTGAAATCTCTCTTTTGATACAAAATCTTGGTCCAACGTGTATCCTCTCCTATATATACCAGTCAAAACATAAATGAAATAAAATGAAAAATTTCATATTCCATCCCAAAAAGTAGGTCGTGTTCGTATTTGGTTTCATTTATTATGGGTTCCTCATCTAATATCCCATCAAGTTCAAAAAAGCTAGTGTTATGTCCCATACCCCATGTTTCGTCCATTTACTAATGGAAATATCCCTAAATTTATCCGACTAACTGAATATTACCCATAAATTCGCCAGTTAATGGATGAAAAATGAGGCTTAATTTGGGACATAACGTGAGGTACTTTAGATTTTATGAAATAAATTCATCCGACAAACTGAATATTACCCATAAATTCGCCAGTCAATGGATGAAAAATGAGGTTTAATTTGGGACATAACGTGAGATACTTTAGATTTTATGAGACATCATATGAGAAACTCGTAATAACTGGAATTAAATGTATAACTGCATACTCTATAAGACCAAAAGTGAGATTTTCCCCTAAACAAAATTTCAATATCTGTCTTGCCGCCAATCACCCCATTAGCGACTAACTATTTATTTTGGCCAAATTGTATTTTTAGTCTTACAATTATGTACTTATTACATTTTAGGACCTAAGATATTTCGTTTTGCAATTTAAGTCTTGTATATCATAAAATGTAACAATTTTAGTCCTCGTTTTGCAATTTAAGTCCCGTATATCATAAATTCTGGTGCCAACTTAAGGATTTAATTAAATTGCAAAACGAGGACTAAAATACGGGAGTTAAATTGCAAAACAAAATACCTTAGGACCTAGAATGTATTAAGTGCATAGTTAAGGGACTAAAAATGCATTTTGGCCTTTCTTTTTTGTATAGTTTTGCCATAAAATACATGCGTGACATTGTTTTCTGTTTTTATTTTAGTCGTAAAATTACAAACTAATTAACTGAAACAGAAAAAACACAATCTTTATTCCATATGCATTAGATCACACACATATCCAACACAATTACACAAAACTCCTGAAAATAAACACAAGATTCAACACAAACAGTACCACACCAAACCACCCAAAACCCTTATTCCTTGAAAGAACACAACAAAAACATCATCTAAATCATAAGTAACCTCCATGCATATTGTTCTGGAAGATCAAGCATCAGACCAATGAACATCCAATTCACCCCAATCCTTTTCGGGCACCCCCAAAGCTTTCCAGACAGCCTTAGAACCATCAACAATATTATTTTTACACCCATGGTTAGAATCACACTCATCAACCACCTTAGCCTTCACACTTTTCCCATTCCCAACAATCTTGATATGTTTCATGCACCTTTTCATGTTATTGAACCAGCGCGTCGAAAGCGCCACAATTAGTGTGTCGTCCGAGTGGTACTTCCCATCGCACTCAGATGGGCCCCCACCATCCCCGCCTTTCTCAAAGCTGTTGATCGTTAGGACAGCTTTTGCATTCTTAATAGCTTTTGGTGAGCATTTGTTGATGATGAGGAGAGAGATGAGGAGGAAGAGGAGAAAGGAGAGAGTATTTAGATTTCTCATTCTTTTTCTTTTTCGGTTTGGTGTTTTGGAAAGGTGGTGAGAAGTTGTGTTTGTTATGAGCTTATTTATAGTGATTGATAGAGTAAAAGATATGGGTGAATTACATACTATACCCCTAAGGTTTTCCATAATTACAAAATACCCCCTTTGATTTCAAAAATTATAGAAACCCCCTGAAGTTTTAAACAATTACAAATTACAAGAAGTTTTTGGTAAGATTTTTGTATAAAGTACATGGGGTGTTTTATTAGATTTTGTAATTGTTTGAAACCTCTGGGGGTTTTCTGTAATTTTTTAAAACAGATGGGATATTTTGTAATTATGGCAAACCTTAGGGGTACAATCTATATGTAATTCGCCCAAAATATATTTGTCTTCTTTGTTTCATATGGCTCCAAGAGTTCATCTTTGTTGATACAAGAAAATCTTTCTTCTATTGTAATTTGTAGTGTAAGTTAATAATTGAAATAAACAAGGTACCACAGTTACTTACCAATAGTTTGAACTGCTAATAAGTCCATAACGTATCTTTGTTTTCTGATTAAGAAATTGTTGAACGATACATTTAATGAGGAAAGATTTAACCATCCAAGCATTTTAATATTTCCTTATTCAGTGTGAAAATTACTATGCAAATAATTAATTTTTCTTTAGAACTCTGTATCAAGAAAGTCATTTTCCTGAGAGTGTAATCAAACAAAATCTGATTGAGATATCTGGTTTCTTAACAGTATCAGCTTTTACAGGATCCCAGGGGGGTAATGGTAATTTTAAAAAGAGGAAGCGAATCTTTCATAATCATGCCAAACCTTTTCAGTTGTCTAGTACATAATACTACAGAGTAAACCTGTATGATCCATTATGAGAAATATCTCATGTTACTATACTATATTATGTTATGTTATGCCATTTTTAGAAGTATCACAGGCGGCAAGAAAACAACAGAAAGGGGAATTCAGTTGTTATGTTTTTCTCACTTCTATGTAATTAGCAACTGTTTTTGGCCCCTTCACTACTACTTCTGGTTTTCTTTTGTTACTATTGAAAGGCACATTCAATGTTTTTAGGGGAAATTACAAATAATCCCTTGAGGTTTGCGGATTTGCACCGTTAATGAAAAACACCTTGAGATTTGGCAAAGCATAATGGAAAACACCCTCAAATTAACGGAAAATTGTTGATTCAGGGTGTTTTTCGTAAATTTCATAAACGATGCACACCTAGGGGGGTTTTCGTAATTATTCCATGTTTATAATGCCCATATCAGATATGGACCAGAACTGTCTCTCGACATTCTCCTATTCACCCCGTTTCAGGCTCAGACCATCACAAAATCAAGCATCCATTACCTGATTAATGCTATTCACAATTTGTCAAATTCTAACAAAGATAGAGATCTTAATAAATGTACTAAACAATGTTCTTGAACATTTTATCTTGTTCATCTCTTAGAATTTTATTTTGACAAGTTTATAAGATTGTAAGCCAAAACATCTACAAAAACCAAAATTCATATGCATAGAAAAGGGAGTTTCAATTAACCAGTACATAGCACATAGCATAACATACATTATATATATATATATATATATATATATATATATATATATATATATATATCACGTAATTCTTACAATGGAAGCATCTCTCAGAGGCACACACATACTACATAAACTTTACAACGCGTCCGACCAAACAATATCCAAATCACCCCAATTATCTTCGTCCACTCCCAACGCTTTCCAAACAGCTTTCGAAGCATCAACAATGTTATTAGGACAAGGAGGCTGATAATCATGGTCTTCATCACATCCCATTGTAGAATCACATTCATCGACCACCATAGCCGTCACGCTCTGCCCATTACCACTTATAGTTATGTTTTTAAGGCAACGTGACCCGCCACTGTACCATCCAGTAGACAGTGCGACAACTGGCGTGTCGTCGGAGTGGTACTGATTGTCGCATTCTGAAGGGCCCCCACCGTCCCCACCCTTCTGAAAGCTATTGATTGTGAGAACTGCTTTCGTGCTGCCAGATACGGGAGGAGAACATTTGTAAGTGGTGTAGAGTTCGCCTGCTTTGCAGCAATCCGAGTCGTTTTCTTGGTTGCATTGTCCCGGTGGTGGTGTGGTGCCCTTTATCTTGCCGCTCGGGTTGCACGATTGGAGTCGTGCTTCCGAGAATTGAGTAGCGAGGATGAGTAGCGAGACGAGGATGGATGCTCTTGTGAGGGTGTTCATGTTGGCTTTTTCTATTGGTTTGAATTGGATTGGAAAGAATGGATGTTGGATGCTAAAATGGGGTGAAATGATATGTTTATATAAAGAGTTTGTGCAATATAAATGCCAATGAAGTGATCAAAAGGCATTTGATTTATTCTACCTTATACTTATGTGTAATGTAATGTGATAGTGCAGTATTAGATATTCCAATGGAGGATTCAATATTAAATATATATTCATATGAGTTAAATTATTGATCATTGGTAACATTTGCGAGGATAATTTAGTATGCCGTGGAAGTCATCTTTGACCACATCGAATTTTCTTCCTACGTGGGCTAAGTGAGAGGGTAAATATATACTTTGGAATATGTAGTTAGATGGTGATTGGCTACAAAAGAAGTTTAGGTATTGATCCGTTTTGTTTTTATTCTTTTCCATTCTTTCTTGTATTGCTTCATGAATTACCAGAAAACAATAAAATTGTCCTAATCTTAGAGAAAAACTTAGAATCTTGAGCATACTATTGTCCTCTTCTTGAGAATAACCCTTTAAATAAACCAATTAAAACATCATCTTCCCCATCAAACTATCAAAAACTTCACTCATAACCATATCTAAGCAAACAATCATGATCAACAACATAACCTTGGCTTCATTCCTTCTCACATTCCTACTCTTCTCTCCCCATTTCTCACACGCAAGAGATAAGGCATGCAAGCCAAGCGGCAGAATAAAGGGCAAGAAACCGCCTCCCGACTACTGCAACGAGGATGACTCCATCTGCTGCATAGAAGGAAAGTACTACAACACTTACAAATGTTCGCCCAACGTATCAAAAACCGCTAAAGCTCTTCTAAATATCAGAAGCTTTTCACAAGGGGACGACTATTCCCCATCGAAATGCGATGATAACTTTCACTCTGATCACACGCCTGTTGTGTCTCTATCGACCGGATGGTTTAGTGAAGGGACGAGATGCTTGAAGAATATTACTATAAATTCTAACGGGAAGACCGTGGAAGCTATGGTGGTCGATGAGTGTGATTCATCTGTGGGGTGTGATAAAGACCATGATTTTCTGCCGCCTTGTGGTAATAACATAGTTGCTGCTTCTGAGGCTGTCTGGAAGAAGTTGGGTGTGCCTGTGGAGGAATGGGGTGAACTTGATGTCACTTGGTCTGATGCATGATGGAAATTATGGATGTTGCTTTTGTGTTTTTCTTTTTTTTTTTTTTTTTTGGTTTATGGTTGTTGTTTTTGTGTTTGAGAATAATTTGTATATATTATATTTTTGTTGAAATTCTGTGTTATGATATACTTAAGGAATTTTGAAATAATTGAATGTTGCTGAAATTGCGGAAAAACATCTTCTGAGGGTTGATGAAATAGTTATTTAGTGATGTGTTGAATAAAAGAATTATTCCTTCAGTTCTCAATCTATGGAGGGGGTCTACCTGTAAATATTGATACAAATTTTTTGATTGAAAACATACTAATCCATAACGACAGGAGAACAGTGTTTATTTAAACAATGGGAAAGTTCCCATTTGGTCCCATATGTTAGACTTGAGGTCACAAATGGTCCCACAAGTTGAATAAATCTATACTTAGTCCCATAACTCAATTTTTTAGGACAAATTTAGTCCTTCCGTTATATTTCAATAGGAAGAAGTCATGTGCAGGCCATGTGCCTGTTAGTCAATAATTTTTTGGGCTTTGACCTAAACACTACCACACCAAACATTATTTTCTCAAAATTTTTGAATTCTCTCAAGATTTCTCTCTCTATAGGAACGAGAAAATCCTAAATCCCAAAATCCTCATCTCTAAAAATCTCGACAAGAACGACAAAATTTATGTACGAATATATATGCTAACTCTTGAAGAACGTAAGAAAACCTGGTAATTGGCACTGAAGATAATTCGTTCGCTGCGTTTGAGGCTATCGGATAATTCATATAACTTTTAGGTATTTTTTATAGGGTTTTCTTATGCAAAGTGAGGTTGATAAATTGCATATTTCATTAGTTTGAAAACATGAAACATTACATAGAACATTGGAGCATATTATTGAGCTGCGATTTTTTTTTTCTGTTTTTTCGGAGCAAATTATTGTTTTTCGATGTTGTGAGGTGGGGGAGGTGAAGCTGTATTTATGGAATAAGGGGCAATATTTTTCCCACTAAAATTGAATGCAATGAAATAATTTTCACACTAATTCGAAACCTAACGGCAGAAACGGAAAAACTAACTAAAATTTAACGGAGGGACTAAATTTGTCCTAAAAAATTAAGTTATGGGACTAAGTATAAATTTACTCAACCTATGGGACCATTTGTGACCTCAAGAACTAAGTTATGGGACTAAGTATGAATTTATTCAACTTATGGGACAATTTGTGACTCAAATCTAAGATATGAGACTAAATAGGGAATTTTTTCTATAAACAATAAAGCAAGTTAGAATCAAGATATGGGAAAAATTCCATATTTGGTCCCATAAGTTAGAAATATGATCAGATTTAGTCTCATTCCTTTTATAAATCCTTACTTAGTCCCATAAGTTCACTTTTGAGGTCAAGGTTAGTCCTTCCGTCTATTCTTAACCTCTTCAGCTGTTAGCTCCGTCAGAGCAATGTTTTTTGGTGGAAAAACTTCATCTTCCACATTTTGGTGGGAAATTTTGCACAGTAATATCCATCAATTCCCTAAAGTTAAAGTTGGTAAAGGCCGTAACAAATTAAACAAAGAGCTCCGCCATATCCCAGCAAATTAAATTTTTCCTTCATTGATTGTCGCTAGTCCATATCCTCTTGATACAAAAATACAAAACTAAATTAGTATCCATCATCCAGAAGCTTGTATAATAAAATACCTTCATGACGCCACTTCTTTGATCACAATTATGATCCAAAATTTCTTCTTGTGCCTCGACCAACAGACCTGCAATGTCCCAATTAGTATGCATAATCACAACAAATAAGTTCTATCAAAGACTGTTTAAACCGAAAGAACGGTAACCCCACTGGAACAAGTACTGTTAACAGGTTGTTTTTTAGTTTTTTTTTTTATTTTGAAGAAACAGGTTGTTTTTTGGTGATGAAATTCTTTTAACACTTTCCATCTTCTTCCCTCCTTGCCTTGAAATTATGTATGTTGGTGAAGAATTTTTGTTTTCCCTCTTCAGGTTTATTTATAGCGGTCATCGCTGCAAATTTCCCACCAAAATGAGTGGAAGATTAAGTTTTTCCACCAAAAAACATTACCCTAACGGAGCTAACAGCTAAAGAGGTTAAGAATAGACGGAAGGACTAACCTTGACCTCAAAAGTGAACTTATGGGACTAAGTAAGGATTTTTAAAAGAAATGGAACTAAATTTGATCACATTTCTAACTTATGGAACCAAATATAAAATTTTGCCCAAGATATCTTTTGACCAAAAAAAGAAACAAGAAGTCTGAATACTGATGGAGACTTTTGTTCTGTCTTTTGCATCTTACGGAAGTCCTTAATTTTGCAAGAGAACCCAAAAACATTGATAGTGAGTGGTTCAGTTTGTCCTCTTAATTTTTATCTTCCTGTTTTTTTTTTTTTTTTCTTGTTTCTTGGAAAGTGTTACATCACTCCAAGCCGGTCGACAAGTAAAGCTTTCCCTGAGGGTCTTTTTTAAAAAGTAGGTTTCATACCTCTTAGAAAATCAAGTAAAGTTCGCTCCTAGTGATCTAGTAGGTCACCACTAGACCAAGCCCCATTGGGTTAAAAATTTTAGGGAATATTTTTTTTTACCTCCTGTCCTTTTGCGTTTTTTGAAATTGACTCATCACCTTTTTTTCTTGATTTTTTACCTCATCACTTACACGATTTATAAAAATTTACCTCCTCCGGCCAACTTCCGGTAGAATATTCCCAAAAGATGCCTTCATGTGCCTCTTATGTGATTTTTTAAGGGTAAGATCGTCTTTCTACCTATGACCCGATCCATTAAACCCGCCCGACCCGACCCAAACCCAATAAATCTCATTAATACATTTAACATCTTTTTTTGTCTGATTTTAAAAAAATATTTAACAAAAACAAAATTAGGAATTTAGGGTCCAAAATAAAATTCGTCTAAACACGAAGCATACCAATGAAATTGATGGCATATTACTGCTTAATAGACATAATTCCCCCCCTCGTCTTGGAATTCTGCTGCTGGATATTCAATAAAATATGAAAAGAAACACGAGTTACTTGAATGGAATAAAAGAAAAGATGAAAAAATCTTCAACGGGTATTTACCCTCAATCACTTGTTGTGCCCATGATTCCTGCAGATTCCCAGCTGCAGGGAGAGTTGCAGGAAACCAGACATAGCCATACTATTAGATTGAAGACCAAATTCTCTCTTTCTGTCTACATATACATGTACTTATGTGTATGTATATTTTATTTTATTTGGTATAAAGAAAAATAAAATTGAAATTAACGAGAACGAGGCACGATTCTAAATTCCTAATTTTGTTTTTGTTAAATGTTTTTTCAAAATCAGACAAAAAAATGTGTTAAATGTATTAATGATTATTGGGTCTGGGTTGGGTCGGGTGGGTTTATTGGATCGGGTCATAGGTAAAAAGACGATCTTACCCTTAAAAAATCACATGAGAGACACATGAAGGCATCTTTTGGAAATATTCTATCGGAAGTTGGCCGGAGGAGGCAAATTTGTATAAATCGTGTAGGTGAGGAAGTAAAAAATCAAGAAAAAAAAGTGAGGAGGCAATTCCAAAAAAATGTAAAATGACAGGAGGTAAAAAAAAAAATATTCCTTAATTTTATAATTCTTTCCTTTTTTTTTTTTATATTTATAAAATTGATCATTCTTCCCCCTTAGATTACCATGCCAACCCCTTAGTTTCTTTTGTAATCTCGCACCCCCTTGTCGATTATCTTGGCTCCATCCCTGCTTAAAAATAACTTCTATTAATCTACAATTGCACATGAAGATTGTTCTAAAAAGAACATGTTTCTATGCGAGTTAATGTACCAAGATGTGCAATTTAGGTCGGTATTATCCCATCGTCAAGTAATCCTAATACCTCAATTAGGTCTCAACCGATAATTTTCGTAATATTTTAAGGTATTGGGATATTTTTCATAACCGGCATAAACCTCTGGAAGTATTCGTAACTGACCTTAAGATTTTTCGATATGGTCCTGTTGGTACACAATCCCAAGATCTTGGTTTAAGTCCTTTTAAGTGGTCCATGTCTTGAAACGTCATTTTTGCAAGGATTGATGCTAAAATATGCTAGAAAAATCAAATCTTCAGAAGACAAAGATTCCAGATTAGATATACACCTCTAGCTAAGATATTAGCCATTTGACTGATGTTGAGAACATTTACCATCACGGCAAACTACCTACGGCATAACCTGTTGAGCCCTCCACTGGATTATCCAATTTTAAGTAACACCCCATCACTTTCCCAACAAATAACTCAGACTAAAATCCTCCATTGTCATTGATCACTTCCTTGGCATTTTCACTTTGTAAACCTTATAAAAGCAAATCCCTTAATCCCACATTTTCCATCCAATTACTAAGTTCAATCATCAGTCATCACTAATCAAAAGCAACTCACAGCCAAGATGAGTAACTTCACCACAGGAGCATTTCTCCTTCTCGTACTCCTCCTTGCAGCCTACACCTCGTCGGCCAGACTCCAATCCTGCAACCCGAGCGGCAAAATAAAGGGCAAAAAACCACCACCGGGGCAATGCAATCAAGAAAACAACTCTGATTGCTGCAAAGCGGGAGAATCCTACACCACGTACAAATGTTCTCCTCCTGTTTCTGGAAGCACGAAAGCAGTTCTCACAATCAATAGCTTTCAGAAGGGTGGGGACGGTGGGGGCCCTTCGGAATGCGACAATCAGTACCACTCTGACGACACGCCGGTTGTCGCTCTGTCTACTGGATGGTACAGTGGCGGGTCCCGATGCCTTAAGAATGTGATTATAAGTGGTAATGGGAGGAGCACGACGGCTATGGTGGTCGATGAGTGTGATTCTACAATGGGATGTGATGAAGACCATGATTATCAGCCTCCTTGTCCTAATAACATTGTTGATGCTTCGAAAGCTGTTTGGAAAGCTTTGGGAGTGAGTGAAGATAATTGGGGAGATTTGGATATCCAATGGTCTGATGCCTAGATGATGTTTTTATACGGTTTCTCTCTGGCTTTCGCATGTGATGTAAAGTTATTGGTTTTTCAAATATGATGTATGTGTATTAATGTAATCGCTTGTCCATACTTCTATTAGCTAATATATTTCTTATTACAACAAGAATCATGATGTCTTGAACCTTTAATATATATCTAGTTAAGGTTATAAGGTCGAAAAGGCAAATTACATCTACACCCCTTCTGAGATTGCAATATTACAGTTGGCACCCGCAAGTTAGAAAAAACTACAAGTTACTCCCTAGTTTTTTGTTAAATTACATGAACCACCCCTAAGAGTTAGGAAAAACTACACAGTTTTTCAAACTTGGGGTACCAACTGTAATATAGCAATCTCCAAAGGGGTGTAGATGTAATTAAGCCAAGGTAGAGATATAGGAGCTTCTTAGGAGACTATTTCTAAGGTTGATCTCCAGATATGTGCAAAGGGCTAAAACAATTCAAGCTCTCTTACAGATCCAAGAAACTGACAACATATGTAAAGTGAAATAAAACATTTGACAAAATTAATAACTGCAGACAATTACACCATCAAAATCAATACTGTACATAGTGCCATGATCTTATAATAAATCCAAATCCAAACTGATCCCAAACATGGTTATTCTTGGTTAATATTTACTTGTTATATGATATAAACAAGGCATCCACTCAGTAAACAGAGAAAATAGAAACAAAACTTTTGTAATAAAAACACTAAGAGTAGATTCCAATTTACATGTCAAACTATCCAGCATTAATGTCAAGAAACAAGCAAGCATCCAAAGGATGAAGAATCTAAACTCATTATTCACCAATCATAAAATAAGCAGGATCAGCTGAGTTATCACATTAATTAACAACCCTCCAATAATCTATATATATTTTATATAAGATAAAAAAAGTGAGCATTCAAGAAAAAGATAAAACGAAAACCATGAGATACACTCCACTTACTGCAGAAGAAAGTTGTCAATCAATTCCCCATGGACCTAAGCTCATCCAATTGCTCCCTAATCTGATCCTGCACCAGCTCCAACCTCTTAGAAAACACCTCCAATTCCAATATATGTTGCTTCCTCCACCTATCATTTGCCATTTTGTCTCCAGGGAAACACATCGGTATCGGGCTTCGGATCGGCCCGTACCCGTGTCCGCAGTATGGCCCGTTTGGACTCGGGTTAATGGAACTCATCATTGTTGAATTGTTCAACAATTCTTTGAATATGGGTGACAAGCAGCTCTTCACGGTCTCTTCGATCACATTTGAAATGGATCCTGTTATCACCGGAGCAGCGGATGGTGGTGGAGGAGTGTTATTGATAGAACTATTGGCGGCAGTGGCAGCGACGCCTGGGGTGGCCGGAGGGAGGTGTTTCTCCTCCAATTTCACTGCTCCGGCTCGATTCCTCTTCCTGCTGCGGGGAACTTTGCTGTTTACGTCGATGCCGTTAAGGTTAGGGCTTTGACAATCGATGGCGAAATTGGGGGTATTAAGATCGTCATCGTCGTCCTCCGCTCGCAGGGCAACGACGGCGGAGGAGGAGCCGTTGACGTTGACGGCGGACCCAGCGTTGCCCCAGATTTTGGAAGAGATTTCGAAGGTCGCTTGCTCGTGTGGGCTCTTGAACGTGTATTCTTTCCCAGAGCCGAATTTGCCGATGACATTACGGTACTTCTTCTTCAGCCTGCGCAGCTTCTCCACGAGCTGGTTCTTGTTGAAATCGAGCTGGAATTTGCTCTTGATCTGATCGTAAAACGCTGTCGTGTCATGGTGGTGCTGCGGGTGCGACGAATTATGCGGCCCGCAGCGTTGGGTCGTGTATTCCAAAAACCCCTGCAGCAGCTCAATCTCGTCCTCGTCCGTCCACAGTCGCTGGAACAGCTTCCTTGCCTCGTCCGGCGGCGGCGCCGGCTTCTTCGCGGTGGCGATCGCCTCCTTCTTCAGGTTGAGATCGACCCCTCCTCCGGGGACGGCGATCGTGACCTGCGGCGGAGGCATCGACATCGACATCGACATCGACAGCGGAGGAGGGCGATCGACGGCGACGGCTGATTCGTCTTCCTCGTGATCGGAACTCTCGTCGTCATCGTCATCGTCGAGGAGATCTTCGTCCTCGTGGAAGATATGAACGGCGGCGGCGGTGGGATCATCGCCGGTGGCCATGAGATGAATACGAACTATTTATGGGGTGGGGGATGGGGGGGGGGGGAATGGGTGTGGGGGGATGGGTGCGTAGGTTTAGTGGGAGATGTGAAGGCTCAATGAGAAGAGTCCGCGATGGGCTAAAGCTAATTGGTGTGAAGACCCAAGTTGGGGTTTGAACGCTTCACCACACGCCACCTACGCTACTCCTATTCCTAAACCCACTTTTTGCTTTGCTTTTTTTTTTTTTTTTTTACCAATTTTACCACATACCTTAACCCTGGTTGGTTATTAGTCAATACGTATATAATTAAAAATATTAATTTGTATTATTAACTTATATATTATGATATATGGATACGTACACAACTATGTATTACGATATATACCTGATTGTTTTTTTCTGACATAACATGATCGGCACTAATATGGGGTATTCCCGACCGTCCACGTGTCATGATCCTAGCGGTCCCTTGGCTACGTGGATCAAGTCAGAGTCACCCCAATTGCCTGGTCAACAACGCTCGCGGTCAACGACCCCGAGTCCCCGACCATAAGGTCAAATCTTCCGATCAGAAAAACAATCAACCTAACCAATGGCTAAGCCAAAAGTTGCGCGCTCGAGAAGCGTTGCGTAGCGATCGTCATCGATCGCGTCCCGCCCAGCGAACCTAAGCTGTTTCAGGCACATTAAATGCAGTTGTCAGACATCTGTACCTCGAACTAGACAGGTCTGACACCAATATCCCTTCTTTTAAGGAATATCACAGATCTTCTGTAGTTTTCTGATCGAGCATTATTAAATGCTTACCGGTCCTCGCATTTAATGCATAACGTGGCAATGTACTTAGTGTGTGTTAGTCACCGCTATAAATACTCCTAACATTTATTATGGTTGGTAAATCTTAAATACTGCTCCCATCGCACTCTTATATTCACCATTTTCAATTCCCGAGTACTGACTTGAGCGTCGGATGTGCTATGCCGAAGACAATCTTCTCCAGCCAAGTAACCCCTTGTTCGTGTGTTTCAGGTCGAAGTCATTCCCCCCCTATAAATTCAACTGTTGTGTTTGGATTCGTGGACGGTCGGATCCCCTTACCAAAAACCGACATCATCATGCACGATAAATAAATTCTAAGGAGTTAAAATATGTGCATATATGAATCTATAAAGAATTAGGTTTTATTTCTATTAGTAAGATATTCTTTTAAATTTTAAAATTATAGAGCTTGATAGTGGGTAATCCGACCGAGCCACGTGTCCCGATCCTAGCGGTCAGCTCAAGCCACGTGGCAGCGTCCGAAGCTCTCGAAATGGGCCCCGATCGGATATTCTCGACCGGACCTACGGGTCCGGCAAGCGTAATGTTTGTCCGGTCGGTTCTCGACCGCCGTCAACGCCCGTCGTCCGAGTCACCCTCGAGGCCATCGAGGCCGCTCAATCGCCTCGCGATCTGGCAAGATTGTTGAGATGGCGTATCCCAAACACTGCAGCCAAATCCGTACCAAGCTATGAAGGAGTCTGGCCCACCATATCCCCTCTTTTAAGGATAGTACGAGATCCTCTGCAAACACCCTGAGCCTTGCATTAAATGCCTGCATAGCTCCCCAAGGTGTACTTAGTGTGTGTTATCACACACTATATATACCCCCAGCATTTATTGTTGTTGGTAAGCTTTCATTAATTGCTCCGACCGCTTCTCTCCTTAATCGAATATCCTATTCCGAGTACTGACTTAATTCAATGGAGGGGCTACGCCGGAGACAACCCCCTCCGGCCAAGTAACCCAGTGTTCAGTGTTTTCAGGTCGAAGTCGGATCCCCTCTACAAATTCAACTGACGAACAGGACACGTAGTCGAACCTCGACCCTCGACCAAAAACAGACCTCATCTGTTTGGCGCTGTCTGTGTGAAACCACTTTCGACCTTAGAGCCAACAGACATGAACAATGGTGAACAAGAAGACTAAGAACACACAAAGCGTCATCAAGACTCGATCTCAGCTCGAGGTCGATCGGGCAGCGGCCACTGCATTAGAGCACGCAGCTTTCGCCGCTCAACTCAACGGGGTCGCCCCTCCCCCCAACGAGGTCGAAGAAGACGATGTCTCACGTGCTGATCTGCCTGCGGTCGTGCTTCCTGCTCAACCTCGACGCAGGACTTGGATGCTTACACCAATCAGGTCTACGAAGAGGCCAGGCAGGCCCTCGAGGCAGGATGGCTGGTGAGGGTAATCCCGATTACGGTCAATCTCACCGAGCCTCCCCCTGTACAATACCGACTATCACGACACGATCCCCCGTTACCTCCCCGTGCTCAAACCCATGTGGGAGGAAGAAATGTCGGTCGAAGGCGCGAGCTGCCCGACCCCCGCGCTACCCAGTCGACCATTCCCCAGAGGGAGGGGGGAGAACAACGGTCACACAGTCCAGCGACCGGGTAAAGCACACGCCGTCGAGCACGACGGCGAGCCAGAAGAGGAAGAAGATAACTATGATGATGAGTACGATCACGAAGAATACGACAACCGAGTCGAGAAAAGGGACTACGTCCCCCCCACCCAACAATCGAAGGTCGTATTCTCAGCCCCGACCGGCGTACTCTCAGCCGATCAGACCAGCGGGCCGGCTCATGCAAGACGCTCGTCGAGCCCACCCCTCTCGACCTCCGGTCAGAGAAAGATTTAAGAACAAATTTTCCAATATTTCGCCCTTTGGAGACTTGAGGGACAGGCTCCCTCCCCGACCAAACCTGGGTACAAATGATCGGATGGGACCCGAGCGTAACGCTCGTAGTCGCTGTCACAGGCTGTCCCCATTCATGGAAGAGATCCTCAGCGAGGATCCGGGGAGTACCGCCATCCTTCGAGACCTTCCCATCTACGATGGGAAAACCGATCCAGGAGACCATATCACCAGCTTCGAGCTGTCAATGAATCTATTTCCCTATACCCCTCACATTTGGGCAAAGGTGCTGGTCACAACCTTCAAAGGGGCAGCATTCAATTGGTTCCTCCGGCAGCCTCCGGGGTCGATAAGATCCTACGATGAGCTCTCAACAGCGCTCGAGGGCCACTTCTCACCTTTGATACAAGACGTACTTGGGGTATCACGTCTAGACTCGATCGTCCAGGGGGTCGACGAGACGCTTAGAGACTATTTCACCCGATTTAACGGGGAGCTGGTCCGAGTCGCACAGTCTGATCTAGCCGTCGTCCTCAGCGCTCTTGGAAAGTACTGCCATTGTAGGGACTTCACCAAAGACATCCTTGGTCGGGTCCCCATAGAGAGTCTAAGGGACATCCAGGACTGCGCCACTAAGTGGGTGGATTATGAAGAGGGGAGTTATTGGGCGAGCAATGGCCAGGCTATGCTGCGAAGCATAGGGCAGAGCCCAGCCCACAACAACTATTACAACCGACCCTGAAGTCCCAGAGCTCGAAGCCCGCCTCAGACGGGTCGAAACAGAAATAGAGGCCGACAGGAGAACTGCGGTCGACAAGAGGGCAACGGTCGGCAGGAAGGTGGCTCATCCTCGAGACAGCCGAACAGAGAGCTCTACGAGCCTCTGATCTGCGCGATCGGGGATATCCTACAAAAGATCCCAGAAAAGCTCCTCAGATATCCCAAAAAGCTTAAACTCAATGTAAAGAAGATCGACACGAGCAAGTATTGTGACTTCCACGACCAGCTTGGCCATCTCACCGACGAGTGCAATCAACTAAAGGATGAGATCGAAAGGCTCATCCAAGGAGGCCACCTTAGTGAGTTTATCAAGAAACTCAGTCACAATCGGGATCGAACCAGAAGAAGACGATGCCACGAGGAGAAGCATGTTCGACGATCGCGGTCGAGATCCCAGTCGCCGCCACCAAAGAGGAACCCAGGCCAGCGTGATGGAAAGCAGAAGAAAAACCCAGATATAATCTTGAACGCCCCGATCGGAAGGATTGATATGATAGTTGGAGGCCCGACAGCAGCGACTCCAAGACTGCAAGGAAGCGTAACATCCAATGGGAGCAAATGAGCCTTAACGGCCCCCACGAGATCTATCATGTCGATCGTAGGTATGAATGGAGACAGAAGGAAGTCGCATTTAGTGATAGGGATTTCCATTTGGATCCCCATCGGGATGGTGTACTTAGTGTGTGTTATCACCCACTATATATACCCCCAGCATTTATTGTTGTTGGTAAGCTTTCATTAATTGCTCCGACCGCTTCTCTCCTTAATCGAATATCCTATTCTTAGTACTTACTTAATTCAGTGGAGGGGCTACGCCGGAGACAACCCCCTCCGGCCAAGTAACCCAGTGTTCAGTGTTTTCAGGTCGAAGTCGGATCCCCTCTACAAATTCAACTGACGAACAGGACACGTGGTCGAACCTCGACCCTCAGCCAAAAACAGACCTCATCAGAGCTATATATAATTAATTTAACAAATATATTTATTTAAATACTTTTATAATTATAAAGTTTGTATAAAGAGCTCATCTGATCTTTTAAATGAAATTTGGGTATTAGGTAAGATTGAAGGGTTTTATTATACCACGTATGACTATTTCAACTTTGATTATTTCTTTGGTAATAATCTATCTTTAGTATTACCGATTTCGCGTTCTAGACATTTTTCTATTGCTAATATATGTCATATGTGTATTGCCCATACACAACTACTTCATATACTTGAAATTTTTTTAGAATAATGTCATACCCTTTGGAACCTACTACACCTCAGGTGGCAAAAGCCGACATCAAAGTGCCAAACCTTTCCGTCGATGTGAGCTATTGGGGATGCTTTAGATATAACAGTCAGATCCTGGGATTAGGATAAGTAAGGGAATCAGCAATTGTTCTTGTTGGTTTGTCTGCTTGAAAGCAAAAGCCTTCCGCGCTCATTAGCTACTAGAACTCTTAACTCACTAACTCGTAATTGCTAGCCCGCTCTTGCCTTCCGATTAGGAAGTCAATCGCTGCAGTAGAATTGGGTCTTTACAAGAAGGGATAAGATAGTAGTGAAAATTCATCCAAATAGTAGTATATTTATAAATAATGTCTCGGTTCATTCTATTTTATCAAATTCGAGGTGTGATAAGGTTTTGGCGGATGAATCACGTATGAACTGGTCGAATAAGATTTCATTCTTAAACAAAACTTTAATTTTAGATTTATTTCGTCTACTCGATGATCGGAATACGTTAGACTATGATCTTGTATCAAAAGAGAGATTTCACAAGATGGAATCTATTCATTCTATCAACAACCAAGCCGGAACTTTAGATATGAAACTAACAAAAAGAAGAGAAAAAAAAAAAAAAGAATAGAAAAACTAAAATATTGTATTGTTCGACAAATCAACATGCATCCAAAATCTTTGTGTTAGTGTTCTTCTCTTGTCTCCTAGTGATACTTGGTACATACAATAAAATGACAAAACATATATAGTAACAAAAAAAAAAAAATGAAATCTTTCTTGTAAATGGATCATTTATACAGGTTTTTTTTTTTTTTTCGTAGTAATATGTACGTACTGGACAACAAAAATGGGTATTTTAAAGTTACAGTGCTTCAAAATCTAAAGAAAATGACTTGTTAATTAATACAGATTTCTAAATAAAAGTTAAATATTTGCATAGTTTTTTTCACACCTTGTTAATTAAGTTGACTAAAAATTGGAAATAGTAACTAATATCCTTGGGATGAGGTTTGTTTTTGGTCGGGGTCCGTGGGTCGATCACGTGTCTTCCTAGGAATAGGATATTCGAGTAAGGGAGATGCGATCGAAGCAACTAGGATGCTTTCGGAGTAATAATAGGAGCTTACCAACAATAATAAATGATGGGGATATATATAGTGGATGATAATACACACTAAGTACACCTTGGGGAGTGTGCATTTAATGCATGTCTGCATTGACCTGCAGGCATTGAATGCTGGGTGCAGGAGATTGGCAGAAGATCTCGTACGATCCTTAAAGGGTGGGTTCTGGTGGGCCCTCCTTCCTTGCCCTGCAGTTAGGCTTGGGACGGCGGCGTTTGGGACGCGAGGCCTTAGTAGCCTCGCCAGATCATGAAGCTAACCGAGCAGTGCCGATCGGCCTCGAAGGCGGTTCTGGCGATGGCCATCATGGGCAAAGAGAGGATCCGATCGAGACCTTGCGACTCTTATGACGATCGGTCCTCGATCTGATGAATATCATGCTTGATGGATCCATTTGTCCAATCGGGGTCACTATCGAAAACTCTGAGTGATGCCACGTGGCCTGAATTGACCGCTAGGATCGGGACACGTGGCACGGTCGGAATACCCACTATCACCTTGGATAGTTATACTCTTTCCTCATAACGTGTAGCATTTTGCCAATTTCTTAATCAAAGACAAAGATCCATTATGGACTTATTAGCAGTTAAAATATTCGAAATTCACAATGACATATCCCTTGTTAATTTCAATTATTAACTTACACCACTAATTGTATTAGTTACAACAAATTTCTTGCATCAATAAAGATGAACTCTTGGATCCATTAGAACAGACTTACATACTCCTGTGATTCGTCTAATTACGCAAACATAACCCTCTGGTTTGAAAACTTAATTGATACATACATTGAACTCTAATTACCGTTAAAAAATCTTAACGAAAAAGTGTATTTGTGTTCCTGGTTTTTCTGTTACAAGGTAAAAGTAAAATCAGGTTTTAACAAATGGATGTCCCCAACATCCATCCAACCACTTAACGGTTGTAAGGAAAAAAAATTCACAGATATGTTTCTATAATTTATCAAACCTCAAGATATATTTACGTAATTAGACCAAACCTCAGGGTATGTAATTGTAATTATCCCACTATACTTTTACTGTACGTATCAATCACTATAAATAAGCTCATAACAAACACAACTTCTCACCACCTTTCCAAAACACCAAACCGAAAAAGAAAAAGAATGAGAAATCTAAATACTCTCTCCTTTCTCCTCTTCCTCCTCATCTCTCTCCTCATCATCAAAAAATGCTCACCAAAAGCTATTAAGAATGCAAAAGCTGTCCTAACGATCAACAGCTTTGAGAAAGGCGGGGATGGTGGGGGCCCATCTGAGTGCGATGGGAAGTACCACTCGGACGACACACTAATTGTGGCGCTTTCGACGCGCTGGTTCAATAACATGAAAAGGTGCATGAAACATATCAAGATTGTTGGGAATGGGAAAAGTGTGAAGGCTAAGGTGGTTGATGAGTGTGATTCTAACCATGGGTGCAAAAATAATATTGTTGATGGTTCTAAGGCTGTCTGGAAAGCTTTGGGGGTGCCCGAAAAGGATTGGGGTGAATTGGATGTTCATTGGTCTGATGCTTGATCTTCAAGAACAATATGCATTGAGGTTGGTTTGATTCCGACGATATCGATGTTTTTGTGGTTTTTCTTGTGTGTTTTTGTGATGAATAAAGATTTTTCTTTTAAAATAAAGAAAAAAGAGGATTGCCCGTTGCTCGTTTCGCAACTACTAACTAGGTGATCGATATGTATACGTGTGCAGATGCTTAACATCATCAAGTCATGTGTTTGTCCATTGTGAAGAACAAGGATTTGGGTGTTTTGAGGTGTGATTGTTCTTTCCTTGTTGTTGAATCTAGTGTGTGTTTCTGGAGTTTGAATGCAGTTGTGTTGGATATGTGTTTGATCCAATGTATATGAATACAGATTTTTCATCAGTTAGTGTTAGTCTGTGATTTTATGATTGAAATAAATTTCTGTGAAAAATAGTCTATCTTATATTCTTATGGCAGAATCAGAGACGGAGCTACAGGGAACTGGACACGAAATAAAATATTTGACTGCGCTCTGGTTTATGGTATTTACAATTTACTCCCTCTAGTGTTAAAATAATAATATACTTCGATCAAAGTGGAATCTCGGATATGTTTACATAATTAAGCCAAAACTTCCTTAATTATATTCAGAACCCTGAAAATTGATGGCTTGATAACTGTATGCCTATAAGGCTCAACTGTAAAATAACAATTTCACACGACGATAAGTTTCAAAATTACATATTCACCCCTTCCCACACACCTCTAACTTTGAAAGTAACACTTACGTGGAGCAGGGTGAATATGTAATTCTAAGATGGCTCATAATTAGAGGAGTACAACTGTTAACTGGTAAAAAAAGTTAGATATTTAGTAAGTAATATGTCAAAATTACATATTCACCCCATACCTCTACACTTCTGAACTACGAAAATAACACTAAATATGTCATTATCAAATGGTTGAAAATTTGCCCGAGGCAGGGGTGAATATGCAACTCTGAATTTCAATAAAGGGGTGTAAATGTCATTTCATAATTAAAGGGATATAACTGGTAATATAGGCAAAGTGTGTCCTTTTTTGCATCACTCAAAAAATAGAGACAGCTGAGAAAAATAAGAAAAAAAGGTATATAGTTCATCAAACATGAATGGAGCAATTTCTCACCAAAAAAAAAAGAAAAAATCAAGATATATGAACAGATGTAATGAAATAGAAATCTTGATCTAAGGTTTCTTCTGAATATAAATACAATTAACAGCTAGCGTCTCACACGTATGGCGCAAGAACTGAAAATTTTTAATGAACAGATGTACATTTTGGACAGCCCTATGTCAGGTAAGAAAGAGAATGTATTTGAGCTAAATGTGTGCTCTGTTTGGGAGATAACGCACAAATAACATCAATTTAGTTCGATCCAAGTATTACTCCAAGTCATATTCCAAACACCGACTAATGTCAACATAATTTCATCTTGAACTTGGCCAGATACTCATTGGTGGGAGATTCTGACTAGGTTGAACATTAGAAGATGGATTTATTGAATTGCTTAGCGTGTTTCGATCGGGATCTCCAGAAGCTTCCGGATCTTCGAAAGTCTTATTTTTTGGCTTTGAATTGAGAGGCATCATGCTTCCAGCAATTACCTGGAACAAAATCATCTTTACTAGAACATATTTTTAAAATTATACATACCTCCCCTATAACTTATACCCATCTTACGATTAGTACCCCTTATGCAGTCAATATATATATATATATATATAGTTTAATTAATGATGTCATTGTTCAAATTTGGATAAACTTCCAAACTTGTTGTAGCATATCTGGATGATGTTATTCAAATACTCTTATAAACTTGACAAATTCAATAAATAAAAACAGGATATTTGTTATTTTGAGATTTTGAAAGGAGGTTTGTGTAATTACTCATAGTTTTTGTTAATAAAATGTAATTACACATAGTTATAGGGTAGGAGTAGGACACTGTAATTACGCAATATTTAGTGAATATATTATCCAACCAAAGATATTATGGTTCTATCAAGAACTGAAAATCAGGATTTGATCTAAAGAATTTTCATGCATATTTTCCCATTACATTATATGCCTTTATATTTTAGGATCCCCCTTTTCCAAATACAAAAACTCATAAATTATATGCTGACATAAATTCTCCACTTTTGGTTTTAAAATTACGCATACCTCCCCTATATGTTACACCCATCTTACAGATACCCCTTATGTCAGCCATTTCACGTAGTTAGATGATATTCAAATTTGAATAAACTTCCCAACTTATTTTAGCATATATGCATGCTTTCATTCAAGTTCCCCAACAAATTTTGTCAAATTTGATAAATTCTAATAGTAAAAGCAGGATATATGTAATTTTGAGAATTAGAAGGGAGGTTTGAGTAAATAGACACTGTTACAAAGTAGGACACTGTAATTGACCCAATATTTCATGAATACACTATCCAACCCAGATATTATCAGGAACTGAATCCCAGATATCAAAACAAAGATTTAATCCACTAATTTTTCACATATGTTTATATTTGATGCCTTTACGTTCGGAATCCTATTTCTCCAAATACAAAAACAAATCATAAATTCTTAGTCAAATTACATCTTTATTCCCACCAAAACGGAAAAAGAAGGTATGTCAAGAACAAAAAATCAGATCATTAAATGAGATGTAGATTCAAAGTTATTCTTATTATTGGTACCTGAACAGGGCTGGCAGCAATGAGAACTCCCTCAACAGGACCGCCAATGAGACGGCCATCAGGACCAGCAAAAGTGACGTTTAGACCACCAGTTGGACCATGAGGAGCACCAATTTCATTAATATAAGATCCAGAGAGATTTACCATATCAAAATGCCCCTAAAAAGAATAAAAAACAAAAGATATCATTTTTTTGAAAATTCAAAACTATGGTAATAAATTAGAGTATTAAGAGCTACACCTCATATGTGACAGTCCCACTAGAACTAGAAACTCTAATATTTGCAGCCGAGATGGAACCAATGCCTGACAAAATAACTATGGCTCGTCGCCCTTGTAAAAGTGACAGTATCTTTCTTTTGATGTCCTGACAAAAAATAATTAAAATAAAATAAATTAAGGAAAAAGAAAAGGAATAAAGATAATGGTTATAAGGGGTTTTGCACATACTTCTCCAACAGTGATGTTGATGATATGTGGAGATAATGTTCCAGCTCCAGTAAACACAGATCCGCCTGAAAATAAGAATAAGTTCTTGAAAATATCAGCTAGATAGAAAATATTTCATTTGAAACAAGCAAAACAAGAACACCATTATTAGTAAGCTTAATGGTAGATAAGAACAATGTATATAAGAATCCTAATGCAAATAATATTACCAAGTAGCAGGAATTAACGTGTCCATAAACACAAAAGACCGAGAAAAGAAACCGGCTGAGTTTCAATTAAAATATTAATCATTTGGATTTCTTGCTTCAAAACCATGTTGCTGCTTGAATTTATCAGAAAATTCGATATACATACATATATATGGACAAAAGAGATAGGCAAAGCACCTCTTTAAACCAGAAATAAGTTACACGACCCTAACATGAATATATTCCATTTAGATAGTGTTGCAAAATCTTAAAAAACGTGATTTTCTGATTTAACTTAAAAAAGAAAAGTAGTATTTCATTTACTGTTTTAAATAAGTTAGAAGCTAGAAGCACCTTCGGGGGTGCTTTCTTTAGCTCTGCTTCTGTACTTTCTTTTTCAAATAAATTTTATTACTCCAACTTTTTACTACTTTAGCTTCTCCAAAAGCAGAAGTTTTTGCAAATGCTGCTTAAATGCACACATATCAAGATTGTGCATTAATTCATTAAATCTACTAAAAATATTTTAAGAAAAACTTCCACATAAGCTCCAACTGTTCAAAAGGCAAATTCAATACGACCAAAAACAGAAAAAAATCTACCTAAAGAAGAAGACATTTGTTGCTTCCTACCACTCCCGGGCGGCCTTCCTCTCCCTTTCTGGGTTGGAGATCTCATAACCTGTCCGGAATTCGACATTGAATTCGATAATGCCAAAGAAACCGCTCCATCATGCCCATATTTACGAGGCCTGCCCCTCTTTCTTCTCACGGGTTCACCTTGTTGCATAGCAGAAGGCGGACCCACATGAGGAGACATTGTTGAAGAAGTATCCAAAGGTAATGTTGGGACAGTTAAGCTGTTGGATTGAAAGTGTACATTGGATAACGGGCTCATGTTGGGGGAGTTTTGTAATCCTGTTACGGATTCGGCTGTGTTTGGATGCACGTAATACGAAGCCGAGCCGGATAATGTCATCGCCTCCCTTTGATCCATGCATTTAGTTTTGGATTAATCACTTCACTGCAAAAAAAAAAAAAAAATACACATTTTGAATTAGCAGGGAATATTGAATCTTGGAGATTGAATAAGGGGGTGTTTGCAGACTTTACTGCTTTTGGAGAAGGTAAAGTTGTAAAAAGTTGGAGTAGTAAAAGCAAATGGTGTTTAGAAAAAAGGTTGAGAAGCGCTTTTACTACTCTCAAGAAACTCTCAAGAAACTTTCATTTATTTACAAAAATAACCTCGAAGCTAGAAGCTAAACAAAAGCATGTCCTTAGGTAATTGTAGCTTTTAGCTTATTTCTGCTTAAAATAAGCAGAAGTTGGCTTCCCAAACACTCCCAAAGTGCTGGAAAAAGCACTTACCATAAAAGAGCTTTTCTTTAGAGTTTGAAATACTACGTGAATCTTGAAGATTGAATAAGTCTTTGTTTCGAAAAAGTTGGAAAAGATTCCAGCTTTGACAGTTTGTTGGTCAATAGTTTTCTACACTATTATACATAAACTCAGTCAATGAAACTCAGATTATCTCTGTTTATGGAACACACTAAACAGGGAACCTCAGTAGATAAAATATAGAAACTCCACATTGAAAAGAATCTATAAAATCAGGGGGGAAAACAGAAATGGGCTCAAAAGAATTTGAGAAAAAGATGAATTCCAAAACTCTACAATGCAAGGTTAAAAGGGAATTCATATATCAAAATTGTTCAAATTAAAGCCAGAAATGCAACAGAATTTGCACATCATGGATCAAAGAAGTGCAATAAAATGGTTTCATTTGAAGAGAAATTCCAGATAATTCTTTTATAATGAGAAGTGATGTATTACATTCAATCACTTACATGAGAATTCCAAATCAGAAACAAAAATATTACAAAAATTATCACCAATAATCAAACAAACAAAGAATCTACTCATCATACAGTATGATATCATAAAGTAGAAAAAAGGCTAGTATAGAATCAGAACAAGATCACCCGCATGGCTGCATTCACATAATTCTAACCAAAAATCTCAGTTTTGTGGAATTTAAGGTCTTAGCCTCATCGGCAAAATTCAAGATATTTTAGACTTACCAAAAACAACACAGGCAGTAAAAGAAAACTCCACATTAAGATACACAACTTACAAATACATTAAACTGAACTCAAATTTTCCTCCACTCTCATCAAACAGAAATCTTTAAACTGAATTCTCAAAGGCCTTCAAGGAAAAAACAGCAAAAACCCATCTTATAAACGGTCATTACCTGATAAAAAGCCATGCCCAGACTAACCATGCACAATGGTTTCGACAAAAAGGAAGAAAAAAAAAAACAAAATAGATTAAATCTTTTAAGAGTACTTTAATGGGTTGATAGAGAAAAAGGGCTGGAAAAATAATTCAAAAAGGTTGAGTCTATAGCAAGTAGCGACGTCGAGGAAAATAAACAAACCATTGACGAACTCAGTCACTCACCATAAGTTCGAAAGTGTTCTTATCTCGAAAACGTAAGTGGCAATGCTTTTTCTTATTTTTCTTTAAAAAAGAAAAAGAAAATTCTTACTGAGATAAATTCTCTCTTTTCCAGCTCCAACTTAACAAAGTCAACACTTTCTCATATTTTCACTTATCACAATTATAAATATCCCCTGAAATTTATGTAATTTACAAAATATATCTTGAAATTTTTTAATTTAGCAAATTATAAGAAATACCCCTTAACTTATTGACTAAGAGTATCTTTTGTAATTTTCAATAATATTTAGGTAAATAACGCAAACATCAGGAGTTTTTTGTAATTATATATTCATTCATTTCTTCTTTAGAGGTATTTTCCCTTATCTAGATAGTTATTAATTTTTGTAATTCATCCGGATACTTATTTGATTTTAGTCTAAATCCAAATAATATATGAGGCAGAATTCATAAATCCTGACTGGCTAAATTTTGAAATCGAATATCGTATTACTAAAAATTATATAAAATAGTCTGAAGAAGACCTCCACTTATTGAAAATTACATGAATTGAGTTGACTTTTAATAAACTTAAGCAATTATCGTTCTTTAAATTTGCCACTTATAAAATATTCTAATACGATATCATTGCTTTTTCAGAAGTTTCTATTTAATTCGTTTCAAAATTCAAATTATCTTTTCTTTTTTCTTAAACCGAAAAACTCCGTAGAATTTTATAGGAACCCCGTATATAAATCAAAAGTCAGAACAATCATAAAGGGAAATTTACAAATTACATCATCAGCCGAATGCGCAAGCCATTGATGTTATTCTTAACTCTAACTCCCAAAGAATAATTACTCACAAAATCCGAATTATCTTTAAACAATTATATCTGTAGAATTGTTTTCTATTTATATCTTATCTCTGCATTAGATGTAACATACACAAAATAAATTGTTTTTCAAATGTGAGGACAATGAATTGTTTTACCCTAAAAAAATGCTTCTTGTTGAGTTTTGAGATTGAAAAGAGGAGCCAAATCTTGAAAAGTGACCAAACAAAGCGTGCTTGGTGTATAATTCTCATCTTAATATCTTTATGGCAACTTCATTGTCAATACAATCACTAACTTAAATACCCACTCGCAGGCAGGAGCGTGGAGTTTACTCCACCATTGAAAAAGAGAGATGTTTAGAAAAATCTTGTAACTCCAAAACATAACAAGACTTTTGCAAATCATTCTTGGACAACTTCAAATTTGATTGAAGTAAGAGTAAGGGAAACATGATTTTTTTATCTTTTTCTTTATGAAGACTACTAAGTCACAAATCCATGGATCACTGAATGTGTTAAATTACAATTCCAAAATATTGTTGACATCATAGAATAATGGTATTTTAGTAGTATAAGAGATTTTATACCCTACGAACAACAATTATAACTGACAATAGTCACCAAATTGACTCCTAATTCTCAAACTAAAATCTTTTTTTGAATGTTATATTAATTTCACAAGTGTTGCGGAGGAGAAGTAATTGGAAGACAAATAGACCAAAGAATATGTGGGGCAATGGAGATGTATATATCTAAAGTTGAAGGGTGCGTTTGCAATTTTCAGAAATTTGTCGAATAGCACGCGCTGCGGCGGCGAGTATAGTTAGTGATGACGCCGTTAGATATTGGGAAAATAGAAGATGAAGTATGTGGGACATTTGAGGTGACCTCACTGGATATCATCACTTTTCTTTGTGTCCACACGCCCCGCCCCGACCCGACCACACTCAATCTCATAAACAAAATAAGATGTAAAATAAAGAAAATAAGATGTTAAAAATTCCACATTATAAATGAATATATTAATATTTGTAGTTGTTTGTTTGAAAACTGATATTGATATTTTAATATATATATTTAGTTGTATATTAGAAAATTAACATTGATAAATAGTTAAAAGTTATAAAAACAATCAAAGATAGGACATAGGACAATTGATATTTTTTTGTATGATTGGGCAAATAATAACTCAGCATTAAATATGATTTAACTACACAAGAGACCGTTGAGCGGCCATGCTTTGATTAGGCTTTTTCCATCATGGACATCATAAACAGGGACCAGGGGAGGGGGAAAATGATAATATCTAAAAAGATATTTGTACTTCAAATCTATATAAAGAAACAAACAGAATGTTTCCAAAGAAATACTCATAACTTCTTTCAACTAAGCTTGAAATACTGATCAAACCAGAAAAAACAAAGGACTATCTCCACCGTTGATTTATCACAAAGCGCGGTAAAGACGCTCTAAACGGTCCGGATTAAGCCACTTCATCTGCGTATTTGGTATTTAACACCCGATAAATGTGGAAATATATCTCTCTTAAATAATTATAAGGGTCAATTATGATACCTCTGAGGTTTAAAAACCATAACAAATACCCCTCTAAAACTAATTGACAATTGTTGGGAGGGGATAATTCATATTTTTCAAAGGTTTGATTGTATTTTTTGTAAAACGAACAAACCTCAGGGGGTTTTTCGTAATTATCTGTAATTATAACTTGGTTTTGTCCAAACCTGTTTAAGGAAAGATAAAGAGCTTCTATGACTTCCTATGCTAAAACGCAACAGTATCTCATCTCCAATTACGGGCTATGGCTTTCTCTGAATATGTTTCTACCAAGAAAGATTGTGAAAATTAATTTCATAATCAAGAAACAGAAGATGAGTACAATGCAGACCAAATTCTGCTTCAGAGTCATCATAGCTAGACCAGAATATTACCAATATCTCAGCAGTTTAAGCTAAAACAATCACAGGGGTACTATTAACTTTAGCTTATCCAATATCAATAAAGACACGTAAACCGTCTATATATTACAATATGCTCCAATAATCTACCCCATAATCCAGTGTAGAGGGCGTTCGGCAGAGCTTTTTAAGCTCTTCTAAACAGCTTATAAGCTGTGTAGGAGCTTTTAAGCACCCAAAAGTGTATGGCAAACTTTCTATTAAGATGTAATAGCTTATAAGTTGTTTAAAATAAGCTTAGCCTAACACCCTGTTATACAAACCTATGTGCTGCTAACATGGAGACAAGACAACAACCATACGCAAAAGTTAAGAGGCAGATTAAATGGCCCCCATATGATTATATCCATGAAATATGACTTAGCTACTGAATCTCCTAGTCGATCAACAACTCACCATTATCTTTAAATAAGGGCACACACACAAAGATTACCCACTCAAGATTGAACTTTCAAAGCAATCAGAAAGGTGAAGAGATAAATAGAATGCAGTCATTTGAATGCCATATAATCTGCGCAATGTGAGTTAAAGCTACACTATGAAGAACAACCACATCTAATTCTATGATACTTAACAGATTTTCCATTTTTTGTTACATGTAATCCATCAAAACATTCAAACAGTAACCTCATTTGTCGACCTCCATTGCCTGGGCAGCTTTAGCTTTTGCCAATGGAGTCATCTTAGTTTTCAGCTTCTTCTTGCCTACTTGAAATCCACCACCCTTCTCCTTCTTACTATCGCCATCAACCTAAAAAGCATTCCACAAAATAAAATCTTCTTAGAAAACCCAAAATGCAAAAAAGAAATTTAACCCAATTAAAATCATGATTAACAATTTAACATAATCAGTAAGATTGAAGCCAAGTCAAACCACGATTATTCCCAAGCATGACGAACTAAAATAACCCAAAAAAAGTTATAAACGATTCGCAAAATACCGGAAATAAGAGAGAAAAACAAAGTATGCAAAAACACATTACTTTCATCTTGTTCTTCTTTGCTTGAAGCTTCTTTTCCCTCTTTTCCTTCTCTTCTTTTTCTTCTGTTTCATCCCATCAATCAAAAAACAAGCATGAGTAAGCTTAAATAAGTAATCTACAGAAAAAGCTATGCAATTTTATACGTTTACTTGGGGAAATACACTGTAATTGAGATAACAAAATTGCATTACTTTTTAGATCGTAATCGTGAACCCTTTTCCTTCGACCTAAATCATTCTTCTTCGACATTTTTTTCTGTCTTCTCAAAAACCAATTGAGGGGGGAGCTGGGAGACGATTGCAAAACCCTAGCAGAGCCCAATTTAGGCGGTGATGAAGTTATTCTTTTCTCTGGTGGCGGCACCCAAACTTATAGAATTAGTATTTGTCACCACAAAAGTTTTAGTGTGTAATTTTAATTTTATAATAAGATTATATTATTTAATTTAATTTTTGAGCTCTCACTTAATTTTAATTTTAATTAAAATATTTCTAAGAGTAATACTTTCTTGGGTTTGTCTATTAAGTTATATAAGGCAAATTATAGTGAGGTCCCTGAGTTTTGTTATATTTATATTTAAGTTCTTCTAGTTTCTTTTCTACATCCTAGTTGCTTGACCGGTCAACCGTTAGTCAGTTCCGTTAATTTTCTGATATCATTGTATTTTTCTCACCGAGATGATGATTTTAGAATATAAATTTGTCTGATTCGGTGAAGAAATGAGAAATTTGGACTATATACATAATTGAAGGAAAATTTCTTAAGCTTGTAACTTTTCGTTTCTTCACCGAATCAGACATATTTATAGTCCAAATTCATCGTCTCAATGAGACGAACATAACGGTACCTAAAAATTAACTGAACTGACTAACGGCTGACCGGTCAAGAGACTAAGATATAAAAAATAAAACTAGATAGACCTAGATATAAATATAACAAACTTTAGGGACCCAAATGTAATTTTCCATACATTTAACTTTCTTTATAATTTTTTCCTTTTTCATTTATTTTATTTTTTCGGTGGGGGTGGCCGGGTGGGGCCTTCAGGGTTCAAATTGCCGATTAGATGTATTGTATGGTCCAAAGTGTAAATTAGATATTTAAAAAGAAGTGCCCATTTTTAACAGGTAATTACTAAACTAAGCTCTCCTTCTCCTTCAATCTTCTCTTGCGCAAGCCTGAACTTAGAGAGAGAGAGAGAGAGAGAGCAGAGCAACAATGGAAGTGCCAAAACCCGTTCAGGAAAGCAGAAAAAGACCTCTTGAAGATGACATTAAGAATTCTCCCTACTACAAACTGCGCGCTATTCTTAGAGACATGCGACCCCATTTCATTGAGGTATGATTCTCTTGTTAAATTTTCTCGTGATATCACGTGGGTCTCTCGAATTCTGAAATTATTTGATGTTCTTCTGTTTTCTTGTTGTATATTTGGTGATGTTCCTGAATTTTGTTGTGATAATTGAAGCTTTGTCTGTTCTTTTGCCCAGCGATTGAAAAAGGGCAATTTTTTATGCGATGTATGCAAATTTGTGAAAATAAGCAGAAATGTCAATCTCCTCTTGTTTCAAAGTATCTGAATTTTAATGAAAACTATTAAATGAATATTGTTGGTTCATGGGCTTGTTGAGCTTTGTAGATTTCTACTCTTGTAGATTGTTGGTTCATGAGCTTTGTTGAGCTTTTTACATTTATATTAGCTCATGTTAATTTGTCGACAGAAATATGAATCTTGAACATATTTGATTTCTGTATGTGTAATGGTTATCTCCCTTCAGAAATTGGTGAGAGTGATGCTCCTGAATATAGCAAATTGATCAGAGTGCTATGGAAATTGATCATATTGGGAAAAAATTCGAGTGAAAAGTTTCTCATGATAATTATTCAAGTGAAACAAACATTATAGTATCTACGATGATGTAAGGTCTTGATTTAAATCTGAAATGCATACATTAAGTTCTTTTTTGATCTTGTAGGTGCTGAAGACTCCCGACTTTCGGAATTGCAAAGCTGCTGATGATATTCGTGAAGGTAAAGCTACTTAGTTAATAGTTATTTTACTCATTAAAATTCAGACTTTCCTTTTTTAATTTTCGTCAACCTTTTTTTTAGCTTAGCTCATTAAAGTTTCCACCTGACATACTAATGTACTAGTTGTATTTGACTGAAACGTGATAGAAGTTCTATGGGCTTGAACGTGTTTCATTACACTATTTTTCTTGTAGTTTCTCTTTGAAACCATCCCATTTTCGATTTTCTGCTTCCATACCTCCGTTCCTTATAATTCTGTCAACTTACTCTTAAGGAGCTATTGTTTAAGAAAAAAATCCTCTTCGTGAGGAAGGTACATATGTTATTTTCGGAGGTCGAACTTTTTAATTTCTACAGATACATATATAAACAAATTCTTTTTCCTAAATTTGGGAGTATTGATCAATGATATGAAATTAAGAGAAAAGAGTTCTTTGGACAATCAGCTAGTTAGAACGTTGTTCTTCCCACTAAATTACCGTCATACAGCAGAAGTCCGTATCTTGGATCAATTTCCTTTATGCAAATATTCATGAATTTGAAAAAATACGAGTATATAGCTGTACTCTTAAAAAGAAGTGTCAATTACAAATATCCCTTTAGGTTGACACCGTTTACGAAAAACACCCTGAAACCTTGAAATTACGGAAAACACCTTGAGGCTTGGCAAATCATGCCGAATACACCCCTCAAACTAACACAAAATCGTTGACAATCATTGATGCATATTTTTCTTGTAATTTTAAGGTTTCAGGGTTTTATTCGTAAATGATTCAAACCTCAAAGGTTTTCTTGTAATTATTCCAAAAATGTATTTACATTGCATGTATACTCTACACTCTGCAGGTTTAAAGAGTATGATGGATTTATACAAAGAAATGAAATCAGATTCGGTTAAGCTGCAGAAATGTTGTAATGGTGACATTCACAATGGAGAGAAGAAGCCTTTGGAGAACCATCAGGAAGACGTGAAACCTGTCGTGAGCTCTCTTCCTGCAGAAAGCGAAACGTCTCCTAAATCTTCTGAAACTAATTTACAAGGAACTTATATTGTTGGAGGATCTGCTTTTGGTTGGAACTTCACCATGTTTCATGGCAGCAAATCTGTGTATTATGGACAAACGAAAGAGGCTTTTCGAGCCAAGAACGTCAACGTCAAGTCTGAGCCAGTGGTTTAGGCTCTTTTGTAGGTTATAACTAATGTTGAAGAGAATTGTTGTCGCTTGTTTGATGAATTTTACTGAACCACAAGTGATTGTGAGAAAAGCTTTCTAAGAATTTGTTGAAATGTACTCTTTTTTTTTTCTTCCTCTTGATGTAAATGTTTCATTGAGCTGTTGGCTAACATGTTTGAATGTTGGAAAGCAAACGATTTAGTAAATGATAGCTATATGCATGAAATAATATTAGATTTCGTACTTGCGTATATTGAAATTTGAAGCAAATTGTGAGGTGTTTGGTTAACATATTATAGATTAAGTATTTCAACAGCCAGGGTCCATAGCTCAGTGGTAGAGCAATTGACTGCAGATCAATAGGTCACCGGTTCGAACCCGGTTGGGCCCTTTAAAATATTATATTTTTATTTTTTAAATATTTTCACCTTTGGAAGAAAACACGAATACTATTTTTGAATTATTTCCTTGTATACCTTTAAACATTATTTTCACCTTGGGGGGGGGGGGGGGGGGGGGGGGAATTCATTTTTTTTTTTTTGGATATTTTGCCTTATATATTTTCTTTCATGATCTTTCGTAATAACTTATATATATTGGTTATATGAAAAGATCATGATAAAACTTAGAAAATAAAATTAAATTTTAATTTGATGTGCTTTTCCTGTCATGAAAAGACATTTCTGAAAACAAATGTTCATTCCATTGATTTGAAAATCCACCTTATGTCGAATTCAAATTAATTCGTTTGATAGTTACTACATCACTACTCTTACAAAAGATCAAGATTTGATGGAAAATAAGGTTTCCAGCAGCTTTTAGCCACTGAACATTTCAATTCAAGCTATATCCAACAAGTAACTATAAATCATCTCAACATAACTAAATTTTACACCTCTTCCCATACAAAATTATATCTCTTCTCCTCAATAAATAAGATTATAAGAATCAGCAAAAATACAAATTCTTTCTCTGTGAATAAACACTAAAAGCGCCTTATATCTTTGGGAGGCTTAAAATGAACGGGGTGAGTTTCTGGAGTTGCATTTTCGTCCTCTTTCCACATCTTGATAGTTTTATCCGCTTCGCACGTGATAAGCCTTGACCCAGTCATATCATACATGATTGAATAGATTCCAGCTTCACTATCCAATGACCCTGACGAAATAATTCCACCACGTTAAAAAGCTATGAAGCAGTTTTACTACTATGCAAGAAACTTCCATTTATCTATGAAAGAAACCTAAAAGCTAGAAGCATGAAGTGCTTTTTTCTACAGTTTGCAAAACACTGCCTTAATAGGATTACAGTATAGAAGAGGAAATGTCAAGATCAATTGATTTAACACGTACCAGGTTGAACAATTGTTTGGGATTGTTGGAAATTGTGACCACTCGTCCAATCCCAGAACCACAAACTTCCATTATCACCTAAAGATAAATAGAAAGAAGGTAAGAGACGGAATATTAAAATTTAAAAATAATGTGGTATTTTACAGAATTCCTCACTCGAGCACCCAACAGTCAATATTTATGCCACATGTATATTTCCATGCACTAAATTACATCTATACCCCCCTCTGAGATTGCAATATTACAGATGGCACCCGAAAGTTTGGAAAAATTACACGAACCACTCCCTAAACGTTTTTAAAATTAAAACTTTTAAGAGTGGTTTGTAGATTTCACAAACTTGCAGATACCAACTGTGATATGGCAATCTCTGACAGGGCGTAGATGTATATTACTAAATAGAAAATGTGGCAAGATCTTAACCATTGGGTGCATGTAAGGGCCCCAAAAACCCGATCCAATAAGAATTTCCTGATGATGAATATGATGTTTGGTGAGAACTCACCTGCTGTCGCCAGTACGCCCTCCTCATTCACTGCTGCAGAATTAATAATAGTTTTCTGTTGAGAGCTGAAACATAGAAAGATGACATCAGCCTTTTGTGAGCAGTAAATTCGGAATATATCTTACCAAAACTGAATAGTTATTAAACTCACAGCATATTATGCATAAATTCTCCCTTGGGAAGTTTGAACTTTTTAATATTCTCCGCAGAAGCAGAAACAAAGGCGTTTCTGCAATATTGGGATCACTTTATTAGGCACATACTGAAAATTGAGATAATAGAAAATGTAGAATTTAAGGGAGAAAAAGTAATTCACAACTAAGATGTAGAAAGCATAAAGAAGAGACTTACTCCTTAGGATGAGGAGCCAAAGCCCGAACAGATTTTTTATGGTGAGTGAGAGTTGCCATTGTTTTACCTGCTCAAAAGGAGCACTTCAAATTTAGAAAGAGATTAAAAAATTAACAAAAGATTGCAAGAGATATTTTTTGTAATGCTAATTACCACCATTTCTAAGGTCCCAGAACTTTATCGTTGAATCATGAGAGCCTGTTATGACTTGTGGGTCCTGCAAATTTCAAGTCGTCATAAGTTCTGATTAAAAGAAACTTCCCAAATTACAACAGTTAGTGGGTGTTAGCAAACTCTACTGCTTCTGGAGAAGCTAAAGTAGAAGTTAAAGTTGTGAAAAGTTGGGAGTAGTAAAAGAGGGAGTGTTCGGGAAAAAAGTGAAAAGTAATAAAAAAAGCAGTTGAGTATTTGGGAAAAAAAGCAGAGAAGCACTGCTACTACTTTAAAAAAAATTCCATTTATTAACAAAAAAAAACCTATAAGCTAATAGCTGAAGCCAAAAGCATGTCCATAGGTGTTTCTAGCTTCTAGCTTATTTCTGCTTAAAGTAAGCAGAACTGGTTTTCCAAACACTCCCAAAATGCTGAAAAAAAGTACTTATCACAAACGTATTCTTTTAGAGTTTGCAAACACTATCTTACATCTCACAAATCTGCACAAGTTCAGAATCTAAGTTGTTAACTAGTAAAATATGAAATGCATTTGTCACGTGTCTATAGCACTAAAGTCTTGACATCTGATGGACAATGTCCAAGTAGCTCAATTGAAGACATTTCAATGAGTTTATTGAGCCTGATTTTACCACCGTTATCATTCAACAAAAAAGAAAAATAGACTGGGGGATTAACAAAAATGGTTTTTCCAAAATTTTATTAAAAATCCAACTGTCCCTAAAACTGATAGTAAATGATATGGAATAAGGTCACAGTCTTAAACAAACTTTAAATAGTAACAGTAATTTCCAGTCCAAAAAAAAAAAACACTCACCGTAGGACGTGTGAATACTGAACAGACGGTATTTTCATGCCCACTAAGTGCAAAGATTTGCGATTTGGTTCGGATATCCCATATCTAAAATCACATATAAACTAAATCAGTGCTCATTCTATCTGTACTATATATAATTATCCAAAAATGAAATAAAAAAAAACTTTATGCAAAAATGGTTTTTAGATAATGATCCATACCCGACACACTGAATCTCGACCTCCCGTGAGCAAAATGTTTAAGGTGGGATGAAGAGCTAATGAATAAACACCACTAAGATGACCATGATAAGAACGAATGACCTGAAAATAGAACGAATTGTATTAACAACATGTCAAGTCAGAACTTGTTCACCATATGAAGCTCTTAAAAAATAGTTTTACCAACCTTATTCTGCTCTAGGTCCCAACATTTAACCAATTTGTCATCACCAGCAGAAAACATGTACGTGTGCTTGTCACTAACAGCAAGACCTGCAAGAAACAATTGAATCTTACTACATATCACCACAAATGATTCAAAAATTACACTCTCATCCACTCAGAGAAATTAATTACCTCGTACTTGGTCAATATGACCAGTAAGTGTGAGTTTCAGCCTGCCGCTTGCTAGGTCCCATATCTTGCAATCATAAAGAGAAGAAATTTGTAAGCATAAAAAGAGCCCAACAGAAAGAAAAAAGAATGTTATTTGCACAAAAGCGAATTAAAACCAGATAACAGGTTTAACGAGTTTTCCGGCATCAGCAGAAGACATATTAGCCTATGAAAAATGATGAGATAAGAATTGCACAATCATTCTCTTTCTGCTTCACTCTTTCCAATTTTACTTTTCTATGGGGAAGAATATGAGATGCTTTGATAGAAATACGATTTCTAACCTTGATTGTTCGATCAGCAGATCCAGTGCAAAACCAGTCATTACTTGGGTCAACAGCAACAGACCTTACCCATCCCAAATGGCCACTGATAACCTGCAAAAGTCAAAGCTTGCAATGTAAGAAAAGCAAAAGGTATGATACAAACAGCCCATATTCTATAAGGGCAACGAAGGCCAGATTGAATTATGTACAGGCCCAAAAAAGCATATGTGCCAAAGATCATTTAAACATGGAAATTTATCATCTTTTCAAGTTCAGGAATAACTCCTAAATAAGTTTAGAGAAGTTCTCACCCTGTAATTCTTCCACGGCGCATGCCATACTGGACGTGGCCATTTACTTGGAATTCTTTCCATAATGGCAGAAGTTGAGAGCCTGAGGTCATAAACAAACACTAATAAACATTCCTATATTGAGAAGTAGATTGATAGAAAGCAGCAAAAAGATAATGGTGTCATTTGTAAAGCAAACGGATAAATAAAACTTCTTTTTTCAACCATTGACATGCTAGAATATTTTTTTTTCTCATTAAGTTAAATCAGAGTCTGGACTCTGGATAGCTGTTGCTCCTCAAACACAATCAAGTTAATGACAGTAACTCTTAAGGAATCTGGATGAAATAATCACCAGAAGAGGAGCTATTAGAATCTTGTATTTTTAAGATGCTGGCGATTTGTTGAAGATGTTAATACTTTCTCTAAGAATTAACTATTGGCCTGCATGTGAAGCAAGTCATTCTCTAGATCTAAACTTCAAGAGTTTCAGATAGAAACACATAAAGGTGAAAGAAAAGACCTTTCAGAAGAACCATGGGCAGGAATAACTGTTGAGCTCTTCCCTTGAATAATAGCATCAGTTCTGCCCAAAATATGTATTGAACATTAATCATTATTTCATGGTGGAGAAAAAGAATGTAAAATCCAGTAAGGAAAATGAAATAAAAGTGGTACATACGAGCTTCTAGACGGCCCTGTTGAACTAATCACCAAATTCTTCTGTGACCCTCCCTTTTGCATATTATTTGATCCTTCAGGACCTGCACATGTTATAATGTAGCCAATATCAACATAAAGAAAATCCTCAGTGGTAGTCTTGATACAACCCACATGTAAAATGATATTTATCCTATGTAGATGAAACTCATATGTGCCTCATCATCACGTTTATCTTTTTGATTCAATGCCTAACTATAGTACATCGATCAAAGATTTCAGAATTAGCAAGAGTATAAATACCCGGAAGTGCAAGGACATTGGAGGTGTTAGAAGCTTGCTGGGGTTTTGCTGCTGCCGTATGAGAAGGTTCGGTTGCTTTCCCTCCTCCATACTCAGTATTGAGCTAAATTTTGAATTTTAAAATAAGAAAGAAAAGAAGAAAGAATATCAAATAAGAGGCAATGTGCATACTAACGCACCGTGATAGTTCATCAAATATTTCTTCTTCATCCACTAATTTTCCAGTATAATAAGCAGATAAACGCATAAACGGGCAACAGCACTAACCTTATGGCTCAATCGAATCTTCTTGCTGCAAACCAACCGGGAAATAAATTAAATTCATTCGCAAGGAGACAGCTAATGCAAGTTAAAATTCCTCACAATCTACTGAAACCAAAAGATAACTATCAAATTACACCATTCAGGGCTATACCGAAACCCTAGACCTTTGATAACTTCGAAAATAGTCGAATTAAGGGCTATACTAACCTTTCAGGGTCAGGTGGCGGAAACTGCCCATGGATTGGAGAAAATAGATCAAGCGCGCGCTTCGTCGATTTGAAACTGAGCTTCTTTATCGATTGTGGCTCTACGGGGAGCTCTGTATCCATCGCTGTCCCCGGCATCCGTACGTGAGTATCAATATTGTGTTTGCACAGTGTTATGTATGGAGTACCTGTTGAAGTCGCACAGTTTGCGTATACGGGACTGGAAGGCTCGCGTCGGCGGCTGCACGGCGGCGGATCCCGGCGGAGTTGGCCTGGGGATGTAAGATTGGGGTTCTAATGTCGCTGCTGGGGTTTATATTCCGTCTTTTTATCTTTTCCTTTTCCCTTTTTTGGCTCTCGTTAATCTTCTTCTTATATAGGTTCCAATATTTTGTAGACCTGGAGTAGATTTCAGACCCGCCACCATGTATGTGGATAATTTTATGTATTTTTTATTATTATTATTGTTTTTTGGATAATCATAATTTTATGTATTTAATATATTTAAACTTATTTCTTTTCTTTTTGTGTTTGTTTATTATTAATTGGTATAATTATATATTGAATTATAACCATTAAATTTGCTCCATTGACCACGAGATACTACTCTTAATGTGGAAGTTTGAGTTCGACACCTTACACTAACAAGTGTCAAATTGTGTGCTGAGTTCGACTCCTTACAATGACAAGTGTCAGAATTGTGTGCGTATCAACTTTAATTATCTAAATTCTCATGATCTTATAGGCTAGCAACTAGCAATTAGCATCAAATAAACCACTTGAAGGTCAGTAAAATAGATATAGAAATATTTAATTTTTTTCACTTATAAAGTGATCCAACCTTATGCTATGAGCCTATGACATCGCCAATTTGCCACTTTTCACTTTCTAATTTTCCTCACTATATTTTCTGATCCAAACACTGCTACAAAATTTCACACACACAACGTCAGAGAAGCATTCCAAGAATCCAGTAAAATGAAGAGATAAAAAGTGCATTAACAATGACTACATCACCTAAATTATTTCAAATGTACACTCATTCTGGTATTAAACATTGTACCGACAAGAAGCTCACAATAAAATGACAACTGAGAATCCAGAAAGCTCTTGTAAGAATCTCACTTAAGCAGAAGCAGATATATCCAGTAATCACATCGATATCCCTGAGGATTTCAATCTTCTATTGGATTATTTCCAGATAATTTCATCAGAAGTATCCCTCCAATAGAACACTTTTGCCACATACAGACGACGTCAACTTTTTACAAATTACATTTAGGTCCATACACCTCGGACTTCTTTCAGGGTCACCCCCGAAAAATGGCAAAACCTCGACCACCACCTTCTGGAACAAACTTTGCTCAAATCCCTCTTTAAGTATATCCTCAAAATCCAAATTATTACCTCTCAAATCGAGTAAGACACTGCATACTCCTTGTTGCTTGCAATTTTCAAGAATTTCGAGTAAATTAAGTCTATCTAAACATATATTTGTGTCTTTCCCAGATATTATTGTTACTTTTGAAGCTGGAGATTTTGATAGAACAATTTTGAGTGGTTGATTGGCTCCAGGTTCCTTGGACATTGGAAACGAAGAATTCTCAGCCATTGATGTGGAAGAAAGTATGATTGCGTCGTATTCTTGCAATAGTTTTGAATAATATCCACCGTATTCTGTAGCTTTTTGACCAAGCTGATTTACTACATTGCCATCAAGAGACATGGAATACCTGGTAGATGAGCCAATATTTTAGTCAAAACGGACATCGGTTCGTGTAGTATAATTGAAGAAAGTTTGTGAATAAGTTTATTCTTTTTTTTTTTTTTGAAAGAAGTTTGTGAAGAAGTTAAGCAAACAATTTAGACAAAAGAAATGGTTTTAGAGATTTTGAGAATATGGTTTAATAGTAAAAATTATGCATTTTTTGAAAATAAAAGCTGCTAAAACTTGGTAAATGTAAACGAAAACAACTAGAAGCTGTTAAAAGTTGGGCAGGACGTGCTTTTAGCTTTTTCCAGCTTAGGAAAAGCAAAAGCAGCCATTCTAGGGGGTGTTTGTAAATACTTCTGCTATGCTTTTTGGGATAAATTGAAGTAGGAAATGTTCCGCAAATAAAAAAGAAGTGAAAAGTACACAAAAACACTAGTTGAGTGTGTGTAGTTAAGAAGCACTTTTATTACTCCAAACAAACTTCTATTCCAAAAATAACCCAGAAGCTAGAAACTTAAGCTAAAGGTTGGTCCTTGGTGCTTCCAGCTTCTATCATATTTTTGCTTAAAATACTCTCAAGTTAACTTTCCAAACACTCTTAAAGTACTGAAAAAAACGCAAGAAGCAGTTTTTCGAGTTTACAAATACTCCCTGACACCCTTCATCATCTGAAGAAAGTGAAAAGCTCAACCCTTAGTAAGGTGTTAGCCAGACAGTACCTTAGTGTAACAAAGGGTTCTTTTGTGAGGATATGATGAGTATAAGCTTCATTAAGTCTATTGCACGTTTCTTCCTCGACTCCAACAATCACTTCAATACCTGCATCTTGGAGTCTTTTAACACCCATTGAAGCAACAATCGGATTAGGATCCACCATACCGACAACAACTTTTTTCACTTTAGCTTTTATGAAAGCTTCCGTACAAGGTGGAGTTCTTCCATAGTGATTGCACGGTTCCAAGCTCACATATGCTGTCCCATTCTCAGCCAAATCACCAGCATCTCTTAGTGCAAATACCTATAGCTTTTCCTAGTCAAATTCTTCGTATATAAGATTACTTGCATTAACATCATCATTCAAATATGAAAGGTCACTATAGGTAAATTAAGGTTAAAATCGAAAGCTAACTGCCAAGAGTTTGCCAAAAATCAGTACCCGTTACTCGTGTTTATTAGAAAGAACAAATCCCATTAACTTATTATTGCAAGCAAAAACAGCTTTTTGCACTACTAAGAAGCCAAAAGGCTAAAACTGTCTCGAAATCAAGATTTTCTTTAAACTTCACAAATTCAAACTACTAAGATCTTGAACCTATAGCTTTTCCTAGTCAAATTCTTTGTATAAGAATATGCATTAACATCATCATTCTCATATAAAATGTCACAATAAGTAAACTAAGGCCCAAAATCGAAATAATTTGCTAAATTTAGTAGTATGAGTTTCAAAAATCACATCTCATTAACTTATCATTGCAAGCAAAAACAGCTTTTGCATACTAAGAAGCCAAAAAGCTAAAACCGTTTTGAAATCAATATTTTCTTTAAACTTCACAAATTTCAACTACTAAGAGTTGTCTTGAATTTAGACAAGCAACTCATTTAGCTTCCTCGGCTCTTTCGATTCTAACCGATTGGAATCATTGGATATATACCCAATTCACTAATGGACTGTTAGATCGAATTCGATGATGGCATCATTTCAGTTTATTACATCATCAAATCATGATCTGATGGTTGCATTTGAAAATATACCAAGAATAAAATAAATAAATAAATAAACAGTTTCCTCTATCATCATACCAACACTGCAAGACCAAATTCCACCCTACCATAGGTGAAAACTACAGGCACTTAGCAACCCCCATCAAGAAACTAGCTAAGAAGTTATATCTTCAATAAAAATGCAGAAATACACATAGATGGAGAGAGGATTAGTTCAATTCACCTCAGCATGTGGCTGCCCAGCTTTGGGATGAAATCCTTCTCCAACAATTTTCCCATCTTTCACAATCACACAACCTACCATTGGGTTAGGACTGGTGCACCCAATAGCTTTCTTGGCAATCTCCACACATCTCCTCATATAATGCCCATCATCAAATTCACCTTCGTGCAGTTTTTGTGAACAACTACATCTGATCATAGCCAAATGAAAACGGTTTCTCGAACTGAACACTGATTTAGACACCCTTTTGGATGGATTTGAAAACCCAAGTTCTGATTTTGGTGAAAACGCCACGTTCTGATGCTGCTGCTTGAACGGTGGATTGTGGACAAAGTGGTTTGAAAACCCAAGTGTTTGAGCATACATGCTGCAGGATGAGATTTTGCTGGAAAATCGAAACGTAAATTACTAGGAAATCAAAAAAAAAAAAGTAAAAGTTTTGAGTTAGAGAAATGAGGAAAAATATAGAAGATAAAAAGGTTGGGTGAACAAGATGGCTGGGGTAAACGACGTTTGTGTTTGCTCGGAAAGTGTAGAAGATAAAAAAGAGTTAATTGCACCAAAAACCTTTTATTAATCAAAAGTAGTACAAAAGACCCTATGTTATAAAAAATCACTTAAAAGGCCTTGTGTTCTTATTAATCTGCTCACTGCCCCTTACTCCAATAAACTAAAATTTAGACATAAACTACCAAGACCCTTCCTCAAATTAGGCTGTGTAAAAACATCTTGACTTTCACTCCATCAGTTTCAGCCAAAAGAAATGAGCGAAAACTCCCCCTTTGAAAATTATACCAAGAATTCTCACTATAATTTATGTAAAATTGAAGGAAAATCACTGCACTTTATCGCTATTGAAGAAGAAAAACCTCCGCAAATAATTATATCTTAATCTTTTGAATTTATATTATTTATTAAATAGAAATTTACTCGAATTTTATTCTGTATATTTTTTTTTTTTCTTGTAAAAAAATTCAATCTTTTGAATTTATGTTATTTATCAAATACAAATTTCAAAGTTTTTAATTTTCCAATTTATATTATTTATTAAATACAATTTTTCAAAATTTATTAAGTTCCGTATGTATTTTTAATATTTCTCAGAATATTTATTCTTTTGAATTTTTATTAGTAATTAAATATAATTTTTTAAGTGTTTTTAAATATAAATTTTACGAATTGTTTGTTGACACGGACAAAGTCAGGAAAAGGATATTTACTAGGGAAAAGTGTCAAAAAATTGAATCTCAGCCGCAAATTTGGCGCGTGCCTTACAGAAATTGAATGCATGGTTTTTTTATGCTTACTTTATTAAAACACATGATTGTTTGAGTGATATATTTTTTCACAAAGTTTTTTTTGTCACTTAACCATAAGATAGGGGTCATCCATGCAAATCTCTCAAGATAAAAAGGATTGAGTGAAGAAGATGGATGTGTTAAACGAGGTGAAGAATATCGTTGGAATAAACCACGTCTTTTGTATTAAACTGAACCGGCAAAATGAAAAATGAAAAATATCTAAGCCCAGATTCAAACCGGGGACTTCTAAGACTAGCGTGATAACCGACTACACCACCCAGACAATTTGTGTTTTTTGACTTTAGGTGTAATACTTATTCTTACATATCATTACTAATATTTAAACAAAAATATGTACTCAAAAAACAATTCTAAGGGAAAATTGCAATTTTTCCTATAATATATTCTACGTTACAAGTTTACTCCTTATAGTTTACTCTAGCACTCGTCGGAGGGATACATTGAAAAAAGTCACAAACATACGAAGCACAAGCTTCAAATCTATTCCTGGAATTTTCCTTCGTCCACGACATCACAGTGCCACAAAAATACGGTGCCTTGAGGAAGAAGTTGAAGAAGAATATATGATAAATAGTAAGAATGAAAGACGGAGAGATTGAGAGTGAAGATGAATGGAGAGAAATAGGATAGTTATAGGTCAATTTCTCCTTAATTTTCTGGTTTAGGGTCTCAATTTTCCTTTCAAAGTGAAAAACTAACGGAGATTTTTCGGAATTAATAGTCGAACTTAATGGTAGGACCAAACTTGCAACAATACAATTACTACAGGACTAAAATTACTTATTTTTAAAATATAAGAACCAAACTTACTAAATACAATATATTACATGACTGAAATTGCAATTTCCCCTAATTCTAATTAAGTTATAAGTTATTCCACTTGAGTCCTTGACTGAATTTATTTAAAATATGTAATAAATCTTTGAGAGAAATAAATCCATTGGTGTAGAAGCATTTACAGTTAGCAACCAGGTAACGTTTTGTTTAAATGTTGATTATCCAAGGAGATCTCGTTCTCAAATTGCAATTTATAGAGGAGGACATTTCGTGGTTGGATGTTGTAATTTATGATATTCGTAGTTTAATATTGTATTTTTAAGTTAAATAATATATAGCCCTGTAAAAAATACCAAAAAATCACCAAAAATAAGAAGAGAAACGAAATGTTTATTATTTATTGACTATCGTAATGAAAGAAAACTGCAAAATTCTTGGAAATTTAGAACAATATGCTATTATATTCTTGGAAATTCTTGCAACAGTTTTCAATCTTTCTTAAGAACAAGCTTGGGCTCATCAACCTTATCATCCTTCCAGAGAGGAGTTTCAGTAACAACTTTCTTAGTCGCCGTCGGAGCAGCTGGCGGAGTAACAAATTTCTTAGCAGCCGCCGGAGGAACATTTTTCATTCCTTGCCCCCGGCCATCCTTCCCGTCGTTCTGTTCATCCTAGCTAATTTCCTAGCTAAATACAATTTAACCTTAGGAGTTTTAATATTTCCTTGCCGCCAGCGATCCTTCTTGTTGGTTCATCAAGATCTGCAAGCGTAACAAATTTCTTAATAGCCATCGTCGGAGCAGCCGGCGGAGGAACAAGCTTAGGCTCATCAACTTGATCATCATCTCCTAATTTAACCTTAGGAGTTTTAATATTTCCTTGCCGCCAGCCATCCTTCCAGTCCTGTTCATCCGTATTCAGCTTAACAATTCCTTCAGGTGAAGGAATGAAACTTGCATCTTCTTTTGACAAAGCTAAATCCCGAGACTGTTTTTATAAGAAAACTTGTATTTACACTCTAAAGAATTATTTCTTGGATTATTTACAAATAAAACTTACCATTTATTTATAATTTTAATTTCTTCAAATAAACAATATCGATTGATTTGATCTAACAATAGAGGTTTATTTTCAAGATTATTCGAACTCTACAAGAATATAAAACGTTGGAAAGACTTTTAAAATTATGTTGAGTTGCAATACCTTTCCTTCTTTGGTTATATAAAATATTATTTAAAAGACCCTGTCAACTCTACAAGAATACAAAACGTTGGAAGGACTTTTAAAATTGGAAAAATATAAACTGACAGCCACTGTAACATTATTGATTGCACAACCCATTTCTTGCCACAAAACAGACGCAAGGATGTAGAGGGAGTTGCCCACTAATTAGATGATTAGGATAATTTAAAATTAAAACTAATGTCATATATTTTTAATTTATATTTATTTTGGCCCATAATTAAATTCCACTCTTTTTTTTAATAGCCCTCTTACATCCAAATTATATGGTTTATGATTTAGGATTTAGGGTTTAAGGTTTTTTTATGTAAACCGACCCGTGTCTGTTGTGGGGTTTAGGGTTTAAGATATAGGATTTAAGGTTTTTTTTTTATGTAAACCGGCCCGTTTCTGTTGTGGGATTTAGGATTTAGGATTCAGGGTTTAAGGCTTTTTGTATGCAAATCGGTCCATGTCTGCTGTGGGGTTTAGGGTTTAGGACTTTTTATATAAACCGACTCGTGTCTACCGTGAGGTTTAGGATTTAGGGATTTAAAGTTTAGATTTTTTTTTTTTAATGTAAACCGACCTGTGTCCACCGTAGGATTTTCTACGTCACGTCTCCCCGGGTTAGGGTTTAGAAACCTAAAAATTGAGTAGTCTTCTAATTATATTTATTTATTAATATATTTATGTATAATAATATTTTACTAATCCATAGAATTTGTGTCTAAAAGGATTACTAAACAAAGTTGGATTTAATTATTGGTGAAAATACATATTACATAAGAGTGCATAATATTAACTCAAATTCTAATCATATATATATATATATATATATATATATATATATAAATAAATGAATGAGTGAGATGTTTTAGGAAATATACTTATGTGTTAATGAGTTGAATTAGTTAAAATTAGTCCATTTTGCCATGTAGATTATTTCTATAATTAAGTTCATTAATTATGATTTTTGTAACTTACATATATATTTAATTGACATTTCATATATTGGTTTATATTAAAAAAATTGTAACTCCTATTTAATCATAGAGCTATATAACTACTTTATATAATATTCATATTGAAAATTCCATTCAAGAAATAATTTTAAGTAAATTTTAATAAGTTTTGCTAATTATTATGAACTTTACATTTAAGTGATAAAAAAAATATATATGATTGAAGGGAGCTTAAATCTATTTATAATTTAGATATAATATTCAATTTGTATATGAAAGCATAGTATAGAAGAATTACCATTCACAAAATATTAACAACATTTGGGTAAAAGATTATTTAATTCTATAATTAATATTTGTTTGTATTCTTTTTATTTATCATGTAATTGTATTTTTAAAATTTCTTTTAATTATTTTTGGGGTCAGATAATTACGTACGTTTTTTAAATTATAAGCTTAATTAAATTTTAATATTATAAAATAAATAAATATTTGATTTTTTTTAGAAAAATCTCTAAATACACGTGTTTCATTTCCATTTTGTGGTGGAAAAATTATATTTAAATTCAATGTGAATAAATTTATTAAGTTATTACATATAAATATTAATATTGCCATAATATAAAGGAAATTTCAATAATGAAATGAATATTATTGTTAATTAATAATGAAATAATAATAAATTATTCAACAAAAAAATAATATCAAGTATACAAGAGATTTCAATAATTATTTATATGGTCTATTATTAAATATTTTCTATATTATTATTTATTTTCTATATTATTTATTTTGGTGTGTGTTTCAAATTATGAGTTAATTATTTATATGTATTGTTAATAATTATATCAGAAAATATGATTCAATGTATTTAATAATATATATTTTATAAATAGATTTTTCCGTGTTACGTAGAGAATATATATATTAATTTATAAAAAAAATTATGTTACATCTGTGATATATATTCAAGTTGTAAATATATAAACTATAATTAATATTAATATATTAAATTTATAATTATAAATTAATTTCTCGATACAACGCATGGTTAAAAACTAGTTAAAAATAAAATATCTAATTAGTGGGGCCAACTTCCTTTAATTCCTCCGTGTATTTTATGGTTAAAAATGGGCTGTGCGACTAAACCTTTACAGCGGGCTGTAAGATTAGCCGGATTGTTTAAAATTATGTTAGAGTTGCAAGACCTTTCCTTTTTTTGTTATATAAAATATTATCTAAAAGACCCTGTATACATGCGACTAAATACTATTTTTTGTACCTTTTTCTTAAAAATGATAATTATGTCCTTCAGTTCCTTAAGATCATGTCTATTATGCCATGTAAAATTTTTATAGGTATAAAACTTATATATGTGCAGGTATCAAAAGTATTTTAAATTTTAATGGATGAAAAATGAATACTAAATAATATATTTATTTAGTTAGTAAACGGTTTCTCGATCTGATTACTGATGCTGCTGCTTGAACGGTGGATTGTGGACAAAGTGGTTTGAAAATCGAAGTGTTTGAGCATACATGCTGCGGGATGAGATTTTGCTCGAAAATTGAAACGTAAATTACTAGTAAATTAAACAAAAAGTAGAAGTTTTGAGTTAGAGAAATGAGGGAAAAATATAGAAGATAAAAAGGTTTGGGTGGCTGGGCTAAACGACCACGTTTTGTACTAAACTGAACCAGCAAAACGAAAGAAAAACTGAACCGGCAAAATGATAAAATGTCTGAGCCCGGGTTCGAACCGGGGACCTCTAATGTGTGAGACTAGCGTGATAACCAACTACACCACCCAGACAACTTGTTGCTTGAAACTTTAGGCGTTATTATTATCATTATTTATAATTACCAATATTTAAATGTTGATTATCCAAGGAGATCTTGTTCTCAAATTGCAATTTACAGAGGATATTTCATGGTTGGATGTTTTAATTTATGATATTCGTAGTTTAATATCGCGTTTTAATTATTGTATATTTAAATTTTGCTCTACGTGATATTAATGTTAGATATATTGTACCAAAAATCATTTGTTTTTCTAAAGTTGTATATAAAATTCTCAAAAAATCCTATGGATTTTAAAACCCGTTAGGAAAAAGTTATTGTCGGTCATACATTAGCGTTTCTTGCATCTGGTGCAGTGGTTTATCCTTTTTTTTTTTCCCTCTGAAATTACCCTTTTACCCCCTCATATAACAATTTATAAAAAGACATGCGAATAATATATTTATCGAGTATATTAATTTATATATAATATTATTTATAATATAAAAACTATTATATAATATTTTTATACATAAGAAAGAGAGAGATCAACAGTGTACAGTAAAATAACATGCCTCATAGAGAAGAGACATTTGGGAAGAAAAGCGAAATGATCACCTCTTGTTATCACTCAAATAGATTTATTTTCATATCCATGAAATATTTCATTATTGGCAATCATATTAAAGAGGCCGTATGCATATCTCATAGTGACTACATTATACAATGCTAGTAGGTTGGGTTTCCATTTAAAGTGAACCAAAAAAAATCTTGTGGTTTATTCTCGAATTCGCCTAAACTTTTCTTTAAAACAAAAAACAATTTTAATTTTTTTTTAAAAAAAGTTTTAAAATTTAGGGATAATTACGTTTACACCCAATCGATTTAGAAAAAAATACAACAAGACCCCATCTATTATTGGAAATTACAGAGACACCCTCTCGATCATGGCTTCGTAAAACACTTAAGTCCTGCCGTTAGTCATTTTCTTATTTCCAAGTAGATGCTAATGTTTTATTAACTGGACAATAACTTAATCACTTCGCTCATTTCATGTATAGCAAACACTATAACAAATATATTATGAATAATTTAGTCATTTTATAACTTTACATTAAGTTTTTTAGGTTTTCCATTCTGAAACTTAATTATGCTCAGACGTAGAGCTTTTCTGTGCAGTTTTTCTAGAAGGCGACGCTGTAGCAGTTGCCCTTTGCCATTGGAGCCCCATACACCGTCTTCATCTTCTTCAGCATAGCAAATTACCCACAAATAAATTAATGGGCTATATTTTTAGACTTGAAAAATACTTTCATGCGTTTTTTGGATACAAAATTTATTTTAGGAGGTTTTTAGTAAGTTTTCCTAACTACAAAGTGCACCAAAAGAAGTTAAAAGGAATTAAATACACCAGCTCATGGGTCCCATGTCCAAGAAAAGAAGAGATAAACACAAAGATATGCTCATCTCTTTTGGACTCATTTTACAAGATAGCACAATTACAACAAGTCCCCATCATGGATTTCTGTTTCAGGTTCTCTTGGATGAATTCTAGCTGCATGATGATATCTCCGAATGAAGGTCTTCGATCGGGGGACTTATGCCAGCATTCTTGTAGAAGTCTGCCATCAAGATATTTCCATCAGCCAAAACTCGAGTTTTGACATTTTTGTAATTTAACATGAGACGCAATATTTCGAAAAATATTCTGTGTTCTTTCCTCTTCAACAGTTTAAACTTTTAGATGAGGCGGGCGTTCACTATGGTATCAGATCTTGTGCTAGAATGTTTTCACTTTCGAAATTTTGATGGAAGAAATTGCCCGAATTCAAACTACAAGGGGTTCATGTGTAAATACATTATACATGTGAGGGGGTCTAGATGTAATTTAATTTTTTTCCTCAGTATTGTAACTAACGGTGATATGGTACTTTTAGTAAGGCTGTCTGGTTCCTACACTGAGGGGGTCCATGTGTAATTTCTCAAAACCAAAGTGAGTATTTGTGTAATTACACTAAAAGTGAAGGGGTCTAGCTGTAATTTATCAATTCATCATAAACTCACTTTTTGATTGGTTCAGGGTACACAGTTGAAGGTAGATGTGGTCGCGAATCTTCATACGCTCGTTTGTCTGCTAATTTTTCTGGATCTTCTCCCCTATTTGATGGCCCTCCTTGGAACATCTATACAGAGAATTAACTAAATAGTAAGAATATGTACAAAAGATTTAGCAATAATTACGATTTGAACTCAGCTTACCTCGTGGACAAGCAAAGCAAAAGAAAAGACATCAACACTTTTTCCGTATGATTCTCTACGATATACCTCTGGAGCCATGTAACGGTCTGATAAATGTGTAGAAAAAGAAAAACTTATAAGAATTTCCCCAATAATTTAAAAGAAAAAATCAATATTTCAAAAGTAAATTATAGTACATGATCCTGTCCCGCCCGTCATCTTGTAACCAACATTTCTTCCTTGTGTGATTTTGCTGAGTCCAAAATCAGTGACTTTAAGGCGTCCTGCCTCGTTCTGCAGAACATTTCTGCAGGAAATGTTTGATTATATAATAGCATTTAATTCCTCCAGTTATTTCGGTACAGTACCTACTGTGTAATTCTTGTTACATGACAATACTAATAGAAGTGAACTATGTACCTTGGTGTTAAATCACGGTGGATTATCGCATGAGGTGTATGTTGATGTAGATAATTCATACCTCTGGAAAAACCCAAATATATATCAACTTCAATTTTTTCCACTAATAAACTGCATAAGAAGAAGAATATGTACCTTGCTATATCTAAAGCATATGCAACTGCAGTTAGTGGATCAAGTCTTCCTTTTCTTCTCAGTATATCATATAAGCTTCCCTAGATTCACAATTACAGCAGAATAAAACATAAATTCTTTAAAAAAATTAATAATAAAGCTCTTACATTGCGTAGATACTCCGTGAGGAAGATCAAACGGTCAGGATACTTCAGAACACCAAGGAACTGAACTATGTTAGGGTGACGTAATCTTTGCCACAAGGCTAATTCCTTTAGAAAGTTGTCCCTATTTCCAACAAGTCAGTAAAAATGAAAGTACCGTAAAAGAGAAATTATCTAAAAATTTCGGACTACTGGTCAAGAATTCGACAGATTTTCACTAAAATACAACTAATTGATATGATAAACAGAAAATCAAACAGTTTTGTATAGTTATTAAGAAATAATATCAGAAATGAAGCTGAATCAAATAAAGAAAAAACTCACTTCACTATTTTATTTGAAGCAATGGAAGAACGAATTGTTTTTGCAGCAACTTCTGTTCCCCGCCACTTGACTAAGTAAATTTCCCCATAGCCGCCCTGCTTTTAGTCATAGTAAGCATGGCAGTTAAAACAGAACATTTTTTTTTCTTCAAAAGAAATTAAAAATATTTGCAAGTGGATTAATAGGAATCAATCGCCTTGGCTATCAGGTAAGAGAAATTACTTCACCAATTAGAGTTGCTTCATTCATGTCCACCTCAGTTGCTTCAATTTCACAAAATGGGGTTTGAGAGTCGAGTCCCATCTATAGCAGGCAAATGAAATGAATATATTTCTCAGTGAAGTATAAAGTTCCCAAAAAAGAATAGTAAGCAAAGTCAAAAGAAAAATTGCTGAAAATTATATACGGGATCGGTTCCACCATGTGCCTCCAGAATTTTGCAAATGTCCTCATGACCAAAGCTACGAGCATCAGATAGCGCCTGCAAGTTTTATCAACATATGATCTATATATTAACAATGGAAAATTCTTGTATATATAATATTTTTATATATGTGCGAAATTTACATCTACTACCCCCAGGTTTCATGAAATTACATAATTCATTTATTTTGTAAATATGGGTATTGTCACCAAACCTGAGGGATAGCAGATGTAAATTTTGAATATATATGCAAAATATATAGATATATGTGTCTGTGTGTGTACTCACAGTACGACCCCAACGATCCATGGAGTTTACATCAGCTCCTTTTGCAAGAAGTAGAACAACTATCTCAGTGCAGCCTTCACATGAAGCCAAATGAAGTGCTGTTCTTTTATCATAGTCAGCCAGGTTTGTGTCGACACCTTTCTCCAGTTCTTGCATAACGCCGTCTTTATCACCCTTACTTGAACAAAACAGAAGACGATACGGACCTTCTGAATCGATTCTTGGAGATGGCTGCTGCAGAAAAGAAAAGAAGATGAATAGTAGTAATTGAGAAAATGGTGATAAAATAAAAGCCTTCAATATTGGATGCATGCAGTTTATAAGATAAGAAATGAAAAACCAAGGTCGGGGAGAAATTCCCAAGTTATTGAAGTTTACAAATATCCAAATATTTCTACCATTTCGATTATATTAAGCTTTTGTATTAAGAGTAAATTAAGAAGATTACCTCAGCGGCAGGTGAGTGATGCCTGACAATGTCATCTTCCATGGGAAAGAGAGAAGCAAAAGTTCACTTTAATCTCTGAGACAATTCCACAAACACCCGGCGCTAGTTTTTTGAGGGATTAAAAAAAGAACAGTTCAAAGATAAGAACTATGCTTATACAGCAATAATCATGAAATAAATGATAATCATGCCTCATGTCACACGTTACCGTTACCGTTACAGGCCGAGGAACACTCCAAAAAGAGTCGGGAAATCCCAAGAAAAGAAAATATCAGAATATTTTTTTGATTGTGCACAATTTCCCAACTGGAAAATCGAAAAACTTTGGACTCTTCGTCCTCGCTGATTGATAAGTGGGGTGACATGGAAAATAATATATCGTTTTTCCGCGGGTTTCTTCGATTCTGACGAGGAATGTACTGTTACATGGGATATTTGCATCTTTTGGTTTAGCGATGATTTCTTGCAGCAAAATTAACAGAAACAGAAATAATTCCCAGAAATAGTAATCTTTGTTGCCGCAGTTCCTTGCATGATGAGACTTGAGAGTACTGAGATCGTAGATAATGCAAACGCGTTAAGATAATATAAATAAATTTAAGGTGTTTTCAATGTTCAGCTTATTTTTAATTTGCATAAATAAAAGAGCGAATTGCATAGGGTTACCAACAAATTATTATATTTACTTATAAGGTTCTTTTTATTTTATTTTTTATATTCTAGTCCCTTGAACGATCAATTGTTAGTTAGTTCCGTTAAATTTCCTGATACTGTTTTATTTATCTTATTGAGATATTGAATTTGAAATATAAATTTGTCTGATTCGGTGAACAAACAAGAAATTTGAATTATACACGTAATTGAAGGAAAATTTCTTAAATTTGTAACTTTTTCGTTTCTTCACCAAATAAGACAAATTTATAGTCCAAATTCATCTTCTTAATGAGATGAAAACAACGGTACTAAAAAAATAATATAAACTAATTAAAAGTTAACCGATCAAAGGTCTAGGATATAAAAAATAAAACAAAAAAAACCTATAAATAAATAAGATAATTTGTAGAAATCCCTATATAATTCGCCCTAAATAAGAATCAAGCAAATAATAAAAATAGTTCTATAGACGTTTCTATCCAGCCCCTTCTTTTCTATCTACTCCCATTTTTCTCCCCCCAACCCCCACATAATTCAAAAGCAGGCCCCACAATTTCATTTCAAAATTTCAAACAATTCTCCCTAATTCCCAAATTCCCTCCCTCTGCACACACACGGATTCAATTTCGAGACAGAAGTCCCAATGTCACCCGAGCTCTATAACGACGGCGTATCCGACCTCCATGAAGCTGCAGAAGAAGAAGAAATGCTCAATCTAGAGGAAGGAGTTCAGAAAATGGCTGAAAAAGTAGTAGAACACAGAACCACTCTTCCGCGTCAACTCAGCTCCACTCTATCTACCTTTCTGCTTTCTCAAAGACCCGTGTTTCCGACCCGCTTACCCGATGAAGAACCCGGCTCGGAAGCTGGAATGGTGCCCGAACCAGATTCCGGAGCTGGCGCTAACCAAGGTCCGTATATCACTTCGGTTAGTTTATCTTCTTTCTTTTTTACATATTTCATGGAATATGGGAAATTTTTGCTCGTGGGATTAGGAAATATTGGAAAGGAGTACGTTTTTGCTGTAGTAATTTAAATAATTGTATTGCTCAATGGTCAATATGAGTGCTTTTGTTTGATATCTTGCTGTAAGGATTTTCAGGGAAATAGCACTAATCAGTTTCTGCATATTATTTGTGGTTGTCGGCTTAAATGTTGACAAACCCAGAAGAAAAATTGATTTTGTTGCAATAAAATCGAAGACCATAAGTTTCTTGGTTGTATTTCTGCTAACCTGCACATGCCCATCAGGGAGGAAGCCGAAAACTCTGATTTCGGAGGGCAAGATTGATTTTTTATAATAGAATAATAGCCCTGTTTTTATGATTCAGGGGTGCAAAAGTTTATATTTTAATAGAAATTTTTTCAAGCATTGTTCGACATGATCTCATAGGGGCAGCTCTACGCAAAATTTCATGTTACTGTAAAAATGTTAGATTAGTCGGATGGAGTTTTATAAGAAGTTTTTTTCAATTTCTTGGGGGCTCTCTTGACATTTTCGTTATTGATTGTTGAGGTCTTCTTGCTTGTGTAGGTTCTTGCTCGAGCGAACAAATTGCCGTTTTAAGTACAGAAGCTGAGAAAATACAACTCCTAAACCAGAAGATTTCAAGCAATGCATTGATGTTGCATGTCGTCTTGAAGAGGATGGAAGTATGTACTGCGAGGATCGATAGATTAAATTCGACCAATGGAATCATCAGTCCTGCATTCAAAAGGAAATGGATAAGTTAGATTAAGTTTCTCGTGTTTTGATTTTCTGGTTTTGTTCTTTATTTGTTGAATGTAGTGGACTGATATAGCATTCTAGAACTTAGTTGTAGTGTTGTGTAATTAAGTAGATTCAGTGATTTGATATGTAATATATTTGATAAGTCTTGTGATTATAAACGAAAGCTGATGATAATCTAATGAATAGGATTAAATTCAACTTATTCCTTAAAAGTTCAAGTACCCAATTTAATGGAAAAAATTACAAAAAGGTCCAGAAAAAATTTACTTTGCTACTATGAAACATATGAACAAACCATTCCAATTCTTACAACAATTACATCAAACAAACCAAAACTCACATCCCATTTACACGTCCAAATTCAAACAGCAAGAGCTTTACAACTTAACACATCATCATCACAACTCAACTGCAGAACCGAAGAACTCACCAACACACCATCCACGCTGCCCAAATTCCCAACATCAAACACCACAGTGCTAAGTCCCTTCCCAACAACATAAATCTTCTTATCAATTGCCACGAGCCGACAAGGAGGCTTCACGAGATGCATCGACACTCTTTTGACAGCCATCCACTCTCTGACATCGGCACGCCATGTCATCAGCTTCAAGCCCGATGATTGGTCCAACACATACAAGACCCCGTCAATCACGACCGCTGGGCCCCGCCAGCCGCGAGCCAAGTCAGCATCGGCGTGCTGCCAGGTCATACTAGAGGGTTCATACACGACAGCATATACGTGAGAGGATACGGCTGAAATACCGCAGTGAATGTAGATTTTGCCATCCAAGATTAAAGAATCTTCGATGTCGGGAATGACGTTGGGGTCTACATGAGAGGTCCAAGAATTTGTGTGGGCGTCGTAAATGTCCCAAGAATGTGAATTGCTCGAGTTCGAGCCTATTCCGCCGATGGCATGGATTTTTCCATCTAATGCTTCGTGTGCGAAAAAGCACCTAATAATGGATGACATGGAAGAACATCGAATCAGACAAAGGGATGAATAAGAAAAGCAAAAGTTTTGTTTTAGCAACAAGAGTTAGAGGAGGAAATGAGTGAAGAGAATATATATATACACACACACACACACACATAAGGGGTGTTTGCAGAAACTTCCACTTTTGGAAAAGCTATAGCTGTAAGAGTTTGGAGTAGTAAAAGTTGGGGGTGGAGAAGAAACTAGAAAGTACAAACGCACTTTCAAATAATAGACTAAAGAACCTAGAAGCTGAAAAAGCACCTCCCAGTGTTCTCCTGAGCGCGTGTTTGCAAGAGCTTTTGCTATTGGAGAAGCTAAAGTTGTATATTTTGAATAGGTTGAGAAAAACTTTTGTTACTCTAAACAAACTTCCATTTATTACGAAAATAACCTAGAAGCTAGAAGCTGAAGTTAAAAGTAAGTCACTTGGTGCTTCGAGCTTCCAGCTTATTTCTGCTTATGGTTAGCAGAAGTTGGTTTTCCAATCACTTCCTCAGGTAAAAGCAAAACAATATTTTTTTAGAGTTTGCAAACACTCACTTAGTTAGATATTAGACTCTTCAAACAACTAATGAGCTTAATCAATATTAAACCAATACCTAGCAGTAGATAAAGAGCCAGCTTCAGCCCAAGTGTTGACCGAAGCATCATAACAATAGACTTCATCAGTAGCATCCTCAATCCAACCACATCCTCCGAACAGATAAATGTTTCTCCCCAATACTTCAAATCCTACACCTTTTCTTTTTAAGAACCGATGTGGAAGGCCATAAATTCTCTTCCAACCCCTTTTCAATTGGTTGGGATCCAATACATACATGCAAAGCTGCTCTGATTTGTCTCTGCATAAAGCATAAATCCAAGTTTCCTCCAAGTGATGCTTCACACGGTAAGAATGGAGTTCTTCACAGCAGATTAAATCTCTCCATCTCTTCGAAACACAGTTGAGAATTGGATGATGTTTTCGAGGTACTCTTGCTAAGCAAGAAAAGGCAATATCATCTGGAAGTCCTGGTATTAGAGATGGTTTTTCGGATTGGATAACAGAAGCAGTCACAGTTGAAGGTAGATCGTCCAGATTAAATTCCATACTTCAGCTGCCAATAACTGATAAATTTCAATGTAGAGAAGAGATCAAAGTTAGAAAGATTGTGATTTCTAGCGTGATCTCACAAATATCTAGTTAGTTTGAGTACAATTCATAAGCAGAAATTTTCCGGGTTTTTATGTCAGAATTCATGTACTTTGCGAACAATTTTCTTACCAGATTTTTCATAGAAAAATCAAACGAAATGCTAGCAGAACTTGGGCACCCACTAGGAATTGCCTGGGATTAATTCATATACATAAATTATAAATTTAATTGCTGAAGATACATTTATTTCTCCGAGCATCATGAATCGTTAATCATGAACACAAATATTCCATGCGCAAAAGGTGAAAAATAATCAGAATCTTCAATTTCTTCCAATCATTTTCTCGTATCAATCGATAAAACAAAACTATATGAAGACAATAATCTCATTTCACACGAATTCACAAATAAAAAGCATTAAATTCGTACAGAAACATACAGATCAAAAGAGAAATAACACGGCAGCTCAATATAATCAAAAAAAAAAAAGCACAACAAAGAATCACATTCCCAAATCATTTACAATAATAAAGCACACAGGAACTCACCTGTGAGGAAATGCGTTCTGAGACTTAGCTCTGATTCTTCGCTGAAAATTTGTGAATCTTTGAAGAATTAGGAACGAAGCAAATGATTTCTGCTAAAACTATGTTTCCCGTTTCCGTTTGGGTTACTTCTATAATTAATGATATTTCAGGGGCGATAACATTTTTTACAAATTATATTCAGTTGGGCCGTCCACAACACGGCTCTTAAGATCTAATTGGGCCGTATTAGCTCGTATTCTTGGCCCATAATGTTATTTTTAGAGAAAATTACATCTAAATCCCTGTACTTTGACTCTATTTTCAATAAATTACTGTTTCGGTTTGTTTTGATTAGATTTCTTGACATTTTCCATCCCATCAAATCGATGGAGTCGGGAAAGTTCAATATAGTAGATTTTCTTAGGGGATCTATGAAGTTGTAATTTGGGCAACTTACTCCATAAATCAAACAGAAAACGTTAGGAATCCTAACGAAAGAAACGAGCAATTTGTAAGACATAATTTAAGTATAAGGGATTTAGGTGTAACATTCCATATTACAGGGGTCCGAGTATAATTAGACCAAAACGTTGTTACCCCTGACATAAAATGCGTGCTGCCTCCACAAAGCCACATAAATTTATGCAAAATCTCCAAAACAAATCCAACTGCAATGGAATAAGAAACAACAGAAGCCGTTACTGTTGTACTGGTAAAAACAAAAATTACAAAAAGGTCCAACTCAAATCTCACAGGACAACAACAATGATCACACAAGAAAACATCAAAGTCATGAAAAATTAAGAAACACATCATCATTTGACATGGAAATCATCATTAAATTTTGTTACTTCCACATGATCTTCAAAGCTCGTCAATCCAATCACCATATACTTTGCTAATCTTGTTTGGGCCTTTCCATCTTCGAATAGGTATTTCACCAGTATTCTGCATCGCACTGGGCAACCTTAGTGACGAAACTCCAACACTACTCACAGCAGCTTTAGCAGGTATCGCCTCTTGATTGGTCGCCCGAATATAAGAATTTATAGCTTCTTTGCTCAAATACTTTGTAACGTAACTTGGTAACCCTGTTTTCAGGAAGGTTTTTTTGCTCATCATTAACTCAGAAATGAATTGAACTGAATGAGAATCCTCAAATGGACAGAAAAGGAAAAATGACACGCGTACTTATGTTAAGACCTCCCATATTAGTATGTGTAATTACAAAACCTTCCCCTCTTATGGGTTGTTTGAAAATACTTATGCTTTTGGAGAAGTTAGAGCAGAAGCTAAAGATGTAATAAACGTTGAGAGTGTTCAGAGAAAAAGGGGAAAAACAATTTTAAACAATAGGAAAATGAACCTAGAAGCTGAGAAACTCCCTCCAAAGGTGCTTTAGCAGGTGTAGCCTCTTCATTGGTAGCACAAATATAAGAATTTATAGCTTCTTTGCTCAAATACTTTGTAACATACTTGGCAACCCTGTTTTCAGGAAGGTTTTTGAGCTCATAAAAGAATCAGAAACGAATTAAACAGAACCCAAACTCTAAGAAGGACAGCAAAGAAAAAATGACAAGCACACTTATAATTAGATCTTCCCTATTTATGTAATTACAAAAACCTGCGCTCTTAGGGGGTGTTCGAAAAAATTATGCTTTACAAGAAGTTATTAAAGTTGTAAAGTAAAACACTTTTAAATTGCAAGAAAAATAACCTAGAAGCTGAAAAACGCTCTCCAAAGGTGCTTCTAGCTTCTAGCTTATTTTGAGCAGAAGCAGCAAAATAAAACAACCCAATGCAACTTTTTCAAGCTAAAAGCAATAAAGGTTTTGTTTTTTTTGTAGAGTTTTCATATGCTTCCTTAGTTTCAAATATTACACATACCCACTTAGTTTCAAAAGAATTTGTTGAAATTTGGATAATATGCATATGAAGAAAAATAAATCGAGCTCAAGAGTTTCATGTTGTTGATCAAGGGGATAATAAAAACAGTTATAGAAACCAATTCTTTGTAAAACTTTGGTGGGGGAAACGACTCACAGTTCAAACAGGAAACTTTATCAATAACCTTGCTCAGAGAAGAAAATAATAAAACAACAATAATTGCAGACTGAGCAAATGGATATTCTAGTCTTCCACAAGAATTAAATGCATCTTTTTGTGTTTTTTTTTTTTTTTTCCATTATGGACTAACACTAACTTTTGCTAAGGAAGTAGCATGTATAGCAAATTTTACACACTTTCCAACTCTCATGCAATTAAATAGTACGAGTAAAAAAAGGTCATGCACACCAATCAATGCAATCGAAACAAATTTAAAACAGGATCTGAATTAAATTTACCTATAGCTCCATGAACAAAATGACACTTGCTGCCAAACGAACAATTCCCAGTGAGCTCCCACTTGTAACATACTGTTCTTTTCCTATGAGAAGTATTTGAGATATATTTACTTCCAATGCCCTCTCCAGGAACCAAACATATTGCAACTGATTCTCGATCTTTGTAACTCTCATTGTGAAGGAAATTGCAATTCTCACCATATAAACAGCCTTCCTCAGTTAAAAAATCTCTACATTGCAGCCTCATATTAGATTCCCGTTTCTCATCAGTCAAATCCACAACTGGTATGTTATACACTTCTTGTTCTTCCTTGAGAGTAGCCACAATTTTCTCCCAATTTGGAGGTGGTTCCCTAAGTTCCTCAACACTATGTGCAAAATTACAGTTATTCTTCAAAAAAGGACAAATCCCGGCTCGGAATTTGCAACATAGTTTAGTTTTGTAGAACATTCTGCCAATGAGTTTCGAGGGATTAGAATCCATCAAATCTTGAGGGAGCGATTCTTTAGGTTTTTTATTTGGTGGTTCGCTTAAATTATTGTCAACAGAATTTTCTTTGTTCAAATCTTCTTGATCAATGGATCCAAAATCCAACTTATTCTCATTTAGGTCATTTTTTGAGTTTCCGAAAGGAAATTCTACCACATTACCGACAGTAACTTCTTCTTCTTGATGACAATCCATATATAGAATTTCACCTATCAAATTATTCCAAGTGATCCCCCAATTGAAATACTAAATATTCTTTGGGTTAAAAAACTCAGATCACAGTTTTTCTCACTTAGTAAAACCAAGATTACCTGGCAAGTCTGCTTCCAAAGGGATGATGGCACAAAACTCGATAAATCGTGCAAATGAGAAAGAGGAGTTGAGTATTCAGACTTAACAGAGAGCCATGTGCGATGTCTTAAGCCAAACTCGTGATATGGTTAAGGATTAAATGGAGGAAATCACGTACATTCTTCCTTTGAAAGCCAAATCATTAATTGAATCAAACTTAAATAGCAAACCCTAATCCTCTACTCAATTCGGAACTGATGAAAAATTTAGAGAGACTAGTCACAAAAGGATTTAGGGAGGAGGAAAAAAATATCTACAACCAATGACTTCCTTCTAATTACAAGTGAGCGAAATTTATAACCAAACTGAAAACAAGAGAAGACAGTATTGTCCCTCATTAATACATATAATTGTTCTTGGTGCCCCTGCCTTTTACTTAAGGAAAATCACTTGTCGTTATGACAATACAGGTTTCCTTTGTTTCAAATATGAATAAAAACTGAAAAGGTAAAATGGCATTATCCTAACCCAGCGTAGAAGGAGTTATTCTGAATTATGTATTTAGCAACAAATTTGTGACCAACCAAAAAATATAACCACTAACTAAGTTTAATATATCAGAATATGGAAAATTGCTACAACCTTACTTTCTCACAACTATTAATTACAAATCTAGGTTCTGATGCAGGTTATTATTAAGGGTTGAAACTCTTTTGTTCTTAAGAATTTTGCATTACAGTTTTTCTCAGTTATTCATTAGGCTATCGGCAAGTGGTTACGAGGCTTCTTCATGTGCCAGGTATGCAAGGGAACCTAGCTGTTAATCATAAGGAAGATGCCAAATAGGATTAGATGAAAACGAGGTCGACTTTGAGAACCTTGATAACATAAAACATAAAGAAAATTCCCCACAACTAAATCAGAATTAGTAAGTAGCATGACTTCCATATCCACATTAAATTAAAATGTATCCTCTTAAGGACTGTTAGGCACCATAAGCCAAGAGCCATATAAACGCAATCACAACAATCCATAGTAATGGCAGCATGCAACTTATGTGATAGGAATTTCCAGAGAAACTTATGTTCCAACTTCCGGAAAACTGCAAATGCCCTAGAAGGTATTAAGAAATTGAACTCTATTGAAACAATATCCACAAAAATCCAGATAATGCTCCGGATGGTTCAGAAAATTTTCAAGAAAATCTAAATTCACATATGTATTTATCATTTTACAACAAATGAAACTGCAATGGACTTACTTATTACGCCATCAGACATCAATCTTGTAACTATAGGCTTATGTCCAATCATTCAAGTTGAGAGGGTGGCCTTGTGATATGCGCCTCCAACCTCCTCATAGTCATCACTCACCAGCATCAGAGAATGTAGCTGAAAGAACTGTATCCAAATATTTATCTCCTGGTCCACTAACACTGAAATCTCCATTAAATATAATATTTGGGCCTGCATGAGAACTCCTCCTACTGTGACAAAATGTCACAGGAATGAGCATATACTCTGCCATCTGAAGCTAAATAAAGAGTGAGACGGCTAGCAAAGTTGCAATAATCGCTATCAGTACCAAGTGTGCATATGATACACAGTTCTTCATTCATATCTTTCTTCAAGAAGGTACAGCTGACAATAAAAGCAAAGCCATCGCAAACAATGTTGTTAAAGGGTTTCCAATAACCAAAAAATGTAATTACGGACGGAAACCCGAAACTGAGATGAAAAATCAACGATTGAGTGATGGACGTTGTTGCCTAAAGTCTAAAATACGTAACAGCAAGTAACAGGGCGTCGAAGAACAATGATCTTCATGTTCTGAAAGGGAAAAAGCAGCTAATAACCAGCTCCATCCAAATTGAGAATCTCTAAGAAACGTACGGTTGGCCTGATAATCACTGATTAATCGAACTATTCCACCAGAAAAGAAATCTCCGATTCAATAGACCCCATACCCAAAGATATTTCACAATACGCACCATGGACGTATACAATAGTTTCATAGTCTTTAATTGCGACAGCCACAGAACAGCCGCCGCCGCCTTCTCCCTCCAAAGGACTCCGGCAAGGCACCTGGCCTGGGCGTACCTTTGGCAGCTGAGACGGAACCGCGATAAGATACTCTAATCGAACACTACGGATAAATAATACAAGCACTTATCGATAGCGAAGCTCCCATTTGGTGGCCGCGGCGCCATCAGCCCACGGCGCCATGTTTCTGATTCCTTTTTGTTGTCTCTCCTCCGGTGCTCTTCAATTTTCTTTCCCATATATTTAGTTCTTCTGAATTCTGATCTTATTCTATATTTAGAAATCGCTGGTTTGGGCCTAAATCACAAAGGAATGGGCCTTAATTCTTTTCAATTCGTGGGCATTCATTTTATGTACCTCTTCAATTGCAAAGCAAAATGGGCCTACTTCTTTATCAGTGTGATATTACTTTCAAAAAAGGGCTTTTTTTTTTTTGCATAAATGGTTTGTAGAAAAACATGGATTCAACCTTGAACTTCTTCTTTTGAGTTAATTAAGTTTGGTTTTTCCCATTTTGAACCATATTACTTTTTTCAATTGAAAACCATATGTATAACAATGTAATTATCCAAACCAACAAAATGAGAATTGGACCCTAGTAAGGCTAATAGCATAACTCACCTACTCTAACTACTCCACTTGGACACTAACAAAAATTAAAGTACATATAAAGTAAAATGTTATAATAAAGATCTAGACCTTTTAGTGTTTAATTAAAAGAGAAAAATTGTCTATCTTTGCTCTTCTGGCATCATAGACAGTTACAAATACACCTTAAGAGAGTTTGTAAATTATCAAAAAGCGTCATATATCATTAGGGATCCGTTAAAAATGATGAAATATACCACAATTTTGTGTGATGGCTGTTATGCTCCAATCATTTTTTCTTTTAAAATATATAAATATTAACAATTATGTTTCTGCCTCCAAATTGAAATAAGTGTACTGTATTACACAATACATCCAATCTAGTAAATAATATTACAAAGGGCAATCCACGGTTAGAAACCCAAGGGTTATAATGGAATTTCAAGTCAAACGAGTGACTTTTTTTGGTAATTCCAAAGCTCACATGGAGTATATTTGTAATATTTAGACTAAAAAGAGTTAACTTGCAATTTTACATAATTTCCTGGGGTCTATATGTAATCATCTCTAAAATCAATTATTTACGAAGCTGAGCACGTGTTTTATGCGTGCACAATAGGCAATTCTTTATTTTTTTCTTGATAATTGTGCGACAATTGGCAAGTAAAACACCCATTATAAAATAATAGAAGAATGAATTATAAAAAAAGAAAAGAACAATTATAAAATAGAAGGAATCTAAGGCATAAATTGGCGCAGATCCTCGAGAAAAAACGAAAGGGACCCTCGTGTTTCAACCATGGCTTTGACTTGGACTAGTTTTGATTTTGAAGTTGCAGGTTAGCTACGTCTTCCCCTTTAAGATTTCATTTTTATGCTCTCTCTCTCCCCTCCCCTTTTCTTCTGCGTCTCTTTTTATCTTCATTCTGTTATTTATTTTTCTCTATTTTCAATACCCTTTACCGGGTTTAGTTTCTTGATTTTGGTTTCCCACTTCCCAGCAGGAATTTGTCCCAGTAATGATTATGCTGTTTCTCGATAATTCTTCCAGTTGAAAAAGCTTAATGATTGCTGGCCTGAAGTTCCTGTGTTTTTAGCCAATTTTTAGGCTTTTTCGTTCTTCTTTTTATTAATTTTTTTGCTTAATTAATTATATCCCAGTTGCTGGATGATTCTTTTAAATTTGATCTTGAATTTTTTAAGCTATTTTAAGTAGCTTAAAGTTTTGAATTTAATTTTCCCCATAGAAGGGTTGTTGAGGAAAGCATAATCCTCTGTGCTGATGCTTATACACTTGGCTGCCCGGTAAATCATCTCTCTAGTTTTCAGTTTTTCTTCATTTCCCTGTTTGGATTTTATCCGAACTTACTATGAATTTTTTTTCTTCAATTCATAGAACCCTGTTCATCCATAACAATCAAAAGCTGCTTTTCAATGTTAAAATCAGTCATGTTGATCTATTTTAGTATGAGTTAACCTCTAGGCATTCTGTATTCTACTAGTTGAATGCGTACTATTCGAATAATCAACGTATATAAAGCCTAGCTTTCATTTCTTTAACTCTTGTTTTTCTTGAAATAGATTTTTCACCATCCCAATTTCTGGATTTTATCTGAGATTACTGTTCATTATTGTTTTTCCTCTAAATTAATAGAATCCCTTACCATCCATCGCAAATTTAATGTTCTTAATTTAGCCATATTAATCTAATTTTACTACTACTTAACTTCTTGGCATCGATGTCCGTCGCCTACTGTATTCCACTAGTTGAATCATGAATGCACTTACATTTTGGTTTTTCTTCAAGAATAATGTCATTCTTTTTCATCTGTCACAATTCTCTTGTACTTTCCAATGTTAGAATTGGCCTTACTAATATAATTTTAGCATCCCTTAACTTTCTAGGCATCCATGTCTGTTGCCTGCTGTATTCCACTAATTGAATGCGCTTGCATTTTCTTTTCTTTTTCTTCAGAATAATATCGCCCCTTTTCATCTATCACAATTCTCTTGTATTTTACAATGTTAGAATTATCCATATTAATCTAATTTTAGCATCACTTAACTTTCTAGGCATCGATGTCAGTTGCCTGTTGTATTCCACTAGTTGAATGCGTGTCCTGCTTAGCCTGCGTCCGTTGGGTATGGAAGAAATTCCTCTACACGGCAGGTCGCGAGAGCGAGAACTGGGGACTATCGACCGCCGCTGAGTTCGAGCCAGTCCCACGCCTCTGCAAGTACATCCTATCCGTATACGAGGACGATCTCCGCAACCCGATGTGGGCTCCACCGGGAGGCTACAACATGAACCCCGACTGGGTCCTCCTCAAAAAGGACTACGAGGACACGCATGGGAGAGTAGCCCCCTACATGATATACATCGACCACGACAACGCTGACATAGTTGTAGCTGTCAGAGGACTCAGTCTGGGCAAGGAGAGTGATTTCTTGTTGTTATTGGATAATAAGTTGGGACAGACGACTTTTGACGGCGGTTACGTGCATAATGGGCTTTTGAAGGCGGCCCAATATGTTTTGGATGAAGAGTGCGAGATATTGAGGGAGTTGGTCGGGAAATATCCGGAATATGTGTTGACTTTTGCGGGGCATTCTTTGGGGGCGGGAGTCGCAACTTTGTTGACTATGTTGGCGGTTAAGGATAGGGAGAAATTGGGGATTGTCGAGAGAAAGAGGATAAGGTGCTTTGCCATTGCTCCCGCGAGGTGTATATCATTGAATTTGGCTGTGAGGTATGCGGATGTGATCAATTCGGTTGTGCTGCAGGTAATGATCGATGTACCTTGGTGATCTTGGTTGTTTTTTGTTTACTACTCTTGCTTAAAATAAGTTAGAAGCAACTTTGGGCGGCTTTTTTCAGCTTCTAGGTTCTCTTCTCTATTATTTAGAAGTTTTCTTTTTACTTTCTTGCTCAAGAACTTCCAAAATTTACCTACTTGAACTTCTACGTTAGCCTCTCCAAGCAAACAACTTTTGCTTTGTGATTTAAATGAACCAGGGATGGAGATGTGATTTTTAATTGAGGGTCAAGATCGAATTTTATAGTATGAGGCATTTTGATTATTTTCTGTCTGGGATGCTTTCGTTCCGTGTAAATCTTTGATTGTCAATTTTGAAGTCAGTATAGTTATTTTGAGTTAAAAGCTTATTCTGCCTGCCTATGATTATATCATAGTCGTTTTAATTCCTTCTCTTTATGATTTTAAACAGGATGATTTCCTACCAAGGACGACAGTAGCACTGGAAAATCTCTTCAAATCACTTTTCTGGTAAAAGATTGCAGGTCTTGCCACCTTTTAGTACCTTTTTTTTATATAAAAGAAAATTTATTTACCTTTTGGTGCTCGGTGAATACTCGTGAGATTCATTCTCAGAGAGCTACTCAAATGATTTCTTCTAATGTTTACTCTGCACGGAAATGCAATATCAGTTACGAACACTAATACACAGTTCTGTTTTGATAGTTTCCCTTGCTTGTTGTGCATAATGTGCTTAAAAGACACATGCACATTAGAAGAGAAGATGCTCCAAGATCCTAGGCGGTTATATGCACCTGGACGTCTCTATCACATAATTGTGAGAAAAGCCTTCAGGTATTCATATTCTTGGAAACGAAAATTTTTGGCTTGATGGCACCAAATTTGATTGAATTTTACTTGAGCCACTTGGAAGGACAATCTTGGAGATAAATAGCGCAAAAAGTTGTGCAAATTAATTGGAAAAAACGTTGATTAAGAAACTCTTGTTATACAAGGAGTAGTCTCATCCTAATTAACATGTTGTTGTAGGCTTGTAGCTATTGAATGACCAGCTCATCTAAAAGCTTGAGTTGTTAGACAGGAGAGACATTAAACAAAGTAACAAACTAATTGGAATAATTAGGAAAAAAAACTGAGGTTTGCACCATTTGCGAAAATCACCCTGAAACCTTGGAAATTACAGAAAACACCCTGAGTCAACGATTTCCTGTTAGATTGAGGGTGTTTTTCGTTATGATTTGCCAAACCTTAGGGAGTTTTTCGTAATTTTCAAGGTTGCAGGTTGTTTTTCGTAAACGGCGCAAACATCAGGGAGTTATTTGTAATTGACCCTAACTAATATCTCTACTGCAGAGATTGGCACCGAGAAGATATTGTTTAATTTTTTCTGGGGTATCTTTATTCCGTGTGCAGGTGCAAAAAAATACAACCACTTGTGAGGACAGCAGTACCTGTGGATGGACGATTCGAACACATGGTTCTCTCTTGTAATGCAACATCAGATCATGCTATTATATGGATACTGAGGGAATCCGAAAGAGCACTTGATGTAAGTTCTCTCATTTGTAATTCGGAAAGATGATAGCTAGGTGAATCGAAAAATGAAAACCACTTCATATTAGCTTAGTATCACTCTCACTCCCTCGTGCAGTAAAATTATGTGAAATTCATCATAATTTGGTCTTTTAGCACTAATGCTTTTCTTATGTTTCGATCAAGTAAAATCGAACAAATAATGGGTGAATATTCACGAGTCTAAAGAAGGGATTTTGGCATTAGTACTTTACTTGGGCACATGTCTTAGTTGATGGGGAAGTAGAAAAATCAGCAACAAAATCACATAATCTCGGAGAATATCCATTCAAAAGCATACAATTCCCGGCCGACTATATTTTTCCTATGCTATTTTCTTTTCTTGGTTTTAGTAAATTTCATGTTTCCCGTATATTATTTGCTGTATTGTTTATTTCATGCTACCTGAGTGTAAACATATCCAACTGCACTGTGAAGTGTGAACTGCTGGATGAGAATATGATGATGTGATAACATAAAATGCTAAGATTTTCATATATGATTTAACAGTTCATAGGTAGAGTTTGCAAACTCTCAAGAAAAAGCACCTTTGCGCTCTCTGCCTTTTTTCAACACGTTGGTAGTGTTTGGAAAACTACCACTTCTTAAAAAAGAAATAAGCTAGAAGTTGAAAACACCCGAAAACCAACTCTTAGCTTCCGCTTCTAGCTTCTAGGTTATTTTCGTAAATAAGAGTATGTTTGTATAGATTAACAAAGTTTTTCTCAACTTTGTTCTCCAAACACTAAACTATACTTTTTTTAACACCTCATTTTTTTTCCCAAACACTCACTTTTACTAATACAACTTTTTGCATCTTTAGATTCTATTTTAGCTTCTCCAAAAGCAAAACTCTTGCACCCACCCACATAGTAGAGTTGGGGTAGCATAAATTTGTAGCTACATCCATGGATGTCAAAGCCATGAAAACCGAATAGTTTCTCGCTGTCTTGTGTGCTTGTGAGGATACTAAATTAATTTTCTTGATTTGATACTTAGATATTAAAATTGATTTGAACTCTCATAGTGCAGACTATGCTAGAAAAGGAGTCGAAGATGGGCATTCCTCCGGCACAGAAAATGGAGAGACAAGCATCGATCGCAAAAGAACACATGGAGGATTATAGAGCAGCCATTCAAAGAGCAGTTGCACTGGATATTCCCATTGCATACTCACCTTCTTATGGAACTTTCCAAGATTTAGTCGAGAAAGGCGAAAATTCGAGCACTGTAATGGATTATTTGAATCAAGAGGCAAGAAGACTACATTTTGAATCAGATGATGATGGCTTATGATTAATAGAGATATATTTTGAGTAGCTTAGGATTATTATCATACTTCATTCTTTGATTAATAGTGATGAAGAGTGCTACTCCCTTTTCATCTTTGTTGTATGAAATATAAATGTATATTAGTGCCCAATACCCATGAATATGGATGGCATCAATTAGATGAGAAAATAAAAGTTGTTCCACATTAATTGGAATGAATTGAAGTTGTTGCAGAAGAAAAATAGCCATATTTAATTCTAGCTAATTTGCAGCTTTTCTTGTTCATGAGTCATGACACATTATGTTTCCAGTTACAAAACTAGTTCAACTAGGGGTAATTACCAGGAAGCCCTCCGGAGGTTAAGTCTCGTTTTCTAAAAACACCGTGTGATGTTTAAAATTACAATAACCCCCCTGAAATTAAATTCAATTTGACAATTTCGTGGTGTTTTTAAAATTAAAATATCGTCCCTGAGATTGAATTCAATTTGATAACTTCAGCCCTCAGTTAGTCAGATGGGAAATGCTAACATTGGCAAAAAATAATCAACAAAATATAGGAATAATAAAAGAATTCATCTTTAAGGAAAATAAGCATTTGTTATTTGTCCACAACTCCACATAAACCAGAATGAACTGAACCAGAGCAAGTTGTTGCAGAAAAAAATAGACATTTTTATTTCTGCTAATTTGCACATTTCGTTCACGACACATTAGTATTACAAATTTTCATTAAAGGAAGTATATCGGAATAGTATACAAATGTTTCCAGCTTAAATTATGTGGCACCTTCATCAAGAATTTGGATCTCCTCAACTTGGCAACACTCCAAATCCGAGACGGGTTCACCTACAAATTTGATAAGTAATTCGTGTCACACACTAACCAGATAGGAATAGCATCAAAAATCAGCAAAAGAAAATTATATTTGTATTTTACCGTGCATTCTTTTCACAAATCGTTCAAATTCCACGAGATTGTGTTCCTCCAAGAGGTAAGAACCTAGCCTGAGATAAGTAAAAGCAGATAAATGTCTTCCATCTGGATCATTGAAAGGTTTGGCATTTTCCAGTATTTTGTTATAGCCTTCTCTATCGTAGCATGGAAGAGCATTCTCACTTGCAACCGGTATGCCGACATCCCAGGCAGCATTTAACACCTAACATTTTCACATAAGCATCAAAATTAAATAGGGAAAATTACCTCTACTAAGACTGAGGTTTTAGCTAATTACAACTTAGTCCCTTTGTTCAGAAGTTACAAAAATCTCCCTACCATTTAACTTTATTCACAAAACTCCCTAAATATATAACATGAAGCTAAAAAATGAGAATAATCAGCCTATTTAAAGAGTTTTTTGTAATTTTAGAAAACAAAGGGACTAAATAGTAATAAGCTCAAACCTTAGGGGTAGTAGATGTAATTCTCCTAACTAAATAATGTGATGACAAAATTCGTGGCATGAGTGGATAAACAATGAAATTAATGCACTTGTTACAAAATGCTAACCTGCCAAACCAATCCTTCAGGATCTGCTAAGGCCTCGGGAAAATCTTCATGTTGATCCAATGTTCGTAACTCAACACATGTGAAGTTAAGAGCAGTCTCGTGCTTTTTCAGCATAGATGCAATTGGAGCATAACCATCACGATTGGCAGTATTGTAGAACCCTGCAGTTAACTCTGCAGCATGGCTAGCTGTCTTATACCACCAATGAATGCCTGATAACTGCTCACCCAGTAAAAAAGTTCTAAATTAAAATCACAACATAAAAAATGACATGGGTTTTTAGTGAGTTTTTACTTTTTTTACATTGAAGAGCACTCACCTTTGCAGCAATGGGAGTATCTTCAAAGGCTAGATTTGCTAGGGCAAGTACACGGTCACCATGATCAACAAGAACTTTAGTATACCAATTTAAAAAGAATCGACCATAATAGCCATCATAATCACCTCCATCACGAAAGAATTGCGTGTCCTGTGGTTTGGAATTATAAGAACCTGCATTATCAGGTCCTACACCCCAAAAGGAATGGCCCCTCACTTCTGCCGCCTTCGTTAAACTCTTCATCAAGTATTTATCATAGCACTACAAGAGAAGAAAAAAAGTATTTTTAAAAATGCATCAAAGTCATATCAGTGTGACATATTCAATAGATTAACTAATCGATACTAAGAATAATAAGGAAATATATTTGATTAAATGTAATGAATCATCACCTGAAATTCCCCAATACCAGGATATTTCCAGCCTTGTTGTGCGGGATAAGATGGATAGCGTAACTCGCCACATGGACCAAGTCCAATTTCAATTTCAGAGATCACTCCATCCTCAAAGAACTCATCAAACTCTATGCGAAAGCTTCTCATGTAATCAAAATAAACCTGCATTATATATTATCACTTAAAAACTAATGCACTAATATAGGATCGACGGAGAAATCATTTCAAGAGAAGTATGGACATTGAATGTTCAAATTGAAGAGATAATTCAAAATCTAATTAATAGAACAAGAAAGTGAACATACAACCAAGAGAGAATGGAGGCAAGGACTTGTGAAAATATAATTAGACTTGCAAATGAACTTGAACAAACAAAGCCTAGCAACTTATGGAGCATTTTTTTCCACATGCAAATATAATCCATACAAAAAATATTTAAATTTAAACTGATTAGGGTTAGTTTTAGTCATAGGACAATTTCTACACCTCTATACAACTGGAAAAAGTCTATTTTCTTTTTTCCTGAAAAAATGTGATCAAATTTATTAAAAGTAGAAGTACAAGAATTTGAACAAACAAAGTTTACACTATAGTAGTGAACTACCTCAACAGCTGTTCGGCCTCTCAAAACCCGTTCCTTGTCAACTCCCCAAGTGAGGCATTCATGATTTCGTATTCCCTCTCTATTTGTGAAGAAAATGTCGGGATTTTTACTGCCAATTTCAACCACCCACTTTGGAAGGGGAATATGCACATCATCACCGACGTTACCTCCGCATTCATGAAAAGACATAACGACCTATTTGAATCAATATTGAATTATAAACCGAAACAAAAAAAACATATTAATATGAAGTTCAAAGAAAATAACAAAAACATTCTAAAGAATGTTGGTTAATAAAAATTCAATTGCCTTCGTCGTCACTCACCTGCAGCTTGAGCTTTAGATCTCGCACAATCTCAAAGAGTTGTCTATATCCTTTCCAGTTATATCGTTGGGGAGCATCTGTTTCTACTATGCCCCACCAGCAATCAACCATCACTCCATCAACATTAATTGACTTAAGTATCTTCAACTGACTTATCAGATCATCAGGATCAACTAACTCACACTCCATATTGATGGTCCCTAGCTGTTGCCAACCAATACAATGTTTGCTTATCTTTATCAGTTGTAGATCACAATGACAATCAAGATAACAAAAGATTAAAGAAGAGGAATATGAATATATGAGAGACAAGGCATAAACGGAAAGGAAAGAATTTGCAACTTACCGGTAGCATCACATAAATAGGAATGTAAGGGGTGCCGGTAAAATCGCGCTCTGGAACCTTCGGAACAACATCGGCAACCTAAAAGAAACAATATAATTTTGTGAAAATCAAGACTCCTAGATCATCATCAATACAATACAAGTATCCTCATTTTATTTTTCTTCAAAAGAAATTCTATAACCTGATCTAATTTGTTCCAGCTAGTACTATCTCATAGGAAGCTCAACTTATGCAATATGAGAAGATATTCTATTCACATATTCATTATGATTCATTACATAAGAAACTTAACTAATGCTCAAATGCACTTTTCTACTTTATCTCAGTTCCATCTCTCATTAGAATTTCTTGAACAAACATGACTGTTGATTTCGCATTAATTCCTTTCACGTACTCATCAGTTAAAACATGGGATGCCCATGCTTTTCATTAATTCTTCATCAACTAATCAAAAATAAAACAATCTCAGAAAAGAAAAACACAAAATTTCTGAAAATCACCTCCTCATTCTCCGAATTGTCACCAAGCAAAGAATCGTCATCTTCGCCAATTTTCTCTCCAGTGTCTCCACCAACAATGGCGCCGGACGAAACATCGGATTTCACCAAAACGCTCCTCCTCAATTTTCCTCCGCCGACGGAGCAACCGCTGCCTATCCTCCGGCGACTACAATTGACTGTTGCGGAAAGAAGTGGGGCCGACACTGATTGAACTAGGAGTGGCTTGAAGCTCCGGAACAGCTCAAATGGTGAAGCATTAACCGCCGTTTTCATAATCTCAAGTCTCTACATGTCAGTCAGCCCAAGCTCTCATATACACGTACATTTATTATACACACAATCGAGAGAGAGAGAGAGAGAGAGGAGACAGAGAGAGATTATGGCGGGTCGAGGGATCCGAGGCATTCAATTTTCACCGCTTTTAAGAAATCCAATTCTATGCCCAAATGGGTCGGGTCGCACATTTTAATCGGGTCGATTTAGTTCAATGGTGATTCATGTGGACCTAACTGGTTTTCACTAATGGGCTCAGCCCAGACATAATTGATTGTAAAATGAAATATTTTGATTTGTAATAAAATAAAATCTATTTTAATTATCTTCTATCAATTTCTTTTTTGAAACGGGTACAATTTAATTATATTACAATATAATTAAGTTCATGTACAATTCAATCAAATACAAACATGTTAAATAACTCATCCTATACGGAGAAATACATGCCAACAAACTATAAACCGAACTAACAAACTATAAACAAAACTTATATACAAAAGACTAATGCCCACAATCACAAAACTTCTATACAGAAGACTAATGCTCATTGAATTCGAACCCATGACCTCGAGATCATGGTTCTCCTCTTTATTTTAAAAGTTTTTTTAGGTAAAATTGTAAAAATATTAGTTTTGTGTTGAAGTAGATAAATGTGGTCAAGATTTTACCGGATTTAGATAAATATATGAAAATTTTAACGGTTAACGATCATGCGCATCCATCTATGAAAAAATTTAATGACAAAAAAGAAAAGAAAAAATTTATGATAGTTGAAGAAGTAAATATGTTCTAATCTATGAAACACACACAGTAACGACAATACAACTTTTTTTCGATATACAATACGACACAATTGAATAAGATTTTTAGAAATGTTCGTGGTATGTGAAAATAATTATTATAGGCCATAGGCCCAGTCGAAAAACTATATTTTGGGCCCATGAGCCAGAACAAAGATGGGCTCATACTGGAATGGGACTTGCATTGGATTTCTAGTTACAAAGGTCCAAACCGTTTGTAATTACCTATCTGATGAAACTTCAAAATTATAATTTAGTAAATAAAGAAACAAAATTAAAATGAAAAATACTAAAGTAAGTACAAAATAAGTATCCATGTAGAACAAGCACTGTAACTCAGTTTCGCCTTCACATTAGAAACTGCTTGTAAAAAAAGATAAATTCAGAAGGAAAAAAACACAATACAAAAGTTCCTAAAATTCAACTAGTCATTCTCCAAATCATCATCTAGCAAAATAAACACTATCACAGGAAAAAAAAAAAGAGTCTAGGCTACGATAGAACACTCATCATCACCACACGTCTGGATTCACAAGAAGTTAGACAACTAATTATGTACTTTCAAAGACTGAGCTCGTACCTATTAGAAGAACACAATTGCATTGAATTTGACAAATTTGTTAGGAAAATGCACAGTAAATCCTTATGATAAACATATATGATACTATTATATGGACTTTATCGTGCATTCCTAATCAAATCTCTCAAACTCCATCCAATTGTTATTCTTGCAATAGGTCCCATACGTGAAAGCACATAATTAATTGTGTAACTTTTTCTAAATCCAAACACATGGTGATGTGGAGTGTTCTAACGTAGTTGACTCTGCTATATCATGTCATCAGGAAGGATAGTTTTATGGGGTCGATGATTGGCCTTCCGCTTCAATTTCCTTAACGAACGACACCATATGTACTTATCAAAGCACTGTCAGAGAGAAAGCATCAATTAGAAAATAAGGCATATACATATTCTAAAATACAGTACCATAATAAAATTTTTATAAGCAAAACTAATTTTTGTAACATAAATAAAAGACAAACTTCATGTTTGTGGGTTATTCAGCATATAAGCTTACCTGGAATTCCCCTCTGCCGGGATATTCCCAACCTTGTCCCGAGTTGTTTTCAAAAGAAAATCAAATTAATAAAATAAAAGTAGTATTAATCAAAGAAAATAATGTTTTAACTAAGAAAAAACTTTAATGCTCACCGGTAGCATCACATATACAGGGACATATGGAACCTGCGGTACAATTCCAAAAGTGTAGAATTAGAACATTTCTAACACTAATAATATCCATTACATGTTAAGTGTCTAGTTTAATTCTATTAAATTTCAAGGAAATGACTACATCAAATTGTTTTTCCTAAGCTCATCATCATATGATATATAATATATACATGAAAGTTGTGACATAACACATATGACATATAGATAAATAAGGAAATGTGGTTTCAGATTTCCTATCTAATTTGTCTTGTGTGCCTAAAAGCTCCAGAAGAGTATTGAATGTGTTGACTGTTCAGGTTGTAGGTTTAATTGGAAACCCAAAATTTTCAATTCCAACAGAAAGAAATCTTACAAGCCCAGAAAGTGAAGAAAATACAGAATCATTTGGAAAAAAGAATGTCCATTGCAGATAATTGAAAAGCCCTTTTGACCTTTGAGCAACACATCAAAATGAAGTGTAATAGAGTAAAACTCACCTCCCCATTCTCCAAACGCTTATCCCCAGCGTCTCCACCAATTATGGTCCCGGAAGAAGTGCCGGGTTTCACCAAAGTCCTTCGGGTGGAGCCAAGAGGATGAATCTTGGGAACATCACCAGTAACCTTAAAGAAGCAGAAAAAGTTAGGAAATACAATAAATAATTAAGCAAGAGCTAATTTCTGAAAAAAAAGATATAATATAATTTTCAAATTTTGTGAAAACTGATGCCTAGACCAACTTCACAATTCACAACAATATAGATATCAACAAAATACTCTCTCATTGGAAGCTCAAGCCATGCAATATGAGATGATTTTCCATTCATAAAAAGTCATAATATGCCATTACATAAAAAGGCTTAATTTAAGCTAAAAAAATTTGTACTTTATCTCAATTTCATCATATCACTAGCAATGGAAGTGTTTGAGAATTTTTTGGGGTATAAGCTGTAATCGGACAGCTTTTCTGTACCAAAAAATTTACTGGGGTGGTCAAATTTTGAGTTATGGGTTGAAAGGTCAAGGGAAGCCTTCTCTCAACCTTAGAAGGTATACTGGAGCTTGTATGTGTCATTTTAATGGTACTCTACGAGCTGTAAGGGCGGCTTTCAGAACAATGAAAATTACTTTTACCCCCTGTGCATAACTATAACTGATTTTCCTTGGAGTTTAAGTAGCTGATTGGGCTGGAGAATTATGGTTTTGGAGATTGTGCAAAGAACCTTCACTACCCTTCCACTATATAAGCCTGCATCAGAAATCTGAAGTTTACTTTTTTCTATCATTTGGTTTCTGTTTTGCAGGTATAAGAAAATGGATGGCAGCTCTTTTACTTGGTGGCACTTTGTAACGGAAGGTCAAGTTTCTCATCAATCTATGATTTGTTATAGTTTGGGAAACAGAAAGAAATATTACAAGACTCTAAAGTGAAGAAAATACAGAAACATTTGGGAAACAAGAATGTCCACTGCAGATAATTGAGAATGAAAAGTTGAGAAGCAACACAACTGATTGTGAAAATGGATGGCAGCTCTTTTACTGGGTGGCACTGGTTTGTAACGGAAGATCCAGTTTCTCATCAATCTATGATTTGTTGTAGTTTTGATGATACACTGATATATAACAAGAGCCATGGAAAATTTTGATAAAAGCCAGAAAAAAGAAAAAAAGAAAAACGAAACAAATAGAAAAGAAAAGAGAGAAATCAGAAAAATGAGAGGTAATATATTAGGTTTTTTTGCTTGTTTCAGCAATCATAAAGTCTAGTAACTGAGGCTAATAACTGAGATGTAAGAATGGCAACTATTTCTTTTGGATGCACTGGGAAGATCAGCTAACTAGAATGATTTTATCTTATCTTTGAGGTATTATCATATTTGGTTTTGCTGAGTAGAAAAACTTCACAATATGTGTCAGAAAAAGCCAAGTTATTGTGAGGAAAAATATCAGAGGTAAGAAAGCGCAGGAAAAAGATGGTGGTCTACTATATGTGTAATAGAGTAAAGATAATATAGCTGCAATAAAGATTCAAGTACAGTTATTATACAATGCTCATTTGATGAAACATTTTAGTTTTTAAGTTTTAACTATCACCGAGAACCCTTAAAAAATTAAGCTTTGTTATTATATTAAAAGGTGCCTCACAAAGTGGAATAGGCGTTCGGGGTTATAAGCTGACAAAGCCACTTGATTTCTTTCAATGTGAGACAAGATGATATAGTGGTTGTTTGCAAGAACTTATAATATTGTAAAAAGGTAAGAGTAGTTAAAGTGAGTAGTGTCGGGAAAAAAAAGAAAATTGTGTGTTCCTAAAAAATAAATTGAGAAACACTTTTGCTAGTCTAAACAGACTTACACTTATTCACGAAAATATAACATAAAAGCTAGAAGTTAAAGTTAAAAGTTGGTCCTTAGTGTTACCAACTTCTAACTTATTTCAGTTGTGAGGGTGCCTTTGGTCAATTGGATGGCTTGCAGAATAAGGAAAATTACTTTTACCCCCCCCTGTGCATATCTACAACTGACTTTCCTTGGGGTTTTAAGGAGCTGATTGGGCTCGAATATGTCAAGCTGTTTGCGGAGTATTTATCAAATGTTACTAATTTTGCCCCAATAGTGTTAGATAACCTATTCGTTAATGCTAAGCTCGTGGAAAAGTACAATCATGAACATATTTTAGCAGAATGTTGGATTTCAAGGAAATGGTCACATCATATTGTTCTTTCTAATTTGATCTTACAATATAAGGGTAAAAATGTTGTGAAAATACATATTAATTATCTCGACCGTATTTCTACCCGCAAAACATACTCCTTATAAATACCCCAAGAAAGACATCTTTGTTTATGCTTTCTCTATCCATCCGTAAAGAATATGCCAGGATTTTCAATGCCCACTTCCAACACCCATTGGGGGAATGGAATATGGACACCATCTCCTACATTCCTGTATTCATGAAAGGAAATCACCACCTATTAATTTCATATAAAGTTGAGTTTAAACAAACAAATAAGAAATTAATTATAATTAATAAGATGCTTTAAAAATAAATAATAATTACTTGTAACTTGAGGTTATCAAACTCTTAAACTATTTAGAATAGTTGTTTGTAATCATTCCAACTATATTGTTGTGGAGCAGAGGCTTCAACCATGCCCCACCAACAATCCATTATATCACCATCAACTTCGATGGATTTCATTCTCTTTGGTTGATAATGAGATTTTCACAATCTATCAACCGATCGTCTTTATCAATTATGCCGAGCTATTTTTAAAAGAAAATCAAAGAAAATAATGTTATTGATTAAAAAAAAAAAAACTCACCACTCACCGGCAGTATAATTCATAATTTCTTTTGATCTCATATTAATTAACTTTTATAATTTTAATTCCATGAATAAATTTTTAATGTTATATTAGTGTCATTTTCATTTTCGATCAAAGCTCAACATATACTTGGATCGAAGTTGCAAAAAATTCACTTACTATGTTGATATTTTAATTAGTTTAGCGTTATTTTCGGGGCCATTGATATCTCTACGTTTGTTGAATCGAAAACAAATCAAGCTATAAAACTAGAATTGTAAAAATCAATTAGTATAAATTTTTTTTTAAAAAGTCAAAAGTTATGAGACCAAATACAATTAACTCCCATAAATAATTAATTTACAAGTTTTATCCTTTGATTATTGCCTTTCGGGTTATTCGGCCCGCCAAATACTTGATTTACAAAGTTAGGCCTACAATTTATTTATTTTTTCACACATTTGGCTGTGGGGTTAACAAATTTGGTTTTAACTTCCCACATTTAATTATATGTTCATCCATTTGGTCCTAAATGCTCCTACGTTGGAAATTACAATTTAAAATAAAATTTTAAGACAGATTCCTCAAAAAAAAAGGAAAAAAATTGTTGATAATAACATAGTAATTTGTGTGGGCCTAAATGGGGTTTCTTGATGGCCTTCATCAAGAAACGATGATGGACCATCAAATTTGGGCCCAATAATGGGAATCTTGGATATTTTTTAGGGAAAAATACTAAAAAAATCCCTAAAATAAACTTTTATGTCAAAAAACCCATAAATATTTTTGTTAGTCTAAAATACTCATTCTATCAATTTTTCAATCTAAAAAGCCCAATTATTGACTTTAGTCCAATTTTGTGACAAATTTACCCTTGAAATTCTTAAATTAGTTTTTTATGTTTTAGTTATAAATTCATTTGATTTATTTACATATTAACTGGATAAATATTTTTTCTGAAATTATTTTATATATCAAAATCAGTATTTATAAAAAAAAAATATTTAAATAACATAAGGAGAAAAAAATATTACAAAAATTAATCATTATGTCTTTAAATCTAAAATGTACTTAAGGGTAATTTAGTCTAAAATTTAAATTTTAGGTTTTTTAGAATGAAAATATGATGGAATGGATATTTTAGATTAAAAAATATATTTATAGGTTTTTTGGATATAAAAGTTTATTTGAGGGATTTTTTTAGTATTTTTTTCATATTTTTTATTTCCAGTAAAAGTCTAAAGCGTTTACCAAATTTCATTATAACCATCCACAATTCTTTTTCCGTTAGTAAAATCATCCAATACATCAAATTAAATTTTACAACTGTTTTTAAAAAAATAAAATTGTTTTTTGTTTTGTAGAAAAGTTTAGGTGAATTCGAGAGAAAACCACAAGATTTTTTGGGTCACTTTAAATGAAAACCCAACCTAGCATTATATAATGTAGTCACTGTGATATATGCATATGTCCTCTTTAATATGATTGCGAATAATGAAATATTTCATGGATATGAAAATAAATCTATTTTGAGTGATAAAAAAGGTGCTCATTTCTTGTACATTAATTTCTACTTTTCAATCAAATAAAGTAGCTTTCTACAAAGGGGGGAAGGATCCTATAAAAAGTTGAAATCTTGGAAATCACTAGGAAGGGGACATGGACAATTATTTCCATTGCTAAAAAGTGAATTATGTCTTAATCTCTTTAAAATCTATTCTAATATTGAGTTTACCTTTGTCGATGATTAGTCTAGGATCTAAAAAATTAGGCTTGAGAGAAGCTTTTAAAAGAATTACTATGTAGTATTGTTTCATATCGAAATGTCGGGCACCTATCTAATAGTAAATATTAAAAATAATTTGTATTGTGTTATGTATATGTTCGTATTTGTGAATCACATGTTTGAAATCAGATTAAAATTACATTATCAAAATCCTTAATTTCTTTTGAAATGGGTTAAATATTTATATCACCAAACACTCATAATCAGGGGCGGTACTATGTGGAGCTTGGGAGGGGGGACTGCCCCCCTGAAGTTAAAATATATAAAATTATATGTAATAGTTATTTATAAATAAAATTAGTTACATATAAAAAAGTTTTATTCCCATGAAAAATAAATTTTCGCTCCTTCAAAATTTTTTTTCTGGTACCGCCCTGCTCATAATTAACAATATTAAAATATAAAAAAAATACAATTAATAAGCAACAAGTAGTGATTGGCTTTTTCATAAATGTGGAGATTAATTTTATCTAGCAAACAAAAGTGAACACAATAATTAAAGCAACTTTATATGGTTGACTATGGTGACAAATTGTGATTTAATCAGAGTATCTAACGCCAATATGTCTGCAACTGTGAAAACAGTGGCCTATCTTTCTTGTAACTTTTCTACAACAATTTTGATTGCATTTGGAGCATTGCATATTGAAGATGAATTCCACAATCAAAAATGCTAAATGGTGCTTAAAAACAATCACTTTTTGATGTGCACTTTAGTCACATTATCTAGAATAATCATGCATAAAAATAATGTAACTAGATAAAATTTCTAATGCTTATTTAATCTTGTAAATTATTATTTAAATGAAAAAAGTTATTCCAATAATGTAAAACTTTTGTTATTAATAATCTTGAAATATATGTGAAAGTTTTGAAATTGAATTTTGCTCATAAAGTTTTCCAACTTGAAATATAGTGCTAATATTTCCAGTTGTTGCCACAATTATAAAACAACTATTGTATCTTCATTGGAGGAATATTTCAAGTTTAAGATGGATTTAATTAAAAACCTCCATGTGATAGCAAAATGATTGTAAGTTGACCTAGCATATATACATACATAAATACTTATAGAAATTGACAAGTACACATAAATATTACATAAAACTACTATTCTTATTACACCTTGCAATTTACATAACAAATGAAGAACCAAACCAACCATAATACTAAATTCAACAAATGTTCCAAGTTTGGAAGTTGGAATTCCAACTGTCCAAACTCTTTCTAACTAACAAATCAAACCACCTTTCATTCTCTCACACATTATTCTCAATCTTAACAAATTCAACAAACACATACAAAATCAATCATACAAACATATCAAGACAAATTTAGCTACATGCCAAAATTCTTGCACATACCAAATCTTGGGAAACCTATGTTCTTTTTTTTCTTCTTCTTCATCTTGGGAAACCTATGTTGTAGCTAGCCTAGCCTTTCTGTTCCATCTTATCCTCCACTTGTCGAATTTACAACGCATCTTGAACTTATAAAGACTCGTAAATACGAAGAAGATCTGAACTGCTCATTTTATAACCGAACCCTCATCGACCCCTGCAAAATCCTTAACCGTAAATCCAACTTTCTCAAACTTACCCTTCTCATTACTCTCCCTAAACTTCAAGTAATCCAAACAAACAAACGGATTATAAATCCTCGTATTTTCGTTGCCCACCACTTCATCGGGAGCTAAAATTACCTTCTCGTCATCAAAGCACCAGAAAAAGGCCAGAGAAAAACGGTTCACGAGCTTTTTCAAGACCACCCTATGCTCGGACGATCTGAGTCGTTCGTTGCTCCATGCTTGCAACATGTCTCCAATATTGACAACAAGTGTTCCTTCACATGGAATTATGTTCATCCATTTCCCATCTTTCGATCTCACTTGAAGTCCTCCTATTTCATCTTGATAAACTATTGTCAAACAGCTCATATCTGTGTGCATTCCGAGACCTTCGGCTTCTTCTTCGAAGTTTTCGGGAGGAGTATAGTTGTTTATCCTCAAGTAACCATGGCAGTTCTTGAATTCAGAATCATAGTATTTTGTCTCGAATCCATCTCCTAGAGTCATTAGCACAAACTTAAGAATTGTCTTTGATAGTTCTGTCACTTTATTCCCATATTCTTGCAGTACTTCACTACAAAAACGAAAGATCAAAGAAACTATAATTATGATCTTTCATTCAATGAGTAGAAAAAATAATTAAAACTGAAACGGGTTTGAAAGATAATTATCAAAACACAAGTATTTCGATTAAATTTGATACTAATACGAAAAACATGGCATCTTACAAACACACACAAAATTAGAATCTAGATGGAATTCAAAACTTTCGAAACACACAGACACACACAAGAAGAAGAAGAAGAAAATGATCATTTTTGAAAATTTTTACCTGAACTCAGAATCTATTTCACCAAGGACATCAACAGAACTCTGAGCAGAGGCGGCAAAATTCGGTCCTAATACTCGAAGGCTCTCAAAGAAAGGAGATGCAATAAAATGAGGAGTATAAGTTTTCAACAATGAGAAAGGGCCTAGTTTGAGTTTCGACTCGGAAGGGAGGCCGAAAATTTTGTTAGAGGGAGAGTAGATTTTTCTGTGGAGTTCTTTGGAGATTCCATGATTGATGATTTGGAAGAAACCCCATTCTTTGCAAGCTGCAGCTAGAGAAGACAGAGATGATGAGTTCAATGGCTGAGAAACATCCAAAACCGGTAGCTGTAATGGATTTTCAGATTGATAAATCATTTTTTCTTGATTTAGCTTTTTTTTTCCCACTCAGTTGGTCGTAATTAAATAGGGATGTGATCAAATGCCAACATGGAAAAGAAATGTAGATAATACATAGAAAGGTATCATGACATTGTGCAAAGAAGTTCGACTTGTTCTCGTATTTTACTTAGTACATAACTACATATACACATACACATGCTCACATATTTATATCCTCTGGGGACGAGGGAAAATATATTTGGTGATATATATATTAATTTATATTTTACAAAATTTCAATCCCAACCCCGAAAAAGATGATAGATTTATGAAAACTCAATATCCACCACGAAAAAGATGAAAGATTTACGAAAATTCAATCTCGACCCCGAGAAAAGATTATAAACTTTACGAATATTCAATTTCGACACAGAAAAAGATTATATATTTTACGAAAATTCAATCTCGAACCCATATTAGACTTTCCGGCTCTGTCTAGATCTTCTCTTAACTCACTTGACTTTATACCTCACAGGCAGAAACTTGTATAACAAGGATATTCCAACAAATTGTTGAATACTAACTATTTATAAATAGTTTTTTTATATAGAAGAGAAGTGACAGCTAGTACCTTTATGAGCATTCATTATAGAAAGGAGCCATTATAGAGATTATGGGCCATACATAGTACCCATTCTTGGAAGAGAAATCTTTGGCATACTTAGTAATGTCAAACTAATTAAGAAAAGAAGGCATGTGATCCAGCAAGCTCATCATCATTTCCCTTTTCATATTTGTTTTTCTTGCAGGGTGCTCTGCATTTTTCGGCTCTTCTGATAGTGACTTTCACTAAGCTGCATTGTTAGGTAAGTTGGCCAAAAAAAAAAAAACAAATGCTACTTTGTGATATATTTACTACGCTGCATAACGAGTATACAAGGTTTATACAAACAATATAAATGGATACTTACCAAAAAACCCGGTTTGGTGCAATTAAAAAAACCACCTTTCTATCTATTGAAATTACAATTACCCCCTTGATACTAATATAGGCAACTGTCGCCTGCTGGTATTTGTTAGGTAAGTTCGCAAAAAGAAATGTTACATTGGAATATATTTACACAGACAATATAAACAGGTACTTACCAGAAAACTCGGATTGATTCAAATATTTTTTTTAAATCACACTTCTACATATTGAAATTACAATTACCCCCTTGATACTAATTTGCGCAATTAACTGTCGGCTGCTGGTATTTCTAAGATGGAAGCAAACCATATGGGTGGTAATTGTATTTTTCAAAAATAGAGGGGGACTTTGGTAATTATAATATAAAATATAAATCTCCTGCTTACTATAGAAAACCATATCAGAAATTGAACTATAGAAGTGTTTTCTTGCTGTTAATCTAGTTTAATGATCTGATTTGGTAGTTCCGAAGCTAAATCAAATACAGACATCCATTACTAATCTAAAGAAAATGTAACAATCACTTACTAAAACCGGATTATTTGTCTGCAGGTTGACTAGATATGATATAATAAATATTAATAAATCCAAAAACTAATCACACATGAAAACCGTGCTAAGTAATATATACCTAAAATCTTCACAAGCAGTAGCATTTCCATATATTTCCCCAATTTCCTGGAAATATAGTAACCAGTACTCACACAATATATGGGAAAAGTCCTTTTCCCATCTCAGCTTGTTATCTAATAAATCCAACCACATTCAAACAGGAGTAATGTGTTTCCTTATTATATTACCAAGTGGATAAGCAAAATACTAAAACAACCACATGAAATGCAAATAAACAAGTGACTGCAGAAGTACTAAAAAATTGTGCCAACAAGAGTTGACGCAGTTGGTAAGGAGCGGATTCGTACCTGTCAGAGGGCACGAGTTCAATTCCCTCTGTTGACGTGAGGGCCTTGTTGGTGGCCGATCTGTAAGAACCTCTGTAAGCGCTCTTGAGCCTTTGGGCATACCCTGGCCCAGGTGGTGACAGGCTTCGAATCCACCTTAACTTTTTTTTAAAATTGGAAACGGTACGAGCGTACCGCAAGGTTTTTACCGAGGCCCTCCCCTCATATATAAATAAAAAATCAGTCCCAGTCCAGAAAACATGACGCCAAGAACATAGCCAAAGATAAGCCATGCTCAAGACTAAATTGCAAACTACAAAGAGTACAACTAAGTTAATAAAAACTATCAACAAGAAGCATTCTAGAGCTACAATCGTACAAACTATTGGCATCAAAGTAGGAAGCACTCCAAAGCTTTTCCCCATGCCACAAAGAACGGCGCACAATCCCAGTCCACTGAGTAATAAAGTTCATCCAATTCTCCTCCCAATGAGATAAAAACCCGTCCCAACCCATCAACTGATCTCCAAAGTCCAAATTTTTACCGATCCAGCAAGAAGCATTCATCAAATTATCCAAGGCCGTCTCAATACTAGATATGTACCTGCACAAGATAAACATTAGTAGACCCGCAACAAATGAGCTATCCTCCCCAAACTTCTGAGGCTCTAATTGTTTATATAGTAGGGGTAAGTGTATCGGATCCCTCATTTGTTTCCGCTCAAACCTCTCAAGGCACGTAATGTCACCACCTGAAACCTGCAAAAATAAACGTTAGTTCCCGCATCAAATGAGCAAACTTCCTCTAGTGTCTGTGTCTCTAAAAATATAAAGTGAGGGGTTAGAACTGTTTGGATTCTCACTTTTTTTCCCTCCCCTCTATTGTTCCTGACCATTTTCACTCCCTCACAATTATGGATAATTTGAGCATTGCTCAAACTATTCCATCTAACCGTCAAATTCTTAAGGTAGTGCCACCTTTTAACTATTTGTAATTCCATCATAAAATCTCCTGGATTTGTGCCTCACATAAGGAAGCTCCCAGCTATCCAAAGTGATAATGCCCTTCAACTCCCCGCCCACCCCCTCAGGTTCCAATATCCGATTGTCTTTTACATCACAAACTAAATTTGCAAGTAAGTCCGCAGCTCTATTGGCTTCCCTAAAGTTATGTGTTATACGAACTTCCACTTGCTTCATAAGTAGACGAATACGCATTAAAATATGCTGCTTATCCCAAGACGTATTACGATTGCTTCATAAGTTTGTTTCCACCTAAACTTTGTTGCACCCCAAAAAAAAGAAAAGGTATTAAAAGTTTGTGACCAACATTCAAGTATTTGATAAATAAGTGCAGTAAAAAATATTCAAGTTGCATATCATCACCTAATTGTACCAAAAAAAATTGGGATAATTACACTACATACCTTGATATTTGATCTAATTACGCAAATATACCCTGTCAAAAGAATTCCATTGTGCAACCAAGTACTTTCAATAGAAAAACCAAGAATAAGATTCTTTTTAATCTCTTTAATTTCCCCCCTAATTTCAACCAGATTCTGAAACTAGTCCAAATACCCATGTAATTTTAGCTGAAATTTGATAAGGCATAATGTCCAACACTTATATCACTATTATAATCAGGAAATTAAGCTTCACTTTTGAACAGCTTCCTCAGCCATCGAAACAAGCAGATTGTAACAATAAAAATATATGAAAGTCATTTGCAAATAATCATAGTTAAGCATTTATTCTCCCCATAAATAATTAAACAACCTTAATTCCACTAACTGGGTTCCAACTACGAAAAATAGTGCTTCTCCCAAGAAGTTAGAGAAAAAGAGACACCTTTAACAGATTTCAACAAGATTGTAAAAACTGGGCAAATTTTAGATAAATGTCGTTGATCAACACGGAAAAAAATGCATTAGATGTGAAAAAAGATTCAAGTAAGTATGCTTTGAAGAAGCTGTCTTCCGATTTGTTCATAGGCAAGTGCATCAGAAGCAGAAGCAGTAGCTGAAAAGTGAGAAACTTTTTTTTTTGTTAAAAATGATTTTTTCGGTAAGTTTGAGAAATTCTTCGATAAATACTTTACTATTTTGTAGTGATAATTGCAATTTATACACATAATTCTTTAAAGTGAGCAATTAAACCCTTGTATTTTCAGAAAAGATGTAAAATACCTCCTTGTTCAAGTTTAAATCTTTTTTTTTTTTTTTTTGTTCAAGTTTAAATCTTTTACTCACTATAATAAATTTATTTTTTTTCCAAAAAATTAATTCAAAAGTCAACTAAACTTTGTAAGTTGAAAATGATTAGTATAATTTTGTCCTCTAACAATAGTTTTACATATAAATATTTATTTGAAAAACTTTACATATATTTATTTATGTACACACAAACAATAATAAAGTTAGCAAATATATAGTGAGTATAAGAATTAAAATGTAATGGCTTTTCATATTACTTTTAAAATATATGGAACTAAAACGAGATAAAAGTCAAAATTTAGGGACCAAAACAGATATTTAACATTATCATTACACAAATACAATCTCATAATAAACTTTCAAATTTTCACCCGTTCTTGGAGTGACATTTCCTGAAGATTGACAACTCCTCTCTTCTCTCCTCCCATCTATGTTTTAAAACCCAGACCGGACCGGCCGGTTACCGGTAGCTTAACCGGTACGAGTGACCCCTTCAAACCAACCTTAAATTAAACCAGTGTGAACCGACCAAAAACCGGTTTAACCGGGACCGGTTCGACCAGATTGGACCACTTGTTCAATATATTTTTTTTTTTTTTTTTTTTTGTGAATCCTAAAATAATTTCTCAAAATTGGGACAATGAGGGTTTGAACTTGCCACCTCTCAATTATGCAGAAGCACATGAACCAGTTTGGCTAGATAAGATGTTGTATTTTTCTTGTGATTTGTGAATATTGAACTTATTTATAAAAAAACAATTGGTCCAATCTATGAAAATTGAGAAATTGAACAAAAACTTGAAGAAAACTTGTTTGATTCCCAAACCCTCAAATTAAACTACAATTTAAATAAATTGTGTATTATTCTTACTAATATTATTTTGAAAAGTATCTTTTACTTCAAATTATTAATTATACACATTTTTTTAAATATTATCAATTATTTTGGTTTAACTAATAATTTTAAAATATTTATATTATTAAATATAATTATTACGTCGGTTCAATTGGTGGTCAAACCAGTGACGAATAGGACCTCCGATTCAACGTCCGGTCCGGGTTTTAAAACATAGCCTCCCATCGACTGTAAGAGCGACCGCATCCCGCAAAAGAGAGATTCGCAGTATAAGCAAGCAATCTCAGATCGTTTTCGTTTTCTAATTCACGTTCGGATGTCAAATGTGGCTCGCCTTCGAACTGCACACCAACTGTTCGATAAAGTGACCAAGGGACGCCGAGGATCTCAGACTTTGTCCAACAGCAAGAACCCCGTTTTTGTACGTCGAGAACGCCCGAATTTGGTGGACCCATTTGCGTATTTTAACGAAAATGATATTGTAAAGTCATGGACATCGAAATTATCGAGTTTGGTCAGGGAAAACCGGCCTCAGGAAGCCATAGCTTTTTTCAAGGCCATGCTTGTAGATGAACAAAGACCAAATTTTGTGACGGTCTTAAGTGTTATAAAGGCTATGGCCTTAGTTGGCTCAAAAGATTTGGTTTTTGCAATTCATGGATATTCATTAAAAATGGGGTTTCTTGAGTCTGAAGTATCGGTTGCGACAGCGCTCCTTGGTGTTTACTCTCACTGGGATATGAGGACTGCACAGAAATTGTTTGATAGAACTCCTAACAAGGATGTAATTTTGTGCAGTGCAATGGTTTCAGCTTGTGTGAGCAATGGAAAATATATTGAATCCTTTAATTTATTGAAGGAAATGACGCTGTCTGGGATGCAGCCAAATTATGTGACAATTGCAAGTATACTTCCTGCTTGTGCTGATCTATCTGCATTGAATCTTGGGAGAGAAATTCATGGCTACTCTATCAAAAGGTCATTTCAGTCTCATACAAATTTTCAGAACTCGGTTGTTGATATGTATTCCAAGTGCAGGCATTTAGACAAAGCACTTAAGGTTTTCAAGGATTCGTGGAACAAAGATATTATTTCTTGGAGAATCATCTTACACGGCTGTGTTGAAAATAATAGCCCACGAAAAGCTTTGGAAATCTTTCACGAATTACAAGCTTGCAGTATCGAAAAAGTAGATGAATATATCATTCAAGAAGTAATTACGACATTTTCACAGATGGATGAGAACTATATCAGGCATGGATTCCATAGTTTAGTCTTTAAAACAGGATTTACTGCATTTGCTTCCATCGTGACCGAACTTCTTCAAGTGTATGCTAAATTTGGCGATATTGACTCAGCTAGGCATTTATTCGATCATCTTAAGTGCAAAGATATCATTGTCTGGAGTGCAATGATTGGAGTTTATTCTAAAAGTAAACAACCTAATTATGCCTTTGAAATATTCCGACAGATGCAACTGGCTGACCAGAAGCCTAACGAGTTCACTTTTGTGAATTTATTGCTGGCTTGCACTTCACTTGCTGATACAGAGATCGGCGAAACCATACACGCTTTGATAATAAAATATGGATATTCAACCAATACATTTTTGACATCTGGACTGATTGACATGTACTGCAAATTTGGAAGAACGAAACAAGGAAAAGCCATTTTTGATGAAATTCCCATCAAATTTGATTTTATATGTTGGAGTTCCATGATAAACGGTTATGGGATTAATGGATGTGGAGAGGAAGTTCTTGATTGTTTCTCAAAGATGTTGTCTTATGGAATAAAGCCTAATAATGTCATTTTCATTTCGATTCTCTCGGCTTGTAGCCATTGTGGGCTTGACTATGAAGGTTGGAATTGGTTTCATGCAATGGAAACATCTTTTGGTATTAAACCAGAACTTGCGCATTATGCTTGTATGGTGGATATGCTTAGCCGACAAGGAAATATTGAAGAAGCTCTTGAATTTGTGAATAATATGGAGATAGAACCTGATAAGAGGATTTGGGGAGCTATTTTAGCTGGATGTAGAAATACTGATGGAAATTCTGAGATTTTGGAATTTGTTGCTAAGAAATTGATCGGTTTGGATGGTGGAAATTCTAGTTATTATGTGGTTCTTTCTAATTTGTATGCTGAACAGGGTCGATGGGAAGAAGTTGAGAAGTTGAGGAATGTGATAGATTCTAAATCTTTGAAGAAAGTTATGGGTTATAGCACAGTTTGAAACTATATTTATGCACGAGTTCTTGTTGAAGCCGTGTTTCAAGGTATTTTCAACGTATAAACACTATTATTTTCATGTTCTTGGCATGATGATGCATTGAGGTATCTCAAAAGTTGCAATTGCTTAAAGATACAACTTTGAGGTTTTGGTAGTGTCTGCAAACACTACAAAAGAAGTGTTTTTCTGCTTTAGGCTTAAAAAAATGCAGAAATTGAGTGTTCTGTTTTGCTGCTTCTGCTTAAAATAAGCTAGAGTGCCTCTAGGGTTGTTTTTTGAGGTCTAGGTTATTTATAAGTGTTTCTGTACATTTTCTCCAGACACCCCAACTTTTACTGCTACAGCTTCTTACAACTTTAGCTTCTACTTTGCACATGTGCTTCTGATTGAATTTTATTGCATTACTATACCTTCTTTGCTGAAATTTGCACATGATTTGAGTATTGGGGTTCCATTGCAAAGAGTTGCCTTTTTTACATTTTTTCTTTCGCTTATTATAATATATATTTGAATTTTAAATATAAAATTGTTATTTTTTCTTCAATATAAATTTGATTTTATCTCTTTGACAGCAGGAAAGATAACTGCCTCAATTAACTAAGATATATTTAGAAGTTTACAAGTGGAATTTATTGCTCCATTAAGAAGGCATAAAACATACAATTAATTAAACCTTAGCTTCTTGTAACTCCCTTTTATTTAATTTTGCACTTTAGATAACCTATATCTCTCCTTCAATAATCAATGAAAACTAGTATGTGTCTGTTAAGACAGACAAAATGAAAGGTGCAATACTCGAAGTGCTTCTTGTTAGTGCAGAAGGCATCGAAGACAGAAGTATTGTTGGTAAAACAATCTCTTTTCTTCAAACCCCCTGAGGTTTGTACGGTTTACGAAAAACACCCTCAAACTAACAGAAAATCATGGATCAGGGTGTTTTGTTTTGTAATTTTCAAGGTTTCAGGGTGTTTTTTTGAAAAAGTGCCAAACCTCAGAGTGTTTTTCAAAATTATTCCTATTTTTCATATACTTTTTAAATTTTTCTTGTTGAAATTATTAAAATTACTGAATATACTATGTTGTCAGGGAGCCCGGCTTATCATGTTATTGTTGAATGTGGTAGTCAGACTTGCAGAAGCAAGACTTCTTCAGGTTTTACGTTGTAAAAAATAAGATTTCTCAGTTTTATCCAATTTTATATATGGTTTTATTGAAAATTATTGTTAACGGTGTTTGATTCATGCAGGAGGTCTGGATAAAATCTACTGGAACGAGAAAATCACGTTCGAATTGACACCATCTGAATTGGATAGTTTGAGCCACCTTAAACTTAGGATTGTGAATGAGGAATATTTCAGTGATGGTGAATTTGTTGGTGAAACCATGTAAGAGTTTCACACGGATTCTCTCTCTCTCTCTCTGCTCTATAAAGTTGTGAGATAATAGCATTTTTCCTCTCCAGGATTTTCCTCAAAGGTATAATCGTGGAGGCAAAATACCAAGGCATAATCGAACTACTTCCGGCTCCATTCAACGTAGTTCTTGAAGACGACACTTACAAAGGACAGATGACAATCGGGTTGAAGTTCATCCCGAATGTAAGTTTCTTCTCGTTCATAGCATTCATCCATTGAAATGCTTCATGTTTCCTGTGTTTCTTACTGCATTTTTGAAATCTGCAGATTATTCTGCAAATGAAGAGAAAAGAATACGTGCAGGAAGAGAGAAACGGTGTAGGCGAATCCATATGCAAGATGGTTCTCAGCCTCTTGACAATGAAGTGGTGGAGTTTCATATTCTCAAATAGGAATGAACAGAACAAACACAATTAGGCACTGCTATATTGGCTGGAAAACACAATTAGGCACTGCTATATTGGCTGGAAAACACAATATTGCTTTATATTTTATAAATTTGATCTCTACTACAATTACTTTTGTAGTTTTATTGATAAATTGTTTTTGAGAAACTGATCTTTTTGAATTTGTCATAACGCCGTTTGGTAATTTTTTATGTTTTTTTTTCAATTATTTGGTATTATTCTCCTGAAACGAAATTTTAATATAAGAAAACAGCATTGTATATTGTATATTTAAAATTAATAACTCTGTTCCAATATGTTAACCATGGTGGAATGCAAAGTTGATTTTAAAAATCAAAGTTGGAGGGTGTTTGCAAATTCTAAAAAATATTACTTTTGTTAGAAGTGGTTTTTTTTCAGCATTTTGGGGTTTCAAACACTTCAAACTTCTGCTAAGTTTAAGCAGAAATAAGCTATAATCCATAAGCATGTAAAGACATATTTTTTGATTCTCATTCTAGATTTGAGGTATTTTCATAATTAAAATAAAACTTTAATTAGTAGTTTTATTAAAATTAGAAATGATTCTCGCATTTTTTTTCAAATATTCAACTACTTTTTTACCCTACTTTTAGCTTTTTTTTTCCAAACACTCCCTGTTTTTACTATTATACTTTTTTCAACTTTAATTTCTATTTTAACTTTTCCAGGAATAGTAGAGTTTGTAAACACCCCCATAGTCTAGGTTCAAATACTAGCTTGTGCATAGAGCAATTAGGTTGGGAAGATCGTCCAATTGGATCTCTGTAGTCTGCAGTGCTAGAGTTCGGAAAAAATGGGGTGGTGAACCAAAAGAAAACGGAGAAAAGCAAAGTTGATTTTAATAAACTCGAATGTTGGGCCAAAACAATGTAAAGGGTCTATATCATGTGATGGGGAGTTTGAGATGGGCTTTCTTAGTCCCACATGCTATATTATTGGTCTTGTGGACTTAGGGTTGCATTGAAAAGATTAAGAATGGAGATTATTGAGAACATATCAACTAAAATGAATTAAAAATGGAGACTATTGAACATAAACCCAAATAATTCACAATACACCTCAAAACTCGAAAGTCTTGAATCTTGAGTAAAGGCCCTATTAAGGAAGCTAAGCAAATAGTTCAAGTATTTGAAAGTAGAAATTTACATTAACTATCTTTATTATTAAGAGAAGGTTAGATCAAACTCAAACAGTATTTAATATTTTAAAATTATAATATATTCACAAAGAAACAAACAATAATTATATATTTTCTTCCAATTTAGAATTTCATTTTCCAGACTAATACAAGAAACTAATTATGAAATTTGTTCAATAATAATTTAAAAAAAAATGCCAATGGTTCATAAGTGTGGACTAGTTAGTCATCTCTTGTTGTCACTTGTCACTTAATTATTTATTAAATAATTGCATGTAATAATCATGCCATTTTCCCAACTTCTCCTTCTCCTTTACTTGTCAACTAAAAAAATCAAGGCATTTATAAAAAAAAATAAAAAATTAAACTCAAAAAATCAAGGTTCATGATCATATGTAGAATCATTTGACTATTCCTCATTATTGAGACACCCTTCATTAAGTCATGCCACTCCATTGCACGTTCATGAGAATGTGTCTAAATAATGGTGTGCACGTCTATAAGTTGGACCTAAGTGTAAACCGCCCTTTATTAAATTAAAATTATCCTTCATGTTTAAAATATTTCTATGAGTCTCATCATAATGTTTTGATTTAGTTTCTTTTATGATGTTAACATGCCCTTAGTGAGTAGTGATGAAGAGGTAAGATTTACCAAAAATAGAATGACAAAAATAGTGGATTTAGGTGTTGAGATTAACTTTATATCATTGTTGTTTTTGATGTCACCAATGTGTATGAATATAAACACATCACGTACAGTAATGCTATTTTTTTTTTAATATTTAACACTAAACAGGTGTTTGATACGACACAACACCACGCAATAGTTATTTTATAATTTTTGTGCATCGTAAATCCTAACATAAAAATGAAGTAAAACGAAATTGAATATATTGATGAGGATAATAACTCCTTTTAACTAGAATTACATTTATCAATCATTCTCATAATCCATCAAAGCAACATAATTTGCTTAATTGTACTTCCACCTAATAAAATGATTATTCCTTAATTATAAGATGAAAACCATCCATCTTGTTATTGTATATTATCTCCCATCACCAAATTACATTCTTTAATCTTTTAATGCAAATGAACATCATGATGAGCAGCCCTTGAGTTCATGGAAGCATCCAAGAGGGCACTAAACCCTAAAAAACTAATTTAAAATTAACTCATCAATTGTTTATACATCATCTTCAAAAAAAAATTGTTTATACATCAAGAAATTAATTTTCTAAAGTGCACCAATATAACCACCTTTCATAATTCATTGATTTCCAACTAATATACATTGCAGCTTGCCTCTTATTACCCTTTAAGCAAAGCCCACATCATATTTTTATCCAATTTTTCATTTTCTCTCAAATTTGAATAGAAATCAGCAATCCAGCAAAAGGGTTCGGAATTTAGGGTTTATAGATAAGAAAAGATTGAATTTTTATTGGTAAGTGGGCTTCTAACTGAAGGTCCAGAAAGTGAAGAACCGGTGCTTTTTGGAGGAAAAGTGAACAGAAGGGAAAAGAGATGTTCCAAACGGTAGCCTTCAATTTCCCACTGTTCAAATTCAAACTATAGTCTCACCATTCTAAAGGTAAATCTAAAGAAATATACCGTTGCTTTTTGTTCTTTTCTAACTGATATTTGGCTTTAAATTCTCTTATTTTATTTTATTTTTAAAAAAAAATCAGTTATTTTGTTCATCCCCAACATTTTGCTTTGCTTTTCACAGAAATTTTGCTGCATGAACTTCTGATGTAAAACAATGACATTTGCTTCTTTTTCTTGAAAAAAAGAACATTAACCCATCTGCTTTTTTTTTCCTTCTCTTTTCCATTTTCCTTTTTATAATTCTCTTATATTCAACAGTTTCAAGCTCATTTCCCGGGTAGTTTCGCATTCAAACATTCAATTTTAAACCCCCTTTTCATTCAAGAATCTCGAATCTTTGTATTATTATAATAAGCACTGAATTTTCTTGGCAGGTTTTGTTCTAATTTCATTAGCAGCCAACTATGGACAGCAGATTCTCAAATTCTGATGAGAATTGTGACTCTGTTGATCAAACCGATCAATCTGTGGCAGAAACGACGACTTATTCAATTACAAGCAGCGACTCTTTTGCTTACTGTAGGACTTATTCTGAGGCCTCAGCTTCAGTCTTCTCTGAGCACACAGACGATCACAGCTTCACTGATGTAGCTTCGCCAACCTGCTGGCCAGGCCTTAAGTCGCCAGCTCGTATAGCACTTTCGAAATTGGGTATGAGGCAGCATAAACATGGATTGGATGAAGAGATTATGGATTTAGGTAAACACCATTCGTTTGTGCGCGTGTGTGTTTTATGTGTTGGGATTATTTCTTCTGGATGTTTGAATAGTTTCTTTGCTCATCAAGATTTAGTTTTTCTGCACATTTTTGCGTTTTATATATGTGTATGTACGTGTGTATGCATTAGGATCCCAATTGATGGGATATCTTGGTTTGAATCGAGATTAGGGATCGAATTTTCTCCGGAATGGTTCTTTGCTCCATCAAGATTTAGCTGTTCTGCATGTTTTTTTCGTTTTATAATAAGTATATGCATATTATGTTGTATAATAAGTATATGCATATTGTGTGTGTGTGTGTGTGCATTAGGATCCTGAGTCGTTATATTGTATATTATGTATGTGTGTGTGTGTGTGTGTGCGCGCATTAGGATACCGATTCATGGAATCTCTCGGTTTGCGCAATCAAGATAAATGGATCGAATTATTTCATCCCACTCATCAAGTTGTTTTAAGTAAAATGCATGTTATTATTGCTCTTGATGTGGAAGACTGCTGATGTTTTTGAGATTTATGTTTGTAGATTTTGTTTTTTCATGTGTTTTAACTAAGTATCATCGTCTTACAGAGCAATATGTGAGTGTGTATTCTCACACGTGTTTTGACTAAATTGGAAAAATATTACAGAGCTCGAGTTGATGAAGGAGAGATTTTCAAAGCTGTTGCTGGGGGAGGACATGTCGGGCAGCGGCAAAGGGGTCTGCACTGCTGTCACAATCTCAAATGCCATAACAAACCTCTATGGTAATGTGTGCGTGTCTGTGAACATTTACAATTTTGCCCCTCTAAAAATGAAAGGACCATCTATTTGGTAAAAACTGAATCTTGACCCCTCTAGATTAGAAGCTTTTAACGTTCCCTAGCATTCGTGTGTATGAAAATTTTAAATTTACCCCTCTAAAAATGAAAATGATAAAATTCGAATCGTGACCCATCAAGATTCGAAATTTTCAACACTCTCTAGCATTCTCGTGTGTGTATTAAGTTAGTGTGTGTGAAAATTTAAATTTTGCCCCTCTAAAAGTGAAAAGATCATATAATTCGTAAAAATTGAATCTTGGACCTTTCAAGATTAGAATTTTTCAACAGTCACTAGCATTCTTGTGCAACTTTCATGATTTTCATTTCCTTGTATGTTGATCTCATTGTTATTTTATACAATGCAGCTTCGGTATTTGGTCAACAGCAAAGATTAGAGCCTCTGCATCCCGAAAAGAAACTGATGTGGAAGAGGGAAATGAACTGCCTTCTATCTGTGTGTGATTACATTGTAGAATTTAAACCCACATTGCAGACACTAAAAGACGGATCTACTTTAGAGGTGAAATTTCATTCAAATCTTGATTTATTATTTAGAGTTGTTTGCTTCCCACTTTTTCATTGTTTTAACGGTGTAAGAAAATTTCCGACTTGCAGGTCATGTCAAGTAGGCCAAGATCAGATATTTACATCAACCTTCCTGCCTTGAGAAAACTCGATACAATGCTCCTGGTAAAAAGCAAACTTCACCCCGTTTACATAAAGTGTCATCCAAACATCCAAAATGAATTTGATAATCTTACTAAAATTTGAAATGTAACATCATTTAACTAAGTGTAATAATAACTAGCAGGAGGGAGGAATTGTAAGGTGGAAATAAGTTACAAGGGAGGATGTGTAATTCAGGGGATATTTATGTAATTGTATATAGTTACAAGGGAGGTATGCGTAATTATGTCCAAAGGCAAAGAGAATGAAAATGCTAATAAACACTGAAAAACAAAATAGTAATAAACTTGGATAAATCAATTTGAAATTCTTACTAAAATGTGAAAATGTAGCATTATTTAACTATGTGTCATAACTAATAAAACATGGTAACTGTAAGCTGGAAATAAGTTAAAGGGAGGCATGTGTACTTTCAAATCCAAGAGGGGATATTTGTGTAATTGTATATAGTTACAAGGGAGGTATGCGTAATTATGCCCCAAGGCAAAGATAATAAAAATCGCTTTTGTGGCAACCAACAGGATATATTGGACAGCTTTCGAGAGACTGAATTTTGGTATGCAGAACAAGGAAGCATGTCGGGAAACACGACATTTTCGGGATCATTCAGAAGAATAGTTCAGCAACAGCCTCAGCGCAAAGAGGAAAAATGGTGGTTGCCAGTTCCTTGTGTATCTGAAAGTGGCCTCTCTGAGAAATCCAAGAAACATTTGAGGACAAAACGGGATTGTGCCAACCAAATTCACAAGGCTGCAATGGCTATAAATAGTTGTATTCTAGCTGAAATGGAGATCCCCGAATCATATATGGCTTCTCTTCCTAAGGTAAGTCACTTCAGCTACTTTTATAGTCATTATGATAAACATGAAAATCCAGAGGTTGATATTAGGGAAGTTTTTAAGTGGGTGTTTGCAACACTAACAATATTGGAGACGTATAAGTTGTAGAAAGTTTGAGTGATGGGAAACAAAGTGAAAAGTACATATAAAATTAGTCGAGTCTTTGTAAAAAGCACTAAGAAGCACTTTTACTATTTTCAAGAAACTTACATTTATTTATGAAAATAGCCTAGACGCTAGAAGTTGAAGCCACAAAAGCAAGTCCTTAGGTGTTTCTAGCTTATTTCTGCTTAAAATAAGCAAAAGCTGGTTTCCAAAACACTCCAAAGTGCTGACGAAAAAGTAAAAAGCTCACTTTGTTTTTTGTAGAGTTTGCAAGTACTGCCTAAGTAACAGGAGATAAAGGGTTATTATCTGTCTTTCCTTTTATCGATATTTTTTCTTTTGTTACACTTTGCTATCTACTTTAATCGGTGGAATAATCATCTAAAAATTCCAATGTGATGTTTCCACAATGTAACAATGTATGATTTAGAGTGAATTTCATGTAGGTATATGCAAATATCATTAAGGATCTCATCAAATTTACCTTTGTTTTCTTTAACCAGAGTGGAAAAGCAAGTGTGGGAGATGCAATCTACCGCTACATGCATAATGCAGAGAAATTTTCACCTGATCATTTGCTCGACTCTCTCAACCTAAGCTCAGAGCACGAAGCTCTTGAGCTTGCAGACAAAGTTGAAGCCTCAATGTACACTTGGCGCCGTAAAATTTGCATGGCCCACTCAAAATCATCATGGGACATGGTTAAAGATCTCATGTCTGACATTGACAGAAATGACAAGAATCATGTCTTAGCAGAAAGAGCAGAGACTTTATTGTTCTGCTTGAAGCAAAGATATCCCGAACTTTCACAAACTACACTAGATACAAGCAAGATACACTATAACAAGGTGACTTTTGTGTCAAGATCACTTGTAATATTTGTCACAGTGAATCGAATATTTTTCCATTTGTGGAAAAAACCAAGGCCAAATTACAATTTAGTCCATGTATTTTCAGAAATTACAAAAAACCCTGACATTTCACGTAAATGCAAAAAACTCCCTGAAACTAGGCTGGTTATTTGCATTTTTGGGTTTCATGTTGTATAGTTTCAGGGAGTCCTTTGCAATGAAGTGAAATGTAACAGTGTGTTTTGTATTTTTCTGAAAACAGATGGACTAAATTGTAATTATCGCAAACCTTTTTGGTTGTCGATTGCCGGCTAAAGTATTTACTTGCGAGAAAAAGACATATCTGCCCTCATCGGAACATGCCTCCATATGCAATGGGTTGAGGACAAATATGTCTTTTTCCTACTAGAATATGCTCCTACATGGTGAACCAGAAAAAAAAAAAAAAAAAAAAAAGTTTAGATGGTTATGGTTTAAAAGTAGGTACATTTTCAAATGGCAAAATGTTTTTCTCCAAATAAATAATAAAAACTCAATTCTTGAATACTGTGTGCAGGATGTGGGACAGGCAGTGTTGGAGAGCTATTCTAGAGTATTGGAAAGTTTGGCGTTCAACATTGTTGCTTGGACTGATGATGTACTCTTTGTAGATAAAACCATGAACAACCAAAGAAATAGTTAAGGTTTTTGTCCAATTATTTTGTTTTCTAGTATTGCAAGGATAGAAAGCCCTTCATAGACAATTTTTTTTTTTATGGAATGAGGGGTCAAATTCATCAATGTAATGTTTTTCAACTTTATCCCACCACTTGTTTTGTCAATCATTGTTTATTTCTTGTACAGGGACACAGTATTTTTCTGAATTACATAGATAGATATGACATTTTTATTGAAACTGTGGGCATTATGGTTTGAAATCAAGGTCAAGTTCTTGATTATTTTAACAGAGAAGTCGCCTTTCACAACACGTTTTATACAGTTGAGGTACCATTTTCGCATAACGCAAACGTTAGGAAGTAGGAACCAAAATGCAAGAACCTTAGCAGACATAATTTGGCTTGAAACATGAAGACAAATCTTGGTTCTTACAAATTAAAATGCTATTTGAACAATCCTAGTACATTTACTTGAAAACCTGCAAATTTACAAAATCCCATCAAAAGCTGACAAATTTAGAGAAAAATCAGAATCTTTTGAAGCTGCCAAAGTAAATTATCTACGTCCGACGACCCAACATGAACTAAATCTCCAGAAAGAAACAAACAAAACGGAGACAAAAATCATGTATTTTGTTTGGAACTAAAATAGATTTCTTAAAAATCTTCAGCACCCACAAATCTAATGAAACCATATATCCAGAAATGAAACTGAAATCTCCTCCACAGATGTGATACCATATTCTATCACAAGTCTCCTCAGAAACATATTCAGGTAAAAATTGTATGAACAATCATAGCAGGAATTTAAAAAAAAAAGGAAATCTTGTTATGATCAGTACACCGAACACAAGAAACAGGGAATCGCCTGCTTAATTCTGAAGAAACTCCGGCAGAAGAAAAACTGTAAAAAAAGAAGAAAAATCACTTCAAATTGGGTTTTGCACGATGATATTGATGGAATACATACGGCGGATTTATTACTTTTTATGCTCAATATGTTATCGACGGACGGCTCCAATTCAATTACAACGGACAAGGTGTGTTGATGTGCTATTTTGGCCGCAGAAGATAGTATTAATTGTATATTGCCCTACTTTATTTTGAGAACCTCGCAATTTTGTCCATTTAATTTACAGAAAAATCATTCCTATTTGGGTTTGTCAAGATAAGTTGGGTTAATTTGGGCCTAACTCCGACTAATGGGCTACATTATTATGTGGCATGGGCTAAAACCAACAATAAATTACTCCAAATGTTTAAAATTATAATTAATTTATTTAATTTTAAAAATTCCATCATATTATTCACAAAATTAGCAAATACTATACTACTATCGAAATAAATCAATTTTCAAGTATAGTAAATCAAACTATCATATTACTGAAAATTTTCACCTTCAAAAGAAAAAACAAACACAAAATCAAACTCCTAATTCACAAATCCCCAAATAAAATCCAAGAAATTCAAGTAAAACTTTTAATCATCACTATAATGCTTCAGCTTTCAGACCTAGTCCAACAAAATCCCTAAATTCTTGATATTTCTTTAAAGAAAAAGGAATATACTAAGTAGATTTCCAAGAATACCCCTGAATTATTTCACACATCAGTCAAGGTTCCTCTCTTCAGGATAAATGGTGTCAATGGCTTCGAAGAAGAAGAAGATGATGATTTCTTGAAAGCTTCAATAACTGAGTTGCATGTGTCAATGGCGGAATTTTCACCCTTCTTCTTCAGCTCCAAACTCTTCTTTAAAGCTTCATCAGAAAATCCCACATTCCCTTTTTTCTCTGAATTTTCACCAAGATTCTTGTCTTTTCTCCCATCATCAGCAGCAGCCTCCATTAGAATCCCTATTTGTAGCTAACTAACTAATAAAATTGAAGAAGCGTGGTTTACTAATAAGCACTTATCACAAAAGGATCATAACAGAGTATTATAGGGGTTTTGATCGGAGAAAAATCCCACCAAGAAAAGATTTTTCTCTATTCTTTTACCTGGAAGTGTGTGTTTAATTATAGGGTTTAGAATCATAGAAAAATCCCACCAAGAAATTAGAAATTTCTCTCCTTTTTTTCGGCACCTCGTGTGTCTCTGTGTGTGTTTCTGCAGAGAGAGAGAGAGAGAGTTTAGGTAATATATGTAGGGGAAACTACAGAGCAAATTTCTAATTGACAGAGGGAAGTAGAGTAGGACAACTCACAAAAGAAGCATGAGTATACTTACATTGGCTTTCTTTTCTTGAAAGTAGAAGGTTTATTTCTGTAAATTTCTTTGTTTTCTTTTTTCAAATATGGACAATTTTTTGGACCCCATAATGCAAGGTTGGTTGTCTTTTTCACCACATTTGATGGGTGTTTTCTTGTTGTTTTAGAAATTACATTTTATTTTGTTTTTCTACTTTCAAAAATCAAAATTTTGGTTTCACATGCATTTTTAGAAAAATAAAAATAAATGTTGGAAATAGATAGAGATTGTGGCATATAACACCATCCATTCGTGTTGCTTAACAGTTAGTAATTTTCAGATAGAAAATTAAAATTAATTTGATTGGAATTTTAAAATTGACACAAAAAGTTAATCAATAGAAATCAATATAATTTGAGTCTGAGAAATAGTGTCCAAAATGTCAAATTCGGTCAAGTTAGTATCTTTATTTTGCAATTTTTCCTAATTTTAACCGTGGAAAGGAAGTTTAGGCCGTGTTTGGCTAGAGGCCAAGAATTCTTGTTTTAACTTTTCTTGAACTTCTCTGCTTTCGTTTGCAACCTAAAGGGGCTCAAACTTCAAACAATAATCTTGACAAAAGAGTTCATGTGTAATAAATAATAATCACACATAAACCCATCATAAAATTTCAGTCTTTATTCTGTGGGAGTTGAGTTCGCTTCAGTTTCGTCAATTTTTCCTGTATTATTCCTCCGCACTTTCCCCATTATCTGTTCAATGAAGCTCCAATCTTTACCAAAATAATTAATCTGAATTCTGAAATAACGGTATTATCTTCCACCTGAAATCTAGCTCTTGAAGCTACTAGATTGAGACTTTGAGATCTGGAAAACCCTTTTTCGGTAAGCAATCTCAATCATCAGCATATTTTCCTTGTTCTTTGCTATAGCCCAGTTGTTATCTGTTCTACTTTTCGATAAAGATTGGAGTTTTATTCCCTTCTTTGTATTTGAGCTAGTTTTAATTCTGTTAAATATAGGTTTGCTGAAATTTAAAGTTGAAAAAAAAGGTTGGGTGGCTAAAGTTCGTCTTCCTTCTTTCTGCATTCTGCACAAATCTTTGAAGGAAATTATAAAGGCTGGTTGAATAAAGATTGGATTTTTATTCCCTTCTTTTTAGTTGACCTAGTTTTAGTTCAGTTAAATATAGGTCGGCTTACTGTAAATGAATTTAAAGTTGGGTAGCTAAAGTTTTTCTTCTTTATTTCTCCAGAACTGTCTTTGAAGGAAATTAAAAAGTTTGGTAGCTTTTCTTCAGCTTTTCTTTTACCTTAATTGGATATTAATTCAACATTTTTCTGCAAAGGATTACCTCTTATCCCTCAAAATTTGCCCATGTAGTTTCTTTTCTCTTCATTTGGGAACAAATTTGATTATTGAGCTCTTTTCACTCAAAAAAAAAAAAAAAGATGGATTATCATCGCGAAAACGGATTTTCCAATGGCAATGTGGTGCAAGTTCTTTCTGGCAACTCAGAAAACAATATTGCAAATGAATTGTTCACCAATGAAGCCATTTGGGCCACTGAAGACGATTATAGAAGATGGAATAACACAGAATCTTCATTTGACAATAATTCAAATTATGATGGAATTCAATCCCAATCGAGTGAACCTCCCAACAAAAGATCAAGAAACATAGATTCGACCACTTCGAACCGGTCAAAAGCCATTGGAAAGATGTTCTACAAGACCAAATTATGCTGCAAATTCCGAGCCGGGACTTGTCCATACATCACAAACTGCAATTTTGCACATAGCATTGAGGAGCTGAGAAAACCTCCTCCAAATTGGCAAGAAATTGTGGCTGATAATCAAGAATTACCAAGGGAGGAATATCAAATACCGATTCTTGGTGTTAGTGATGATAATAATAATAACAATCAAAGGTCTTATAAAGGACGGCATTGTAAGAAGTTTTATACTGAGGAAGGTTGCCCCTATGGGGAGAGTTGTACCTTTCTTCATGATGAGAATTCGAGGGCTCGAGAAAGTGTGGCTATAAGCTTGGGGCCAAGTGGACATGGTGGTGGAAATGGGAGTGTAAATGGGAATGGAGTGATGCTTATTAAACCTTCAAATTGGAAAACGAGGATTTGTAACAAGTGGGAGATTACTGGATATTGCCCGTTTGGGAATAAGTGTCACTTTGCTCATGGAAATGCAGGTATGAATGTTCTTGGTCATGTTATGAATTGTGAATGTTAGTTGAATTTAGTTTTGAAGTTATATCTATATAGCATACCTATGTACGAGTAATTGAAATATACATCCCTTTTTGTACATGTTCTGATCTTAACGAATAATATTCGTATCTTTTGTATGATACTCCATTTCCCAACTCACGTACCACTTAAATCGGCGAACAACCGAATTATTTGTTTATTTAAGACTTAGAATGTGTGAAAATTATTTGGAAGCACAATATGGCAAAGTTCTTTATATACATTAGTGGATATTATACAAATATATGTTTTAAAACTCCACATCATTTAGGTAATTATATTTCGCATTATTTAAAGTAAAAAGAATAATATCAAAAGTAGCCGTATTCACTATTTTGCTCTTGAATATATGTATCACATTAATATTTTACCCATACGTTGATGAATCTGTATATATTATCTGTTTCCATTTCATCTGTATATATTATCTGCTTCCATATAATTGAGCCGAATTCTCCCCCATAACTTTGATAAATTTTCCTACCGAACTTTGAAAATTTTTCCTACCATATTCATACGTATTAAACCAACTATGGTTATTTCTTTTCTATTAACTGGTTTCCTTGACCATAATATTTCTTTTCTATTAACTGGTCTACTTGACCATAATATTTCTTTTCTATTAACTGGTTTACTTGACCATAATATTTCTTTTCTGTATTTATAATAAGCTCAAATTCCTCTTGAAAAACAGAGCTAAGTCGGTTTGGTGGCGGACAAATGGACTCGGAAGCTAAAGATTCTTCGCTTCCCGATCAACGGGCCCCACTTGCTAGAACTTCAGTAGATAATGCTGTTGCAAATATTCCTCATTCAGATGGTTATCATATTGGAGCACAATCACAGAGATTGTCCAATGCAATGCAGAAGAGTGGACCGAGATCGACTCATAAATGGAAAGGCCCTGATAAAATTAGTAAGATATATGGTGATTGGATAGATGATTTTGAGTAGGTATTGTGTTCCTCTTTGCAGACAATGCTGTAATGTTTCTGTTTGTGAACAACAATGTTTTGTTTTGTATGCTGATGTATTTGGAATGTTGATATGTAAAATGTAAAGCCCTTTTGTGTGAAATGCTGTTTTAGTTGCCTGGATTTGTGTTATTATAGTTCCCTTCTCTGCACCTGTATGAATATAAATCAAAGCTATTTATGCATGTTAAGGTATTCGCAAACTCTAAAAGAAAAGAACTTGTGTGCCAAGTGTTTTTTTTTTCAGCACTTTGAAAGTGCTTGGAGAACCAGCTTCTGCTTATTTTAAGTACAAATAAGCTAGAAGCAGGAATCACCTGATGACACTTTTATATGTGGCTGACACTAGATACGCTTATAGCCATTTCATTTCACAAATCCAGTTCTTATCTTTCCACTCCCTTTCGTTCTATAAGATTAGAAGTTGAATTCAAACATGATCTCTGACTATTAAAAGAAAATCAAACTCGAATCAAAATCATACAAACTCAGTCCAAATACATGCATGAAAAGCTAAGACACAAGAAGACAAGGCGTGGACCAAAAATGCCACATATCATAATTGACATCATTTCGTTAACAATATTGCTGAGCATACATAGAAAGAAGGCTACAAACTGTTCCTGATACATTCATCTCAGCCCCAAGGAATAAAAATTAAAAATAAAAACATATCTCTATATGTACAACACCTATAAATATCACCAATCCAGAATTCCCCAAATCGATCAAACGGGGTGTTAGTAATTCGCATCGCCTCAAATCATCATCCCACGACAGAAATAAAGCCAAGAAAAAGGTCATCTTCAAATCCCATCACGACCCTTTTAAAGAATCTGAGTCCAAAATCAGCCTCCCAATATATCAACAAACACAACACTTTTCATGGAGGGGATGTTTCCGTAATTTTACGTACAACAATTCGAGAAGGTCAAAAATCAGCTGTCTTCATCTACAGAACCGATATAAGTGAGATCGGTTCTTCTTACTCTCACACATCCTTTAAGCCAATTTGATGCCTTCATATTAGCATTATGATCACTTGTACCTATACCAGCAGAATTTGGTGAAGTTTGACCTGATCCAGCCCCGTCTTCTAGAAGGGTCCATTGGTCGATATCTGTTTCGGGGTCTTGCTGTAATATTTGTGTCTTGCTTGTTTTTGAACTCGTGGGCCCACGTCCTGGCAAAACAGAATTTCTTGAAGTGTTTGTGGGGTTTAAGGAAGTTATTGGGTTGCTGGGCTGGAGAGAAACGAGGGCCGTTGATGGGACCGATGGAGGCTGGCAAGAAATCGAGCATCGGACGGTTGAGATGAGAATTGGCATTGCCGTTTGGATCCGCCACCGAATTGTATCGGGTAATTCCATGCGGTCCAATTCATTCTGCATGAAATCGTGTTGTTAGTATGAGATGTTGGGACGAGAATTTATCATGAAACATAACCTTTTTAAGAGAAACGAGGATATTCACGTCATTTTATAAATGATCCTAAGTTAAGAGGGCGCAAGATGTTTTTGGAGCTTATAAGATCCTACATCTTATTTTGAAACTAAGTTGTTAATGTGCTAGGATAAGATGAGATCTAATAGCTTATAAGTTGTAATTGTGTTTGGTAAAAGTGAGAGCTTATAAATTTTCTCAAATACAATAATGATGAAATGTAAATAAGTACATTAATTTCACATAATTATTTTTTGAGATGATATAAATGTAATATTTTGAGAAAATTAAGGATGTTCTTGTCATTTTAGTGTTTGGAATTAGACCACTTATATTTTCCCTACGTTTATTTGGAAAAAAAGTTTGGAGGGCGACTACTTATTTAGGAGCTTATAGCTCCAAACATCTTATTTTTGGAGTTTATAAGCTCCTTCACTGAATAAATAACCAAAAGCTTTGGAGGAGCTCATTAGCTCCAAACAACTTATTTTTGGAGTTTATAAGCTCCTTTACTAAAATAAATTACGAAACACTTTAGAGAGGAGATTATAAGCTCCAAACAACTTATTTTTGGAGTTTATTAGCTCGTTTACTAAATAAAATACCAAAAGCTTTGGAGGAGCTCATAAGAAAACAACTTATTTTTAGAGTTTATAAGCTCCTTCACGAAATAAACTGCCTAAGACTTTACAGGAGTTCATAAGCTCAGCCAAACAGCCCCCAAACTGGCTTTAAGGAGGCTTATTAGCTCCAAACACGTTATCTTTGGAGCTTAAAACCTCCTTTTAAGGAAAAAGTCATCAAACTTCATTGAAAAGCTTATAAGCTCAGCCAAACAGTCCTTAAAAAATACGGGAGTAGGATAAAATCAAACCTGCAGGTTTTCTGCCACTTCACGATCAAAACCAGCATAATCCTTGCTCGATTCTGCGTGCTTCGGTTCAGATTTCACTTTCAACCAGCTTGGCTGGTAACTGCTGAGCAAAACATGCAGCACTAACAACAAACAATCAAAAAGACTTTCTCCATATAAAAGTGTAGCAGCACTTGAAGTCTCCATAAGTGACTCGACATCTCTTTTTGAAGATATTAGTGCAGTGTTGACAGAATGACAAGCATCTTCATGCACAACTCTGCTCCCAAGGAGGCGTAAGATCACTGAAGCAAGAGCGTATCTCATATTTCGACCTGAAGGCTCCCTGTAAAGAATGTAACGAGATATTATTAGGAACCAATAAGGGAATAATCTTTTTTTCTTTGATAAATCAGAATAAACGTACCTGTCTGCACAAATAATAGGGAGTAATCTGAGCAAGAACTGCAAACGCAAAGTCATGGAGGCTCGTAATGCAGCAGGAGAAGGCGGCACAGTATCAGCCGACACAGTCGACTGTCTAGAAATTCCAGGAGAAGCACTTTTCGCACTTTTCCTGCTTCCGCTTTTACTAGCAGGGCTGCCAATTACATTTGTGGGTCCCACTGGAGCTATTTTCCCGACCCCACGAGTAACTGCATTTATTTGCTGCTCAATATTGCTGAGCTGTTTGATCATTTCACTTGCAAAATTATTTCTCAATTCATCAGAGCCTTGATCAATGCATGGCAGAATCAGTTCGATAAGTGCTTTTTCAGTCAAATGTTGCTGACTCACAATAAAACCTTCAACATCCAAAAGCCCACAGCTTTTTTCTTCATCAACAACTTCTCCTTCTTCGAATTCGGATTTAGATTTCCACTTGTGTCCCTTGCTTGTAGCTTCGTCAGTCAGACTCTGACACCATCCCCATGGTTTCCAGTATTGGGGCTTAAGAGAAAGCTCTTTCAGCTCAGAAGCTATATTCATTACTTTCTGCCTTATCGATTTCTTACCATAAAGAACTTCTGCTCCTCTGAGAAGCCATTTTGCCTGTGAAAGCATTGAATCCTCAACCGACTTTCCTAATAGATGAACAGCTTCTGAGAATAAAGGAGCAGCGTCAGGCCTCACAAGTAACCTTGTCAGGATAATTTGGATGAAATTGCTCTCGTTCTCAGAAGCTATGTTTTTATCCTGATGAGGAGAGAGAGATCTTATAGCATCAGTAAAGGAAATGTCATTCTCCATCATTTTTTCACTAACAGCTTGTTCATTCAGAAGCAGCCTTAGCTCAACCCACTGCCAATGAAATTTGGCAGGCTGCAAAGTGTCCAAAACATGCACCAGCTTTCCCATCAGTTTTTTCACATTTTCTCCACATTGCTTTTTCAACTCACCTTGACCAGAAGAGATGTAATTCCCAGAATTTTCCACAGGTTCTCGAATTTTACAATCTATGAGAGAATCTAGAAAAAGCCGAGAACGGAGTGGGACCAAAGCAGCAGCTTTCAAGAAGCTGTCCGAACAATTGGCTTCTAAAACAGACACAAATTCAGAATCTAGGCTATCTTTAGCTATCAAATCATATAATCCATGAGTATCCCGGAAACATATCTCACGAAAAGGAATGTGCTTTATGGCATCACCAATAGCAAAAGCCAATAACCTATATAACTGATTAAATTCTTCACGTATTCCGATGCTGGAATCAAGAATCGGCTTCCATATCACAAAAGCAAATATAGAATAAGCTGGTGGGAAAACCAAGTTTAAAGATAACAAGCGCTGCATTCTAGAGAGAGAAACAATAGTGGCTTCGCCTAAAAGCTCCACAATCAATCCATCACAAACGCTTCTGCAATTTCCCACAAGAACCCTAAACCAGTTCACAGAGACTTCAATCAAACTATCCACTTTCGCAATCGAGCGTGCATTTCCATTCGCATTCGATTTCAAACTCCTTGCAAATTGAATTAAATCCAGACCTTCCTTCAATCTAAATAAAGCAACCATTCGGTCCAGGCTGGCAACTCCCTGGAGAATTGCCCCGACCACAAGTGCAGAAACAGCAGAAGTGATTCTCGCAGATCTCCCAAAAGCAGCTGCTTTATCATTCGATAAATTCGCACCAAAATCATGTGATTCAGGAGACATCTGATGATACTGATTTCTAGGTGCTGCTTTTCCAGGAGCAAAAGCTTGCATGAGAGCAGAAGAAGCTTCTGCAGCAAGAGCAACTTCAAAAACCCGACTCTGACGCTCTCCAAGAGCTTCCTTCAGTATACAGAGACAAGAAATATGAATTCTCAAAATTCGCTTAGCGAAAAGCATTGGTCCAGAAAAGTGATTATTACTGCCAGCTGTCAAATCAGGAATTCTTGCAATCACATTTCCGACATTATTAACAATTGCACCAATGGCAGACGACAACAAATTAGGATCGCCTTCCTGGGCGGCCCCACCAGTTTGTCTCATGCAGTCCATCAACCCCACCACTATTTGGTGAGCTATTTGATTGCCATTTTCGTCCCATTTCTCCATGCTTACAACACTTTTATTTGAAAGCTTTCTATCTTTGCTGTAAAAGTATTGGGAAGCTTCATCCACAAGTCTGTGCACGATTTCTTTCATGCTCAAACCGACTCTTGATACTCTGACACCGTTTATCTTCTGACGGAAATAATCATCGAGATCTTCCACCCCGTTCGGGACGCCGAGGGGAAAGCTAAAGTCACCTTCTAGTGATCTTCCAGAGTCGATTTCAGAAATAAGTCTCTTATCAGAAGTAGATTTGAAGGTTTTCTCCCACTCAATGATACTGGATACATTGCCATATCTCTTCAGGAGGTGGCGAGCATATATTAAGGCTGGTGAAGAAGACAGTCGAGTTTTGGATGACAAAAATGTAGCAGCACGATGCATTGTGGCAGATAATGTCTCGGGAATTAGATCAGCTGCAACAATTATGTTTTCGTAACTGGAACAAAGAGAAATTAAACGTGTAAGATACGTGAGTATTCCAAAAAGCAGCAGTAAGACTGAATCCAACAAGATGGGCACTATGTTTGGCAAGGCAGAGTAGATTGAGAAATATTCTACTTGAATATAAGCTAGATGGTAGTTCATCATATCTCCAATTGACTTATCCTAGAGATAAGCTCATTTGGTAATAATTTTAAAATCTTCCTCAAAAAACTATGTGTTCCCTCATGAAGGTTAACATAGTTCTCTAACCCTACATTTGCAAGTGAAATTTTAAGACGATAACAGAAAGAAACATAGTTTTCTCTTTTCAGCTGACAATGATGCTTCCCACTTTCCTCAAGTTCCAAACAAAGTATTTTTCCTGTTCTTTTATAGCTACCCTCCTATTTAATCCAGGCCAAAACACTCCTCTATGAACCACAAAGTCAATGTTCATAAGAACACCCCAATTACAATTATGTTAAAAAGGAGAACGAAACTGCATGGAGTTGGAATATAGTTTACAGTGGCCACATTTTGGAAAAAAGTTATAGGGTAAATTATACCTACTATCCCTGAGGTTTGAGATAATTACAATTTAGTCCCTTTGTTTTCAGAAATTACAAAAAGGCCCTAACATTTCACTTTATTACATGGAACCCCTTGAGATAGGCTCATTATTTGCATTTTTGGACTTTCATGTTGTATAGTTTCAACTTTCAAGGAGTTTTTTTAATAAAGTGAAATCTCCGGGAGTTTTTGTAATTTCTGAAAACAGATGGACTGCATTGTAAGTAGCTCAAACCTCAGGGGTAGTAAATGTCTTCGCCAAAAATTATAACAGTAATCAGGCAACAGTGGCTACCGATGCAAATAGCAAAAATCAGCTAAGACAGAAAAAGACGACAAAAAGACAGAAAATCAAGAGCATACCTTCGGATCAATGATAAAAGATATGCCTCCCCAATATCAAAACCATTACTCTCTGCAAACTTAGGAAGCATCATCATATTCCTGTTGTTGATGGCAGAACCGGAATTATTGGCAGCTTTAGGCAATAACCACAGAAGAAACCTAGCTGCTGAAACATATTCATTACACACATCCATCATATACAAAATTGCAGACAATTCATCTTCACCAAGTTTCCATTGTGTGGAGGAGCCTCCATCACCAGCAGGATACGAACTTCTTCCATATTGGCCAACCTTGGGTGTTATCGTCCTTTCAGCTTCTTCAATAAGCTGCTTTACAGAAGCTATCAACCACACAATCACTTTCCTCTTTTCAACAAACCTCATCTGCTTCAGAAGCTTTCCAATTGAGACAATATCTCCAGAAGTTGTTGATTTTCTTGTCTCATCTACTGATTTTGTGATGTCATTATGGTGTGGGCAGCTAATCCTGCTTTCACAAACATGGCTTGTTGATGCTCCTTGACTGCCTTCAATTCTTGCAGCAGCTAATTGCGCAAGACTTTGAGTTTTGCGCACAGATTTCTGCCTGCCTCTTGAGGTCTGTTTGGCTGGCTTAGGAGGTGGTGCTTCTGCTTTTAAAGGTTCAACATATTTCATTCCCTTTCTTATCCACCAGATATCGTCATCATCTACAACTGGATTTGACTGCAAAAGTGAGCTTCTTTCTTCACTTATCTTTTGTCTCTTCACTCTTTTACACTCTTCACATCCAGAAGCTTCTGCTTCTTCACTGCTAGGCCTCTTAATGCTCCCTTGAGACTCCTCAAATCCAGCATCATTCGATGTTGCAGTTTTGGGAAATTGTAGAAGTGCAGAAATCAAAACTTTTATTTCTTCAATCTTGCTATCTGACCATTGATCGACTGACCATTGATGATATTTCAGTTTCTTGGATGCAGCTTTTGCACCACGTGGAGATTTACTGTTTAGTCCTAATAGCCCGTGAAGTAAAAGCTTCCTTTCATTGGAATAATCATTCATTGCTTCCAAAAGAGTTGGGATTTCAGCAAACTGAGCTTCTTCAAGAGCATCACGAATATAAGCTGCGGGTAACTGCTTCAAGAGCTTGTAATGCCGCTTCCGCTTCTCCAAGTCAGTAATATCCATGATTCCACTCACAATCAGCTGTCTGCTATATGCCAGCGGATTGAAAATGCCAGATCGAATCAATTCTCTCACTAAAAGCTGCAATCTTTTAAAACCTTCACCATTATGCACTTCGTGTTGGTCAATCCAACACACAATAATATCATGCAAAGGACTAGGGCTCTCGAAAATATCCGGGAAAGCATATTTATTTCTCTGCTTTGAGAATTTTGGCATATTGCCCATCTTCAGTTTTAAAAGCCGTATCGCTATAAATACCTGAGAGAAATCCTTTTTGCCAGAGAATTTCAACCCATGAGGAGGAGAAGTACGAAAATCCCTGAACTCACAAGATGCCCACTCACAAATGAAGAAAATCGAGCAAAGCAACGATGGCGTGACATCACTGATATGCCTGAGCGATGTATGCAAACTAGGGCTGACATCAGAGCTCCAACGTTCGGCACGAACTCCATCCCAAGAATTCTCTAGAAGTAAGTTATATGAATCTAAAATATCTCCATGCATGAGAGAATTGTCTAGAACTTGCAAAGCTTTAGCTACATTATGGCCATGATGAGTAGGTTTTGCTGCTCTAGAAAGAGTTTCTGCTCGTTTCTGAATCGATGCCACAACACTTTGAAAGGACAATGACTCAGCTTCAGCATCATGATTTCTATCGTGACTTGTCACACACATTGGCAAAGGGAAACAATCCAAAGCAACGAAAGTGTCGGGAACAGATAGGATTAAATATCGAAGCATTTCTACAACAGCAGCAGTTGTATAAGCACGCCTTGAATTATCAATGAGATCAGAACCACCAGGAGATGATTCTTGGATGAAACGAAGAGCTATTCCTGACAGAGAACGAACATATGTCTGAGATGAGACGACTGTTTCTATCACACCATATATAATGGGCAATAGCAACTGAAGCACACTCAGCAGTTCCTTTTCCTGCTTTCATCATGATTTCAAGTGTCAGCAGTCAGAACCGAAAACAAACACCTATTCATCCAGACAAAGAAAAGATAGGTAGTGCTTGCAAAATCCTACAAAACAAACACCTATTCATCCAGACAAAGAAAATATAGGTAGTGCTTGCAAAATCCTACAAAACAAACACTTCTGTGCTTTTTACTTTTCTTCAACACTTTGGGATTGTTTGGAGAACCAAGTTCTGTTTATTTCAGGCAGAAATAAGCTAGAATAACCTAAAGGGCATGCTTCTAGCTTCAAAGTTATTTTTATACATAAATGGAAGTTCTTGAAAGTAGTAAAAGTGCTTCTTAGATTTTGTTAAAACACTCAACAACTTCTTCTTGTACTCTTCACTTTCTTTTTCAAACACTCCCAATTTTTACTACTAAAACATTTTACAGCTTTTATTTCTACTTTAACTTCTCTAAAAGTAGTAGTGTTTGCAAACACCCATATCACATAGCAAATCCTTAACGCATCTTGTAAACAAACAGGTAAGGAGTGAAACATCTGTACCTGGAGCTGATTAAGAACCCAATCAATAATGAGAGAAGGAACAATAAGCCCTTCAGCATGATGCCAGTGAATAATTCTCACCACATACCACCATTTAGTGTACAGCGAAGGCTCATCACCATCTATGCTAGATAAATCGCCTTTTTGCTGAGCAAAAACATTCTGTGACGACCGATCTCGCATACGCATAGTTGAATGAGAATTGTTTCTTGTAATAAATTCATCCAATAGATAATGCAAGTAATCAATGACATCTTTAGTCCACTGTTCCGAACGTGGTAATTGGGTTTTATCATGATATCCGGATGAGGAACTAGAAGAGGTAGGACGAGGCTGCAAGATTAAATAATAAATGTTTATTTCCAATATTGAGAAAAGAACAAATCCGTTAGAAACAGAAATACATACCTGATTAAGATAAGTTACTTTGATGAACCATGTTGCTCTCAACAAAGGGACATTATTTCTAATTAGAACTTCAAAAAGAGATTTCTTTCTATAACCATGAGGGACATGGTCGGCCAATGATCGCAATCTTTTATGAGGTTGGGATAAACCCTGGAGGAAAGTGCACAAATACTTTAGCAATATGATTTAAGAGTTTTAGACAACAATGAAAACAAAAAATTATTACACTTAAGAAATAAAAAATCACAAATGTTGCTCCAGGCAGCAGGGAAAGGAGAGAAAATAGATTAGCTTCATACTAGTTGAACAAAGGGAAACAGCCGGAAAAATAAATTTATGCTGCTAATTGACAGTTTGAATCAATGTTGTAGGATCTAAGGATGAATGGTATTTGAGATGTCCCAAATTAAAATGCAAGAGAACATATCACAATCAGTAAAATGGAATATTAGAGAAGTCAATACAGAAAGGATTGATGCCTTTTATTATGGTTACTCTTCTTGAATTGCCACCATTGATGGTCATTGGCTAGCTAAAGAAGATGTTCTAGATTTGTGGAGGGAAACAACTATCGTACAAGACTAATTATTAAATACACAGATCCCATCATCTTAGAGACCTTAGCTTCTACATCATTCCCCTACCCACTTAAACCAAAGATTAATTCAAAACCGCAATGAATAAATTAGAATATGATACATATGATTCAAAAGACAAACCTCGATCCATTTCTTCCTGAAGTCTTCTCCACATGGCCTTTGCTCAGGGAAGATACCAGGCTTGGTCAAAAGTGTACCAGAAAGTGGCACTCCATAAACTTGTCCCGCCTGCATATAAAGATTCATTTACTCAATTTTCTTGTTTATCTGTATCCAAGCATAAACAAATTCATGTTTGTAAAGAAAATGTGTGAAATTTTGCCCCATTATAAGTAACAGGGTAAGCACCTTTCGCTTTTGGGCACGAGACTCATTGATAGCTCTATGACGTTTTCTGATTGCCTGCAAGTATTTTAGAGTTAAATCAGAAACATTTAATTTCTCCATTTGTTGGCTGCCATAAAGGGAAATATGTGTTTATATTTTTCAGCGCACCTCTTTGCACTTGACAATGATGGGCTTCGCAAAAACATGAACCTGTGATAATGAAATCTCTCCAGCTTCCTGATTTAGTTTCACCGTACAAATAGAAATGTTAGTATACATACAGAAATTGCAATAAATCTTAATATGACAAATATGATGAAAGGAAAATGTGAAAATTACCTCGATTCCTTCAACAGTCTCTTTGTAACCAGATTTCACATATTCTCTGGTAAGTGTCTCCTCAGGACAATTTGGAGTTTGTGGGTGAAAGTCGGGTGGGCCAAGTCTGCAATTGCAAAATAAATAAAATAAGATAATAATCAATAAACAATAAAAAGAAACTGAGAACTACATTTTCATATTTATAACAAATACATATAGGTCATAGGGCAATTACCGGGAATTCAATTGTTCCTTATCACACCTCAATTTGTATGCTGATACCTGTGAAGACCTTCTGAGAGAACCAAAAAAAAAAAAGGCTTAAAGGTGAAAATAACTCATGCAATTCAATAAAACAATATAAACACACTACATAAAGGTGAAGCACGCAGTGTCTAACCGTCCCAATGCACAAGTAAAAAACACAACCTTTTTTGTTACTTCTGCTTATATTTTAAGCATAGGTTGGTGTTCTAAACACTCGCAAAGTGCTGGAGAAAAGCAAAAAGAACAAAAGTGCTTTATTTAGAATTTGCAAGCATTAACTAAACTATTATTGAACTATTACCTTGAATTCAGTGAGAAATTAGGAGGAAGATTGGAGGAGTCCGAACGGGATGTATCTCTAGCTTGTATCCCACTAATTGAATTATTATTGACTGCACTAGTGCAGCTGCCAGCATGATACCTTTGCATCTCTTCTAACAATCATCTGCATGCTGCCACCAGCATTGAGCAGCAAACAAATATATGCTGCCAAATGTACAAAAGTAGTTTCTTCAGAAATATAAAGCATGACCAGCAGTGCTCAATTAGGAGGTTTCATCATTGAGAACAACAGACTCATCAACCATCAATGAGAAAGGTAAACTTAATTAACAACCAAAACAAATCCACGAAGAGAGATTGCCATCACATCACTGCCTAAGAAGTCCTTACGCAATTAAGTACTAAGCATGCTATGTATAAATAAGCTTCGATAGATAAAACTCAAAGCTTGTTTGGTTAGAGAAAGAACTTAGTCTCGCGTAATGAAATATGTAGATTGAAAGGTTAACCCCATTACAGATAGGAAATAAACATAAGCTACAGAATGATGTAATCTGATCTGTGATCTCAAGAACAATAAACTAGCCACAGTTTATGCTTTACACCATGGTACAAGAATGTTCAACTTGGTAGTAATTGGTAAAAATTGAATCTTTGCTTGAATTCATCTTCAATGTTGCTGATATTTGGTTCTACCCGAAAAATACTTCAAAATAACATTCCAAACAAAACTCTTAACAAGAAGTTGTGAACTTTAAATTTGAACACTAATTAAATATCTTCCTAACGCAGGGTTACACTCTTAGTTTCAAATTAATAGTTCAGTTCATTTCGGATTTTTAACAGAACATAAACGATCTTTCCACCAAATCAATTAAATGCATGAATTTAATCCTCAATTCCTGATTGACCAACAAAAAACAGCAATACTGATCACTTCAACCACCAAAAAATCATCGGAATCTTTCAAAAACACAGAACCCAAAAGGCAAACCCATGATAACATTACAGCACCATTAAACAGGAATTCTTACAACTTTGTATAAGTAGATGATATACGTTAAAACTCAATCAAACAAATAGCAAATTAGCAAACACAAATGATCTTCTAACTGAATCACCATTCATATAAACTAAAAAATAACTTCAAAGGAGCAAATCAACAGGCAGTCATGCAGAGAACCAATAAAGAATACATTTTTACATTCCCACAAGTAAAATGAATCAATATCAAAAATACCTGATGAACAAAGACCCAAATCCTAAAATTAATCAAATCCCCCAACACAATGAGTTGCGATTGTGGGGTATTGGGAGTTCAAGACTTAAACTAGGGTTCAGAGGTGCAGAGAAGCAAAAGCTAGGGTTTTTCACATGAGAAACTTAAATCGCGAGGTGCGGGAGAGAGAAATTGGGGAAGCAGAACATAGATTGATTGAGATTTGAGTGTCGAAAAGGGTAGCTGGATTTAGGGATTTGAAATCGAAGTATGAGGAATCAAGTTCAGGGGAATTCCAGATTACGTAGTTGTTATTATTTCCCTGTATGTATCGGTGTATGTATATGTTGCAAGATATAGAGAGATAAATTGTATAGAGAGAGATAGGAAGTGAGTTTTCAGTACGTTTTAGAGAGAGATTGGAGAGTGCGAAGAAGCTTTGTTTAGATTGGGTGCTGGGGTGGGGGGTGGGGTAGGGTAAGGGGGTTTGACTCTTTAACTTTGGATTGCTGACATTGGAAATTTTTTGCCTAAATTGTGGCAAAAAAAAATATGTAATACTTTTTATTTTTGGTAAATATTTCTTGTTTTTTTTAATTTGCCAATGGAAGAATCAGGCTCATTTATAATGATATTTAGTTGATTTTGTTTCCTAGCATTCCAAAATTTGAATTTTCTATAATTCATTTTGGGTCAATGGCTGCAAATACAAATATACTTTAATCACTTAAATAAAGACAATTACCTAGAAAAAAAATGAAAATGTATTTAGATTCTCATCTTCTTTGAACGGTATGATTTTTTAAAATTACATGTATTATTTTTTGTAGATGTAATAGAAAAGTTTGATGGTATTTTTTATTTTTTATTTTTTTTTTATTGAAGGCCCTTAATCTAGTTCGGGCTTAATCACAATTAAGGCTCCTCACCCTTCCTAACGAATCCCACAAACTCAAATTGTCCTGCCAAATTGAGTTACGCCATGTTGGTTGATAGTACTTTTATTGAAATTAGATAATTGCATAATTAAATAGTTTGATTAAAAGAGAAAATTATAACTTGTTTTACTGTACGAGGAAATTTTGAGTTATTGTAGTTTGTTCTTATCATTTATTTGTTGGTTCATTGCATTTATAATTGTTATTTTCGCTCTAGAATTATTGCTTTTAAGTCATGATTCCTTTTATCTTAATGGAATTTGACAAAACTATATATATAATATTATATACTCACCTTATGTAATATTTTTCTCGTTTTTCTTTTAGTTTTATACATGAAAAAACATAATCAATAAATTGTTAGATTTTTTTAAAATATGATTATTATAAGCATACACAATTTAGTACGTTATATAATTATATTTTTAGTTCCTTAAACTGGTTTGTATAAGTGATGATTTAATTATATTGATTTTTTTGAAAACAAATCCGGTTTGAATAACATATATGTCATTTATATATGTTATATTGAAAATTTAATATATTTATAATTGAGGCAATTGAAAATTTTAAAATTAAATAAATGTTGAAAATTAAATCTTCATAAATTAATTTTAATATAAATGTTTGTTATGTATGGATTACCATAAGTAAATTACTTTATAATTATATATCAAAAAGTTGACTTAAAAGAGACAATTAAAATTAGGAGTGTACAACGAGTCAGGCCGATTTGAGATCTCATCAAGCTTGATCCGAGCTCAAACTTGTTTCTTCCAATCTCGAGGTTCGTGAGTCAACTCGTAAATTATATATATACATTCTTTATTATATATAATTATTTATTATATAAATATATTTTTATTGTATATATATTTATATTATTATTTTCATTTATAATTTATAAAATAAAATTAACATAGTGGCCACTAGATATTAGTTCTTGCAAAAACAAGAATCCAAGTTTTGAAAGAAAAAAAAAGTTAGAAAAAAAAAATTAAAAGCCAAAAAAAAAAAAAAAAAAACAAAGGAAAACCTAAACCCTCTTTCGCGGGCTGCTTCTCCCAATTCCCAAATCTCAAATCCCGCTCCACACTTTCACTTTCAATTTCACCTCTACCGAAGCCTCCCACCGCCCACCAGCCGTCCGACACCACTCAGTCACCAGTCCCTCGCCACCCACCAGCCACCACCCACACCGCTGCCGCGCCACGCCTCCAGCGCCGCCTTTTATAGCCGAAGCTCCACCTTTCCGGAGCAGCACGACCAATCCCTTGCGGTCCACCTGTCTCCGCCCCGCCCCGCAGCTCTGCAAGGTATTGAAATCATTTTTATTTTTATATAATTTGATGCTTATTGTAGTCTTTAATTTCTGTTAAGCAATTTTTTGTCTGTAATCGCCTCTTTGTGTAGCCTCTCGGAATCAGTTCAGAACATGGGTTTATAATGGATTATTTCAATTAGAACACTACTTTTTTAAAAGAATCTGCTTACACACACATTGCTATAAAGTAGATCATGTATTTGTTAGGTTGTTTTTCTCATTCTGATTGATTCAGTCTAATTCTCTCATCATCTTGTCTCGATGAGTGACTGTGGAAACAATGTAATATAGTTTAGCAATTTGAGGAATATATGGTATATATTCTATGTAGATATGATGTCTGCTGTGTTATTGTGATTGCATTGTCAAATTTACAAGCATTGATCTTATGGGGTATGAGTTTAACTTAATTCTCGATGATTAGATCACTTAGTAACTAAATCTCCATCCCGTATGCATAGAATATATATTCAAACATGCCACACGTATCAGTAGTGTGAGAAAGTTTTGATGCCAGAGCAGAGCTCTACCTCTTGGGTTATGTGGTGCCCTAAGAAAAATAAGTGGGCTTCGTCACACAACGAAGAAAGAAATAATAGTAATCGGTTTCTAAAGCTTGGCAGAGGAACTCATGTGTACAAACCACAAAGAAAGAACATAGTAACATTCCCAAACTGCACGAAATTACATGCCGTCAACTACTTTTTTGATCATTATTCCTATCTTGTATTTTTTATTTCTTTTTTCTTGTTCCGTTCATATTTTTGAGTATTTCGTGCAGGCTTCTGGTTACTTGGAGTATGATCAGGTCTGACAAAATGGCGACTAGTACGGAAGAGGATACAAAGAAAAAAGGACAACCTCAATTGTTGAAATTGAACAAGGCATTCAAATTGGTATTGATCTTTTAAACACTTCATAGTTTGCATTGCCATAATTATCACTTTATAGGTGTAGGAATTAATCTGTCTACTTGTGTATGTTATCCACATTTCATTACCTGAAATCATATCCACATTTCATTACCTGAAATAATATATATAAGAGATTTTATCCGTCATTAGTTCTATTCTTCTTTGTATAAAGGAGAATAACTACTGGAATAAGTTTTACCAAATTTGTTGTCTAAATTTGTATTTGCAGTGCAGACATAGATCTTTACTCTATATTCACGATACATTCAAGTGTAAGATAAAAAAAACTGCCCAATGATTGAGACTGAAACTTTCTTGTTTTTACTATTTACATGAGTGGCTCAAACGGGCAGTGTTCTCACCACATCTTTTTCCTCTGCAGGCTGAACATTGGGTTAATAACATGAGTAAATTGAACGAAAAACCAACTGTAGTTGAACTTGAAGGACGCCCTTCTAGGTCAGTAATTCAACTTTGCATCATTGTGTACCTTATCCAGGGCTGGTGGGGGCGCCCGTCCCCATTCATGTTCTTACAATACACATTTTAATATATAAATTTAGGGAGATTTATATATTGTCCTCTAGATTTGATGTAATTACAAATTACCCGCTCTTATTTATGAAATTATAGAACACCTCTAAGGCTTCATTATTCATGTAAACCTTTCGTCGGATTCTGTCTGTTCATACTTCCGGAAGCTCCTTGTCACCTGCAGTCCATTGGAACAATCAATGTTGTTTACAAATGCCCCTCTTGTTTTAGAAACTACGACAAAAATTCTATGTGGTTTCATTATTCATGTAAATTTGTGAAATTTGTGGCAAAAAGAGATTTTGAAGGGGGGGGGGGGGGGGGAACTAGGCTTTAAACTGCATTGACTCTTAGACCAACACACTACAGAAGGTAAGTCGCTTCCGATGGTGTGGACACAGCCCAAATCCCATGAAGGTTTTACATGAATAATAAAACCTCAGGGGTGCTTTTGTAATTTCTGACACAATGATTGATTTGTAATGTCAACAAACTTCAGGGGTAGTAGATGCAAAATATCCCTGAAAAAAATTTATTTGGCCTCAAATGTTAAAGTTCTTGGCTCCATCTCTACGTTAACATAGGCTTGGAATTGGTGCAACTGTGCCAAAAGAATCCAAAATGATGCGTTCTGACAATCCCGTTGAAAGAAAATTACTCGCCAAGTTGCGCAATCACGAGAGAAATGTAGTCAAGAGAGATGAAGATTTGAAGTCATCTGCAAAAGATGGAAACGATGATGAAGATAGCGAGGACGAGGAGTCTGAAAGTAAAACGAGAGCTTTTGCCAAGAAGAGACCTCTTAATTTGACTTCACCAATACAACCAAAAAGGAAGCGTAGATAATTGGCACATTGTCTAGACCTATTTCATCTTTGTCGAGGTTTACTCCTCAAATACTTGTGGCAGAATGTGCAATCTTCGTTATATTATTCTGTATCAATTTAGTTATTTTCTTGCCTTTCCTTTTTAGGTGTTCTCTTTACCTCTTTAATTATTGTAAGGTACTGCGAGATTTCATAGCATTAGATAGGGAAATGAGGTGTTTTAGTCAGATTTGACAGAAATTATTGATTATAAAATTGCAAGAATCCTATGTTTCAACATCACGTGACATATTGTTCTTACTGCACTGAAAGACATGGGAATCAATTCAAACACTAACCATCAGTTTCTACTCACAGGGTCAACACAAAAATGATTAAATGGCTCAAAATTCTTAAAAAAAAACAAGAAAAAGAACATAGCCAACATGTCACCAATCAATTTTCCTTCTTTTTTCCTCTTTACAAACCAATATGTGCAAACAAGAAATGAAAATTGACAATAAAATTCCACACATTTGGATACAACACACACTACACACACCAAAGCCTAATATTATAGGTATCTTACACCAACAAAGCTTGATCATCTTTTTATGAAGTTAGATCCACTTAACCTGCACTTTTACATCAAAAATTGTACTAAGAAATGCTAAATCTGTCCCATAAAACCAAATCTAAGTGAAAAAGCCAAAAGAGGCACGAAAAAACTTAGCTTGGTTATACTCTACGAGCCCATTTCCCCAATCGCCTCAACTTCATCTCGAACAACTTCAAACTCACAACCTGAAGCATTATTATCGTTACCATCTACAAAGCTCAATAAAAAATCATCCACAATTTCATTCAACATATTCTCCTCCATTTCAGATCCGATAAGCTCAATATCCGATTTAAGATTCATCCATTTTCCATTTCTTTCCAAGTCTGCATTGATAAGCTGTTCCAATGAACGAGGCTGCAGCTGCTCAAACAAACGCCATTCGACTCCTTTCCATATCTCATTAATAAGATCCATCGCCTTAGGGACTGTTTGGATGTTCGGTTTAACACGTGATATAACTATTCCGGTATAGCAACCGAAATAGCTCTCACATATCTCGTTTAAAGCTTCATTAGCACAATCAAAGAGGAGTTTCTGATCGTAGCGGGGCCGGCTTGAAAATAACTCAACTTCATCAAATAATGAGGAGTCGAGAATTTCATGCAAAGAAAGCCATCTCGAGAGAAATTCGTCCCAATTCAAACCCGAGCCCAATAGAACCGCTTCGACATATTCAAATGCAGATTCTTCATCTTCAAGAGATATTCTTGTGCAAGCTGCTTGGTCGATGCTGGCTGAAGATTGTTCTTCGAAATGGATATGACGAGGTTGGATTTCTTTTTCAACTGAAACGTTGCAAAAATTGAAGTTTAGTGCATGGAATGTTGACTGTGAGACTCTTTCACTATGTTTGGTTCTAGGATTTTGCTAAAGAAAGAAAATGTTTAGGAAAAAAACAAAATCGTGAACATGTTTGGCTGGTTGTTGAGAAAAATGGTGAAGAAATGATTTCTCCTATATTCAGAAGATAATGATTAATAAGAGTTAACTGAGAAATGGATTAGAATGATAATAAAGGAAACAATACTAAAAGCCCCTTATAATAAATATTTTAATAAGAATATTTTTTATATATTAATTAGCATATGTAAATGAAATTAATTTATTAATTAGATATAAGCAAATATTAATGTAAGAAACTCAAGGGGTCTTTTGTACAAAAGAAGGGTAAAGAGTCAAAGATTGGGCTTTTCTGAACGAATATTTGATGAATTGGCTTTTCAGAATTAAAACCTTTTTTATGGGTTTTTGGATATAAATTATTATTTTAGGAGGTTTTTAGTATTCTTTTTTCTAAAAAAAACACTATAAAAGTTTAAGCTTTTCCTTGACCCCCCCCCCCCCCCCCCCCCCCCCTCTTTCCCACCATTTTGTGAGGAAAAGGGATTTTCTTTATTCATTAGTGTACTTTTCCCTCAATTTTCCTTTCTTTTCTTTTCCTTCCTATTTTCTTTAGCAACCAAACACGAACAATACTCTCACCATCATCATACACACACACATATATATATATATATATATATATATATACTACTATGTAAGGATTTTTATTATCCAGAATCTAACCTGTTTGAGAAATGGTGCTTGGAGGACTAATATCATCTTCTGTGAATAATGGCTCAAGAACAGATACAGGGCTGGGACGCTCGATTTTGTCAGTTGCTGAGTTGGAATCTTTGACTTTTATGCTTACTGGAGAGTGTGAAGGAGACATTGTTGGAGAACAAGTTGGTTTTTCCTCTTCAAATAAATCCTGAATAGAATCAATAAGAATACGAAATAATGATAAGAACACCATGATCTTTCACTACCAAGATTCACACACAAACACACAATAATATGGTAGAAGTTTTAATCTCGACACATGAATTATATATTACTTCTTTTAAGCAAAATGTTGTAAATTTATTTTTTAATCTATTCAATTACCATATATTACTCAAAAATGTATGCTAATGAGCCAGGTATTTATGAGAAGAACCATTACTTGTGTGGTCAATACGGAAACATAGTTATTATTTTGTTGTAATTAATTAAAAGTTTAGAGCCAAAAACTTATTTGGACCTTGTCTAATTGCACCCTATGGATTAAGTTGATAGTAGTAGCCACTTATAACGATCTTATTGCTAATTGTAATTAATTAATCTACAGCAAATAGCTCATCTTAAAGAATCAAGCACGGAAATTTACCAATCTCGAAGCATTTCTGTCATCCTCTATTTCTCTAGTATCTCTTTTCTGGATATCTTCATCATTTAAACAAGAAGATGATTGTAAAGAAATGTTAATGCTGTTTCCCTCTTCATTAGGCCTTGAATCAGTCATTTCTTCAATCTCAGCAACTATTGAGGACGAACTTCGAACTGTTTGTTAGAAAAAAAAACACATTCATTCAGTGTTAACAAGTATTTGGACACATTTTTAGGGCGAATTACATCTACTACCCTAAGGTTTGCCCTAATTACAATTTAGTCCCTCTATTTTCAGAAATTACAAATAACTCCTGGTCATTTCACTTTATTACAAAAGAACTCCCTGAAACTATTCAACATGAAGCCAAAAAAGTCGAATAATCAGCGAGTTTTTTTTTTGCAATTTCTGAAAACAAAGAGACTAAATTGTAATTAGCTCAAACCTCAGGGGTAGATGAAATTCTCCCAAAACTTTATCTTTAGAGAAATGTCTAGATTTTACCTTCTGCAACTACTCCATCTTCAGAAAGGGATTCAATTTCCAAGGTAAAATCTTGATCTTCGGAGTTGCTGCATGGTTGACTTTCCAAACTTTGCCTTCTCGGACTCGGATAATTATTATTATTGTTTTCTTGCAAAACCCCACTAGTAATAGTCTTAGTTACTCCACGCGGTGATAATCTCATCTGAGCAGTTATAAAGATATCATCACCATAATACTCAGGAAAAGAAAGGATTCTACCCAGAGGTTTGGACAGCTGCCCAGACTGCCCGGAAATCCCAGTCAGCGACCCAGCATTATCATCTCCATTCTTCAGCATCTCAGATAAATGCTTCTTGGCCTCAATGTAAAGATCAGATCCTCCGAATCTTGAATCTTTCACCTTTCCAACTGGTTCAACCTTCTTGAAGCTAGCCGAGGGCGAAATGGTAAATCTCTCGGTGTAAAAGTGGTTCCTATTGGGAGATCTCCACCCAAAACTTTCATTTTTCCCATTTCTCTCCTTTCCCATTGCATGTCTAAGCTTTCTCTTAATCTCAGTGAAAGAAAACTGGGACGTGTTCTTCTCATTATCCATGTTGTCTGAACGAAACGAGATTCTTCTAGAAGCAATTTCGCTTTGCGGGCTCATTTGCCCAGCGGGCCCCGGTTTCAAGATCACAATTTTATTTGGAGATTGATGACAATCCATCAAAGGGTAGCTCTCCATTGATTTGCTCTTCCTTCTGAAGAAATTCCGGGGTTTTCGTGTAATTAATTCATCAGCTTTTAAATCTATCGGCTTCTCTTCTGAAGAAATATGCTCCACGTTTTGCATGTGCTTAACAAGAACAGAATTTGGGTCCTTAAGTAGTTTTAAGAAAAGGGTCTTGCTTATATTTAATGTTTTCAAAGCATCCATGATTTCTTTATTATTTTCTTCATCCCCAAAGTGCTTATTGTTACTCAGCTTCTGCTCTATGAACAGCTTTACTGCTGCAACTAATTTTTCTTCAACAATTGTATTTCTCTGATTAATTTGGGTCAACTCTGAAATTAGTGTTTCCAAATCAAGATTATCTGAAAGCTTCTGCTCAGCATCCAACTCGGATATATCCATATCACGAGACTTAATGGAACTTCGATTTCTCCTCTTTTTTTGATTCTTTTTTGTATGATTTCCATGTTCAGAATCATTTGGTTGGTTTGTCGAGCCTTGTTCACTGCACATCTCTTCTTCCATGAGTTCCTTCACACTTGTTTTCGCAAAATCAGCCATAGTTGTGTTACTTTCTTCAGAATCCTGATAAAGTTAACAGAAGTTAATATGATATAGAAAACAAAGGGTGTCTGCAAACTGTAAAAGAATGTGCTTTTAGCTTGAGAAAAAAAGCAGAAATGGAGTGTTTTGCAAATTGTATCTGCATAAAATAAGCTAGAAACACCATGGGACTTGCGTTTTTTCAGCTTCTAGGTTCCTTATTCTATTATCTGAAAGTGCTTTTCTACTTTTTCTTCCCTAAATACATCCAACTTTTTAAAACTTTAGCTTTTCCAAATGCAGACGTTTTTGCAAACACTCCCAAAGGGTTAAATATATTCAATGTGGGGTAGTTAAAAAATAAGCAGAACTGGAGATTTGTTTTGCTGCTTCTGCTTCAAATAAGCTAGAAACACCTTTGGAGGTGCTTATTTCCAGCTTCTAGGTTCCTTATTCTATTATCTAAAAGTACTTCTATACTTTTTTCTCCAAACACTCCTTACAACTTTAGCTTCTTCAAATCTTTTTGCGAACACCCCCAAAGAGTCAAAATTCAATCAATGTGGGATAAAGTTAACAGAAACAAGAACTTACCGCTACATTTTCACCTTTCTTGGATGCATCTGATAGAACTGCTTGTGTATTTGATTGTCCTGGACCTACAAGAGGCGGGATGGTTGAGATACAATTTGGTTTTCAAAACGTTAGGAATAGTTTTGTATTAACAATTCTACAATAGAAGCTCTTACCAACAGTTTCCTTGTTTACTCTCCTTTTATCAGTAAGCAGACGTTTTGTGGATCGACCATGACGAAAGTCAAACATGCTAATGAAACCTGAAATACAGCCTGCTTGATCTCTTTCATTCCTTGAAAGCCGTCTTTGTGTTTTCTTCGCCATAATGAATTATTCTCTGTGATTCAATTCTTCAAGCTTTTACTGTGAAAGTTAAGTAATCAGGAAGGCTAAGTCAGAGAACAATAAAATGGAATAAAATAATTGTTGAAAAATATCTCAAGAACTTCACATGCCTTGTTCTTTCAGTATGAAACATCAGCAAATTCTTTATGAGAGAAAATATTTCATGATTTTGTATTAAGTTTTTTTCTGTGAAAATGTGAAATATGCCAAACTTCAAAAAATATTTTCAATTGCCCAAACTGAAATATGTGCACTCCACAAAGTCAATTGCACAAAGAAATTATTTTCAGCAACGTCTAATGATCTTCCAATCCCATTGAATTCAATTCTACAACAAAACTCATGCAATCTCCAAAAAGTAATTTTCTTACAATCACAGATTTAAAGACGTCCTGATTGGTGTAAGTATGAAGAAAATATACCAGAAAATATAGAAGTGCAAAATCTATTTTGTCTGATGTAAAACATTTTGGGATCAGAAACCTATTACTTCAATTTCCTTGTTTTCACAATTCTAAATTTATACCACAAGAAAAAAAAAAAAAAAAAAAAAAAAAAAGAATGAAAAAAACATGACGATTAATACCTGAAACTTCAAAGAACATGCAAGCAAATATGTTTTCTCAAGATCCCAGGAAACAATTGTTGTCCAAATCCCAAGTTAATGTAGCCCTCTCTGTTTGACAGGGAATCAACTTTTTCTCGACTTTTTAGCTTCCCTCACCCCAAGCTTGGAAAGCGCTTATGGAAATGCGACTGTGATCTCCACCTCAACAAAATAATCATTACCACGTACCAGAAATTACACTGAACAATGAAGAAAGTTCTGAAATTCTTATTCTGGGATCTTTCGATTTGATCAATGTGCCTCAGTGTGCTCACACAATCATGAAAAGTATTAACAACAATAACTTGTCAGACAAAGTTCTGGCGAACCCAGATGGGAAATCACTAAATCAAGATTGAATCTTTTTTTAAAAAAAAAATAATTCAAGACACACCCCACGCAATATTTGCTGAAAAAAATGTAATTAGTTTTATTTTTAAATTTTTTATTTCTCAGACTATCTCAAACATACACCAATACCTCATCGGGAATAAAAATCCAATCTTTGACAGGTATTTACAAAGCATTCAACACGCGCAAGCAAAGAAAAAGTAGAAAAAGAAGAAGAAATAAAAAAAATTAAAAAGATGAAGAAAACTCAGGCTTTATTGCTCTTCCGGTGAGAAGAGTATCAAATTCGAAACCGACCAAAAAGAGAGCGACCCAGAAGAGAAAATCACCAACCCACTTATTAAAATGGAGCAGAAAAATTAGGTGTGGGGCAGCCATTAACAACCCAAGCAAACACAGATAAAAAGGAAAGGAAGAAAGGTTGGAAAGTGAAAGTAATAGTGTGTGTTCTGCGCTTTTCAGGAAGAGGGACAATTGTGCTGATGGCTAAGTGAGAGAAGAACTGTGTGTATTCGTATGTGTATAATTGTATACATACATATATATGCAAATATGTGTATGTATATATTTATACGTACACCATCGGCACCTGTGTGCGCTGAATGCTGATGTATTAAGACTTAGGAGTGGGTCCGCCAAATGAAGAAGAAAGAGAGGGAAATGGTTTTTTTTAAGGGAAAATTACATCTAAATACCTTATGGTTTAGTAAAATTACATTTAAATCTAATTTTTTTGATATATTACAAAATAGTCCTTAAAGTATACATTGGATTATAAAATAGTCTTTCATGTATGTACTGGATTGCACAATAGTCTCTTAGTGAAATTATATTTTAGTCCATGAGGAATTATTTTGTAATATATCGAAAGTTTTTGACTAAAATATAATTTTACTAAACCACAAGGTACTTAGATGTAATTATTTCTTTTTTCAATGTACAATATTTGGGGTCTTATAATTATTAATTAATTACCAATATCGTCACACAATTCAAACTTTTCATTCTTAAGAATAGATATTATTAGAATATATGAAATTACTCAATTATTTGTTTTATTTTAGTTTTGGTAATTCTGGTCTATTTTTAAGTCTTGAAACTTTGAATTTTCGTATTTTACATATTTTTATTTTCTTATTTACAATTCTTTTTAGGAAATAAGTGCTTGATTTAGAAATATAATTTAGGAAATAGAATCTAGGTTAAAATTAAAAAAAAAAAAAAAAGTTGAGTGTGGATTTGAATTCAATTTTGTTTGCCTCCATGAGGAAACTTTTTTCTTGTAAAAGATAATAATAATAAAAAAAGAAGCTAAACAATCAATCATTAAGCTTTTTGGTCATCCATTATGATTTCGCTATTTGCATTTAATTCAATATCCAAATTTCACAAATAAACAATAGTATAGTAAAGAATCGATGATATTTAATGAAAATATCGAAATCAAACCCGAAGGGCTAATTCGCAATTTAGAAACACTTTGAGGACCAAAATGGTGCAACCTAAAAGTGGAGGGGCCATTGATCCTCCAACTCTCAACAGTCGACAGATATTCTGTAAAATTAAATTGAAAGCTCTTCCACAAGACAAATGCATGCCTAGTCCGAAGAATTTTCCAGAATAATATTTTTTACCGTCCGGATTCATAAAATGGCATTGATTGTGGGTGAGTTCACATTTTAATATAATTCGAGGGCCGGGTGTTCGAATTTGAAGAAATTCGAACACCCATCTACGAAGCTTCAATTAAATTTTATTTTTTTTTATTAATTATTAAATTCGAGTATGGGGTGTTCGATCACCCCATCTACGAACTTCTATTAATTTTTTTTAAAATTAATTTTTACATTCGACCATAAAATATTCGACCATATATTAATTTTTTTTAATAAATAAATAAATTAGGGTTCCATCGTGGTTGACACAAATAAATTAGGGTTTACAATGTTGAATAAGTTTATTTCTGTAAATTTAGTTTTTTATTTTAAACTCTAATTTACTGTCTCCTAATATTATCTTATAATATTATAAAAACTAAATTATTATGTAATTATAAATATTCCATAAATAAATAAATTTAGAAATAATCAGTATTTTCAATTTAATTTAATAATATTTGAATTGACAATGTAGCTTTATTGCAACTAAAATAGCATGCTTATCTATTTTTAAAGACTGAAATAGAGTTGTACACTTATGTAAATGTATTGTCAAATCAGACTGAAATAGCATGCTTATCTATTTTCAAAGACTGAAATCAGACTGAAATAGCATGTTTTTCAAATTTCAGTTGTTTCTTGTATGTCTTTCAACTTTGATTGTGTCGTGTATATTTTTAAATTTCAGGCGTGTCATGTATGTCTCGTAATCTATACTATTATATAATTCCCCTTCCCCTTAGAGTAAAATATACCTTTGGTTTCTCACTTTTTTGGTTGTCAATTTCTTTTTTTTCTTTTTTCTTTTTCAAAATTCTTATCACTTTTTCACACGTCTTTTATTCTCTCTCTTCTTTATTATTTCCACTTTCTCTCTCTTCTTTCCACTTTCCATGTTATTTTTCCTCTTTTTTTTCTTTTTTCTCTCATCTTCCTATCTAAACTCCTCAATAATTTAAGTATTTTACTTATTTAATTATAAAAATTACTTTTTAATATGTCATAAATTTTATAAATATATTAAAAATAATTAATATTATCATAAATAAATTTTTAATTAGTATTTATAAATTTATTCTATCTAAATTTATATATTACTAATAATATTTTAATTTATATTGCACACGCATCGAGTATGCCATATTTACTAGTTTCAATAAATTGAGTTTGTTTGTGATATATAACGAGTTAATTTTTCATAAATAAAAAGATAAATTAACTATTACTAAACACTTAATTTAAAAATAAATTTTAAAAAAAAATTAATTGAACTTCGAATATGGAGTGTTCGAATTTCCTTAAATTTGAATACTCCATCATCGAACTACACAAAAAAATAAAAAAAATAAATTAATTCAAGCTTCGTAGATGAGGTATTCGAATTTCTTCAAATTCAAATACCTGATCCACGAATTATATTAAAATATGAACTCACCCCCAATCAGTAATATTTTATGAATCCAGACTGGGAAAAGTATTATTTTGGAAAATTCTTCTGCCTAGTCCCCCACTACATTTTCTTTAATTCTGATTTTTCATGATATTTATATCTATACTAATACTGTTATATATGATATCATATCTATACTATTATATAAATCGCTTTTAATCATTTGGTCACTCACTCTATTTTGTGTTGTCATTTAACAATTAATTAATTTAAATATTTTTATCTTTCTTTTTCCTACTTTTCCAGATTTTTTTTTCTCTTCTTTCTTTTCTCTCTCTTCCCATGTAAACTCTTTAATAATTTAAATTTTTATTTATTTAATTATAAAAATAACATTTTAATATATTATAAGTTTTGTGAATATATTGAAAATAATTAATATTATTATAAATAAAAATTTTAATTAGTATTTATATATTATAAACCCTTTCTTGAATAATTAAAAAAAGAATAGAAAAACTCAACATAGTTAAATGAATAAATAAAAATAATAATAAGTGCAGGAAAGAAATAATCTCGATACTGTAGCTATTCAAATATTACATTTTATTTATTTTTTTTTTTGGTCGAAAAATATTACATTTTATTGCTTCTGCTACAAAGTAATTATTTCATATAAATTTCTCATTTTAAAAAAAGCAAGTTTAGTAGCTAGGATTATTAACTCCCCATCACTACCATTGAAGATATAACAACTTGCAAGATAAATTTTCAACTTTTAATAAAACTCCTAATATTTGAAAAAGCGATTAAAATTTGGGTTAAAAAAAGAGAGAGAGAAGTGTCATTCAAATTCAATCGATCAAATTTCTTTACTTCATCAAGTCTTTCATATCTTATTTTATAACTATATATAATATTTATATTTAGCAAGTAAAAATACAATTTATATTTATAAAATGATTTCAATAGTCCTCAAATACACATAACTTATATTAATAAGTACGAATAAATTATGACAAAGGAAAAGTACATATATAAATTACATTCACATACACTGCAATTTAATTTAACTAGACAAACATACATCATGGTCTTGAAAATTAAAAAGATACGGAACTCTAATGGAAAATAATACGTTATGGTCCTGATTTTTCTATCAGAAAATAGACATAAATTTAAGCTTCACCAAATGGATGTTCACAAAATCCGTCAAATCACTTAACAAATATAATATATTGAAATTTGATCTAACTACGTAAATATCCTTTAAAGTCTTGGAAATTACAGAAATATACCCTGAACTCTAACGGAAAACAACATTTTTATATTATGTTCCTGATTTTTCTATTGCAAAATAGAAATAATTAGATTAAGCTTCATCAAATGGATGTCTACAGAATCCATCAAATCACATAACAAAGGTAATAATTTCTTTTGATTTGGTATGTTTTGATAATTTTTCAAATTTAAAATATGTTTGCTTATTTAGAATTTAGATCAAATCTTTGAATATACGATTGTAGTTATCTAGATAAATACAAATAAGGAAATAATATAATATAAGATTCGAACTGCATTTTCTATGAAGGCCATCAAATGGGTGGCCACTGGCCATAGTAAATAACAACAAATGAAAATTATGGGTATTTATTGTAATTTATTGTAGTTATCAATGAACACGCGAGGACAATTTATGGGATCATTAACTTAAGTGTCGTGGTTGAGACAATTGACAACTTACGTCTTACGTTGTTGTTCGAATACTACAACCACATATAAGGGAACATTTCTTATGTATTTATTTGTTTAGACAGTGTTAGGGTTGCAAGTATGCCACGAAATACTAGCTAATTGTCTCACACCGAGTACTTTTGAAAATTTTCGACATTTATAAATGTTAAGTTGCTAGCAGGACTTTGTTGGGAACACCCAATAAGTATCTAACCAACCAAAGATCAGTTGGTTTAGTAGGATGAGAAACTATATCTCTTAAATAAAGTTTGAGTTCGAATCTTAGTTTATACATAAAGTAATTGGTTTGAGAGAATCACCTTCAATTTGACTTTTACAATACCCAAATCCATAAAAAAATGAATAGAAAACCGAAAAAAATAAGTATCTAACCGTACAGTGAAAAAGAGAGAAGTAACTTATTTTATTAAAAAGAAAGATCCAAGTTCCTCTCTCTTTTTTCCCTTGCTTATATAAGAAGAGAAGTGGGGTATTAATAAAGAAAAATTGAATGGTGAAATGATGCCCACAAGAAGCACTCACACATACCATGTCTGAAATTAATCATGTCCACAACTAACTTTTTATCTCCACACATGGTGCCCAATATTGGTTGATATTTACCAAAATCACTATGCATGTCCTAAAAGCTTCTCCCCAAAGAAATGCAATAAATTTAAAAGTCCAAACTTTTAACTGCTTTTAGAAAAAGTCATAACTTGGTAACAACTTTTTTCAATAAGCTAGACTTATGGTGATTATTTGCTTGAATCTGCTGGAAGTTAGAGCCTGTGCATTTAATTATCACAGGAGAAAGGGAAAAATGAAAATGAAGAAAGAGACTATATATAATTGACCTAATTAATTGATTCACATTTAAGATATCAGGTTTGTTAAATGAAGACAAACCAAAAATAAAAAGAAAAGAAAAGCAAGCAAGAGCATTTCTTTTTAGTGCACCCCGAATGGCTCTGTCACTACAGGAGAGATCTAGTGTCGTGTTAGACATATTCGTTTCGTGTTGTGTCCGTATTCTTGTTTCATAGACTACAATTGAATTCTCATTATTTCTAAAGTTTGAAAAAAAAAGACGTAATTATTCCAAGATGTATGAAAATGAATAAATGAAATGGGATTATTTTTCTGCAATAATCTAAAGAAAAGAAATAAAAGATTCGTATGACAAAATCAAATACATTGTTGGTATCCAAATTCCAATACATCGTTTTCTTGACTTTTTTTTCTATTAAAAAAATGTAGAAAATAGAAAGATAAAAAAAAAACAAAAAAGAAAGAGTGGGTGGGCTAATAGGATATTGTAACTTTAACGTCTCTAAATGGGTATAGGATGCTGGCTGGCTCTCTTGGACGGTCTTGTCTTGAAAATGACTCAAAAGGCCCAAACATTTGTATTTTATAATTAAATAGTAAAAGTTATGCTCAAGATACATCACAATCGGTTTATTAATTAGATAGAGCATGTAAAGCAACATTTTCTTGAATAAATATATAGCTATTTCTATATAATTATGAGTTGGAAGATTAGGAAGCCATAGAATGATGAGTCATAATATAGTAATTTAATGGATATGATAATGATAAACTACCTACCTTCGGCCGACAGTTCGTCTCACTTGGTATGTCCTAAAATATAAATTCGACATTTAGAAAGTATATGTAGAGAAAATAAAATCACCTTAGTTAGATTGTGAAATCAAAACAACAATCTTCTTTTTCTGATAGAAAACAGTCGAGAATATATCAAAATATTAAATTTAATTAATAAATACAAAATATTAAGTGATTCATAATAAACTTCGACTACAAAATAATAATAAAAATAAAATATCTTAAGATTTGGTCTAATTGTGAAATCATACTATGAAGTTTGAAAAATTACAAAAACATACACTCACATTGAATAACTTATTAAAAAATTAAATTCTAATGAAAAGAGTGAATTATTCTATCATAGGGCCAAATATTGATCAATAATTATCACGAGAGAAATATAAAAAAATGATGACATCATCAATTTCCATTGTAATAACTTAACATATGTAATGAAAATTCAATGACATGACTACATATTTCGAAATTTTAAAGTATACTTTTTAATTAAACAAGATTAATATTAGAGAAAGTTTTTCGACATAGTGATCGTAGTATAAGAACAAGTAGTCTCGTTTCAAACAAGATATGCTTCACCAGAAATATGTTTTTAGACATTTTGTGGCAACCAATCCAATAATATTGATGTCTGCATCATAACCGTGTGGGTCCAAAAATATAGTTGCAATCGAATCATTTGATAATTTCTAAGAAAGTTTTTTGGACCATTACAGAGAATATAATCGGATTAAGGCGTAAAAAGGACACTTTCTACACTCCAAAACATTGTTAATCATTGAACTCAAAGACCTTATATACGTACATTATATCTTCAATCTCAAGTAGGACAAAACTCAGGCTTCGATTCAAGAAGCGTATGCAAACCGAATAAAAAATTTCTCTAAATTGTAAAACATTTAATAATACACGTTATGATTTGAGGAAAAGTTCAGATCATAATTTTTTCTTTCTTATAGAAGATATTGTACGATTGTGTTACAGATAATTCAGATTGTAACCAAAAAAAAAAAGATGATTCAGATTGTAAACTGAAATCTTTCACAAGTCAATGAGACTATTATGATAATTAGGCATGTAAAATCGTGCCCTAATGACTATGATTACTGATTTAATGCTATGGGATTAGGAGAGATAAAAATGGCTTTTTTGAAAAATCAAACCCTAGAATTATCGAGATAGTGGAAATACTTTATGCTGAGAGGACCCATAAGTCTGCATAATTATTCATTTGCTAGACTTTTGCATCAAAACATGGCTTTTTAGATCAAATAATAAGATGATTATGCAAGGACACGTGTTACTCTAGGAATCGTTAAAGTTTTAATAAATGAACAAAATAGTAAACTAATGGGAAGATCACAAATATAAAATGCCATACATGAATGTGATACTTCATTTATTTAGGAGCTTTTAGTCAATTGTATGTGACTAAAATCAACTAAATAAAGCCATTTCCCTATTTTTCTTCTGAAATTCAAAATTCTCCATCCAAACACAACCTATATTCGTTGGTAAATTCATTCTTTTTCCAAAATTTATAAGAAAATATTTATGTAACCCCTAACCAATATTAATTCGCTCATCTAACTCAGTAAATGAATAATTCTTACCTAACAGGAGCCAACATTTAAAAAAGGAGTCCCAAACTGAGTCCTAACTACCCAAACAAGAACGTGGGAGTTTGCAACTTTTTATCCTATATTACATGCCTTCAAGGAGTAAAAGAGGCATATATGTTTTCCCACAAAAGTTAAAGCTACCACAGACTGTACTTAAAGATTCTTTTGCTTTTGATCTTACCACTGAATGAAATTCTATCCACATCTATAATCATATAAATGTACCAAATTTATTCTTTTTATAGGGTGAATTACATCTACTAGCCCTGATGTTTGTCTTAATTACAATTTAGTCCCTCTTTTGTTTTTTGAAATTACGAAAAACTCTTTGATATTTTACTTTATTACAAAATACTCCCAGAAACTATACAACATACAACCAAAAAATGGGAATAATCAGCTTATTTCAGGGAGCCTTTTTTTGTAATTTCTGAAAATATAGGAACTAAATTATAATTAGCTCAAATCTCAGGGTACTAGATATAATTCGCCCTTTTTTAAAATCTACATTTGGTATAAATTTGATTCTAACCGAAGCATTTTATTATCATGACAGAATACGATATACATAATGTTCTGACAATACAATATAGATTGAAATGAGATACAACGGTCTGATTAAAAATAAAATTGATTGTGATTGAATTAGAGAGCCAAACGCACCTGGTGTGGGGTGCAATAATCTTTATTTCACTTCTGGGTCCTTTTTTCTGATAGCGATATCTTTCTCCCCATGAAGATCAAAAATATCTTGTAACGTTAGCTAACATTATTTGAGCTGCTTTTACATTCTTTCCTGAAACGATCACAGACATAAAAGTGAAATGCAAATTTTGGGTTATGGATCCATGTGATGTCTAGCAACCAAACATGCAGAAAAGGTGTCGGGAGGTGATCAGAAAGAGATAAGAGAAAGGGAGAATTACATCTACTACCTCGAGATTTGTCATAATTATAATTTAGTCCTCTGTTTTTCAGAAATTACAAAAAACTCCCTCACATTTCACTTTAATGAGGCTGATTATTGCAATTTTTGGCTTTATGTGGTAAAGTGAAATGTCAGGGTTTTTTTGTAATTTTCTGAAAACAGAGGAATTAAATTGTATTTAGGGAAAACCTTATGCGTAGTAGATGTAATTCACCTGAGAAATGGAAAAGCTAATGTTAATCAATTTCGATTATGAGAGATTTTTGTTGGAACTGATAGCTGAATAGTTGTAAGCAATTGACATTTTTTATATACAAGGAATGAGCTAAGTATTTCAATTATGAACAGAAATTATTGAGGATATACCAAGAAAATAAAACTGTTTATAGAATAAGTATCATACAAATGGTATACCTTTAGTTTATAATGATGGTATTGCAGTATTTTCTTTTTCGTCTCCTTGCTTTCCTTAGGATCCGTGCAGTTTCTTCCTCTATTGAGTATTCAACTATTTCTAAACAGAGAAACAGATACACTTAGAATTAAAAGCATTAATACTTAAATAGCTTATGCACAATGAGTACAGGTTATGATTTAAAAATATAAGTGCCTTTAGCTTGAGATTTATGATGATTTAGAAATCAAACTTGATTAATTTGTTGAATCTTCAAAGTGATTCAAGCATGTATCTTGTGCAGAGATTTTCTTGGGCATGGGGGGAATTTGTCAGTCCGACATTTAAAATCCCTATTTTTAATTTATGAATTTGGAAATACTATGTTCAGAGCTTGAAATGATGACACAGATTTAGTGTTGGAATAACTGTTCGAAATGTTACCTGCTCCCTCATCTTTAAGCAAGCAAGAAAAGCCTTCATCTGTTTCCTCATCTGATTCAATTGTAACTCTCAAGTCCTGTTACATACCAATGTCCATTTGTTATGGGATCTGTCAGCGGTTACATATATATTTGAAAGCATCTGACATAAATGAAATGTTCAATATTAGTGATCCAGTCATAACTGGTTTGTTTCGGAAATTTTAGTAGATGTTTGGCTTATATTGAAACAGTATAACAAACACACGGAGAGTAAAGAAGCAAGGAAATTAAAAGCTACCAATTGATTGGCTGATGGTTTTATCTGGTTGTTCCTCTTACTGAGATTTCCAATTTTAGAGGTTGCTCTTTCCCGTTTTACTGATGTCCAGCCACCCGTTTCAACCTTCGGTAGTTGACTTGGTTGCTGTGCTTTCAAATGTCTTGTGGTACTACAAGCAATGAAAACAATGAATTGCAAAAAATTGTCATTGCTAATGAAGTTCACTTCCCTGAAACACTTAAAAAGTTGTTCTAGTTTATTATAACCTTGGCACCATCTACGACAAGTCAAAAATATAATTGATAAGTTATACAAATAAAAAAATTATTGAAAAGAAAATTTGGTTCATGCACAACATGTGAGAGGCTGCATATAAGATGAATAAACAAAGCCAGTTAAGGGAAGACGTGGTTACGTACTTTTTTGGAAGCTGAACTTCTTGCGGAGGAGCATCATAGCTGATAGCCTGGAAAGATGGTTATTAAGTAGAAGTTCTCAAATAGTTCCTCAAGATACCTTAAGCACTCAAAAAAGTCGAGCTGTTCTTGTCTCTTACAGTTATAGAAAAGATGAGTACCTTAGGTTTGTGTATGGGAAGAGTTGCTTGGCTTTGGTTGAAAATCTTCATGCTAGAAGATAATGTCTAGAATAGTTCAGCAAAAAACACGATCAATTGATTATGCTGAAGTGGATATAACTGCAAGGACGTGAATACCAGTAGAAATGTTCTACAAACACATGCCTGTATCTCTTTACAAAAATCCTTATGGAGGTCATTTTGTAATTTCACCATTTGAGTGTTAGTTTTCTCTGATAGAGCTGACAACAGTGAGATTATCTCCTCAAAATTCCCTGGGTTCTTAATCTGGCTTAGTTGATCTGACATAGATTTGAGGCCCATGTCCAAGCAAGTTTTGATGTCTTCTTGTCCTTTGCTCTGGTTAAATATGATTGATTTAAAATTCAGTAAACTGAAAATTCAATAGCATATTGGGCCATTGGTTTCTGCTATACAGTCATGTCATGTGAAAAGAGTATGGACATAAGACGTCTGGCTAAGAGACTTTTTACCATTGATTCTAGCGAGCCATCATGAAGAAGAAGTTTCTGCCGGACCCCTTCAGCTGAACAAGGATTAGAAACTAAGTCATGTAATGTGTCTCAATATTAAGAGAGCACAAAGTTTTTCACTTAATCCTTCCTCTTTAGCACAGCCCTAAAGGTGAAACTACAACAAATTTACGCAGAGATTTAAAAGTTGTGTTCACTGAAAGTCCATTTGAAGCAACTGTAAGTTAACTGTAACTGAAAGGCAGCCTGAAGTGCAGCTCTCTAGGAGTGGAAAAGAAAAAAAAGAAGTTTCAATTGCATATGTAATTGATTTCTAACAATCTAGAGATGGTATACTTACTTTGGAGTGCTACTTCTTTTGTACCCTTGTTTACTTGCATGATATCACTCTGAACAGAGTCCAAGATCATGCCAAGCCTGCTTAAGGAAGTTTCAATCATTCCTATTCTGTGCTCGAGCTCTTCGCTAATCTGACCTGCTTGTGCAAATTAAGAAGTTGAAATTAGGTGAATAGCTGTAACAAGATGAGGGTTATTATTACCAATGGAAATTTTTATGTTCTCAAATAGACAACATAAAGTCATAAGTTTTCCAGACAAGCTCTGACCTCAAAATCAAAATCAGAATACAAGGTTTCAGATTTCTGTGATTCTTTTGTTTTACTTCCCATGTTACACTTCTACCACCGTGAAACTACTAGAAAATTTTTGGACAATTAGTTTCTGTAGACTATCCTATTCAGGCTCCAATTGACATGCAAATGAAGGATATTATGCTGCATTTTCTGTCACATGAATCTTACATTTGTGTTCTTGACCTGGCCATTTGCGCATCAAATTGTTGGAAGTCCTAGATGACACCATCTGAGACTCTTCTCGTGTGTAAGTGATTGGAGGCAAGCAGGATGTCCTCCTTATTGAGTTATCTTGAGATACTATTTTCTGCAAATTATTTTTTAGAAGTAAACCTTGTTTAGAAGACTGAAACGTGAATTAATTAACAATGCGACAAGCTTCTTTTGAGTAAACTACATACATGCATGTAACCATGCATAGCAAACAACAAAAACAGTGAGGATCTTGATCTCATCTCGAGATTTCTATTGAAACTAATGGAAGATCTAAAAGTACATGCATATCTGCTTATATATATGAAAAAAAAGACACAGAAGCAAAGAAGAGATCACCATCTCGTTAGTGAGGTTCTCGTCTTGAGAATTCTGTGAAAATTGAGAGAAGAGACCTTGCTGAGAAGAAACTCCCTGCGAGAGTGCCATCTGCGATTGTTGTGGTTGCTGTGACCGAAACTGTGATGCTGTTTGGCTTCTCGCAAAGATTGAAGAAGACTCTACTCCATTGGAAGCGCCTCTTGGTCTCCTAATTGATTCATCACATATAAAACGCATAATCGTCAATATTATCACATATTCACATCCAGCAACACTGTCACTTTCAGATCTTCAAACAATCACGCCATTTATGTCACAAAATACACATCCGTTACATCAGTTATCACATGGAATGAGCCGATGATAGAAATACTTCACTCTTCTCATAACGAGACATCAATATTCACATCAAGTCATTAAACATATTCGAAACACGGACTACTACATGTAACTCCATCAATCTCAAACCATACTTATCCACCATGAAATCCTTAAAAAAAAAACTACAACTCTACAGCAAGAGAAACGTGTAATGAAGAAGAAATCAACCTAGATTGAGGAGGAAGAACAGAGATGGAGCTGAGATCACAGGCTTTGTTGATCTTCAGCTTCATTTCCCCGATCGCAGCTCGAACTTCAGCGGAGAACTCGAAAATCGAACCGCGAGCCTTCAACCAAATCGAAATTTCAAAGGCAAATCAATTCGAACATTCAAGTTTTCGCGCATATACTTTCTTCCTCTTCTTCTCCCGTTGCTTTTCGTGGTATTTGATTTTTGAGCTGAGCGTAGTTTGGGAAATTGAAATGGAGGGAAAGTGTGACGTTGGAGGGGTTTTTTGTTTTTATAACGGAAAATTTGGATTTGTAAAAACTTGGCTCAGGGAATAACTTTTGGGCCTGTACTTCTTCCTTTTGTAATCTGGGCTTTTTTCTGGCCCAATCTTTTTAAATACGTAAAATAGGGAGTTTGATAATCATTTTTTCAATTTTTTATAATAATAAGTTTTTAGGCAGTCGCGTTATCAAATACCGAATCCGAAAGCTTTAGTTAAATTAGTAAGGTATTTAACCTCTAAATTACGTTATTTAATAGTACGTAATTAATCCAATAAAATTAATTTTATTTCTAAATTATGATAATAATTTTCTCGATCTTCAAATTATTACTTTTGGGTGTTCATTTGGTTAATAACTGAAAATTCAGTTTTTCGGTTTGGTTAATAGAATTTTCGGTTATTATTTTATATTAACCATGTATCGTACCAAATACATTGGTTTCGGTTTGGTAATAACCAAAAAAATTCGGTTCGATTTCGATAAAAACCAAATAAAACTGAAAACTTGGAAAAAATAAAAATAAAAAATAGAAAATAATAGGAAAATGGAACCGGAATAAAAATCAAAATACTAATATAATAACATGTTTCCACATCGCATATGGCCTAATCCTATATGTTTGTAGTGTTTTATTCTAGTTCTATGTTATTATATTTTAAGTTATGATAAAAAATAGAAATTGAATTAGATTATAAATATAAAAAAACGTGCATATTAAGAGATAAATTTTGGCTAAAAATATTTTGATAGGAATATATATTATATATAATATGACTAATAACAATAAAAAATATATATAACTTAAGTAAAATTTCAATTTCAATAAAAACAGATAACCATTAAGTTTTTACTAAAATCGAACCGAAAATTCCGATTTAAAAATTAATAAGCGAAACCAAACATATTCGGTATGGTTAATTCGGTTCGCGCAATTTCCTTAATTTCGATTCGATTTTCTCGATTTTTTATGCACATCCCTACTAGAAGCCTTATTTATTTTTCTTCTCATTATTTCCGAATGTTCCAAATTCCAATGGGTCAAATTGGAGAAATTAAGTTATCTTGATCTAATAAAACTCTAGCATTAAATACATATGTCTCCTTGTCTAATCTCTGTTTCCACGAAGGATGTCTGATTAAGACTTATTATTTATGAATTAATAGACACTTTATTTTTATCCAAATTAACATTGGTATATACCCGAGTATATAAATATATTCCATTTAATTTGTACCTATTGGCTATGTCTATAGCTTTCATGATTTAAAAAAATAAAAATAAGGAAGCTTTCAAATCTTAATACGTACGACATTAAGAGATATTCGTCCTACACTCCTAGGCTCAGTTAATTATTAAATTGCTACACTAGAGCCAGAGTTAAGTGATCATCACTATAAAATGCACATAAGTTTGAGAGTAACAAACAGATACTATGGAACAAAAGTTTCCTTTTCCATTTTTTGAATATAAGTCAACATAACATTCACAAATTAATTATAAGGAAAATTACACTTATACTCCAAAAAAAAAAAATTACTAAATTACAATTCATGATCTTCTTAGTCAAATAATTACAGTTATACTCCACACGAAATTAAATAATTATAAAATATACACAAGCAATAGGGTTCTATTAGAGAACATTAGGATTCCGTTATCAATTACGCAATATTTCCTTTTTAATTTTAAAAAACTACACTTAGATTCCCAAATAGTTTATGATATTACAAATAACACTCAATAAAAATTAGAAATAATCCATAGTATAAAAAAATAAGGATCTTTTTTGTATTTACTATTCATTTTTCAAAAATAACAATTAAAACTAAGTTTTCTGCAGTGGTGGACAAGGCAATGAGGTGACGATTTAATAGAGAGAATCTATTGTGGACAACAGAATATCCTTTAATAATTTGTGGACCAAACAATTGATAGATTCATTAAATATCTCGAATTGTGAATTAAATAAAAACCATGCTCCTATTGGTTCATTAATTAGGTTTTAATTACCAATAGGCAATAGTCTTAATGTTGAGTTTTATACAATATGGTCCTCTTGTCTATTATTTGACTCATAATAGCATCCAAAAGGAAAAATCTTACAAAAACCTTTTTTCAAACAAAATTTAATTTGGGTAGTATAGTTCTAACTTGCAATCGAAAAATAACAAAATACCAATTGATTTAATGAGATGAGTAACTAAATCACCGATTCAGGGTTCAAATCTCAGCATTTCGATTAGAAGGATCACTCTAATAATTTGAGTTTTTGTAGTACATGATCCCGAAAAAAAAAAGTTGTTTCAATATTTTATCTAAAAATTTAATAATTTGCATATACTATTTCAAAAAATATAATAAGTTCCTTTTAAATGGATTTCTTCTCATTATATTATCACATTTGGTTATATCTATTTTCACTATGTACATTAAATTGTTTTGAAAAATATAGACTTAAAACATTTATTTATTACAAGTAAATCTTGAATTTCCTAATGTGTGAAGTTTGTGAAAAAGCTCATAAAGTGTCATCAAAGGTTCACAAAAGTAATAAAGCATATCATAAACATCCAAAACAGTATTTGAGTGGATAAAAAGGAAACATGTCATGAATATGGACATATTCTAATATTTACTTTCCAAAAGATAGTGAATCCCTTCTATTTATTTTCTTAAACTTTTAATATTGCATAAATGACATTGTTACCCTTTGGGTTGAATAAATGATTATCGGACCTTAAAAGTTTGAAATGAATAAATGATTATTGGACCTTAAAAGTTTGAAATTATGCTTAAATATCCCACAAATAATAAATTCATAAATTATTGGACCCCAACATAGAATGCTAAACGAAATTACTAGTGTTCCTAAACAAATCATTATTAAGGAAATCAAATATATCAATAAAAGTAGATTATTATGAAATTCACAATGAATTAATAAATAAAAGTAAAATTTTATGAAATTGCAGAAAGTAAGGTAGTTGGGGGTGCTTCGTGGCCAAGATGGTCGGTGGATTTTAGGATTCTCTTAAACTTGGAGATACAACGATAACAAATGCGGAGCTTATTGGCCTTTGAGAAGGACTCCGCCTTGTTTGGGAATGAATAATCCCCCGTTTGGAAGTCAAAGTTGATTTCCAAATGGTTGTTTCTTTGGTGGAAGTTGCGTATATAAGTAGCCATCCTTTAGCCAATCTTATTACCGATTGCAGAGACAGGTTTAGATTTCAATGAGATATCAAATGTAGTAGGAATTTGTGTGCCGATTGTATTGCTAAACTCAGACACAAACTTATTAATTTATGTACTGTTTGGAAAGAACCTCCTTTTTAACGGTTCTATATATTGCTCTAGCTAATTTTAATATATCTCTTTTTTCGAAAAAGATAAAGAAGAAAATAAGGTAGTTAAATAAACTTAACAATTCAAGGGGTCAATTTGGAATTCCCTAAATTAAGAGGCCAAAACATTAATTTCCAATTCCTGTCTCCTCCTTTAATCAAGTCATCTGAAGAAGAAAAAGTTCGCTCCTTCGTCTATAAGCAAGTTCAACAGTCCTGTAGGCTGTAAGCAATCACAGTCCACAGAGAAAACAAATTTGTTGACTTCACAATCCTCTCCTCAAAAGACAATTAAGTCTCTATTTTCCCAACAATTTCACCAACTTAAACTAAATAATTATTCATTAAATTACCCCTCAATTTGGTTCTATCGAACCTTATTTTGATATTGTTTATCTGAGTTTACTCCAGACAAGCAACCCCTTTTCATAAATATCTCGAATTTTGGAGCTACCCCATTTTTTGCTTGGTATCAATGGTTGAAAGAGAGTTTCTAGAGAGCTAAAAAGATTTGGAGCCTTATTTGATGGCTATGGTGGAAATTCGACAGCCCATTAACAGAATAAGTTACTCAGAGATTGATATAACGAATCTGAGTTTGAGAAACAGCGGCAGCATGACAAGGGAGAGCGAGATTGTGGAGGAAGTGGAGCCCAGAACGACGCCGTCTCCGGGTGATCAGGAAGATATGCTGTTTATGGCTTTGGGTAAAGATGTGAAGGAGAGTGAGAGTGTTTTGAAGTGGGCTTTGAACAATTGTAGAGGGAGGAAAATCTGTGTTCTTCATGTTCATCAGCCAGCTCAAAAAATACCCATGAGTTAGTATTTTAAGCTAGCTGTAATTTTAATAATTTATTTATTTTTGACTTTTGTGGGCATGTATTGTGATTTAATTTAAGTTATTTATTTGTTTATGGATTGGTGTATTAGAGTGTGAACCTTTTGTGATCTGTTTGTGTTCTTGATTGAATGCCATATTGGATCAATATTGATATGAGTATTACAGTAGAGGGATTGATCATAATATTGAGCTTGCTTTTGCAGTAAATAGTTTATACGACCATATGATGATTGAGTTCTTGTTTCGTTCTGCGAGACTTAGATTTTTAATTCAGATAATTACGACCGACCCCCCCCTTGAAATTACGAATACCCCCTGATCCAATGATTGTCAACAATTTCCTGTTAGTTATAGGGGTTATTTGTTATGGTTTTTAAACCTCAGGACAATTTTCGTAAGGTTTCAGGGTGTTGTTCGTAAACGGCGTAAACCTTAGGGGTATTCGTAATTGACCCTTTTTCATTTTACTACAAGTATTTTGAAAAGATATGAATTAGTGATTTATCTTTTCCTTCTCTGTTTGCAGTGGGTACTAAAATTTCAATAAGCTTGATGGAAGAACATCAAGTTAAAACATATCACGAGAACGAGAGGCAAGAGATGCTTGAGATTCTTGACAAGTATATTCGAACTTGTGAACAAGCAGGGGTATTGATCATATTTTGTTTCACACACACACAACTTAACACTCATCTTGAAATAACTATGCAAATGGACAAAATTAAGTGGGTGTACGCAAGAGCTTTTGCTTTTGGAGAAGCTAAAGTTTGTAAAAAATTGTAGTAGTAAAAGTAGGAGTGTTTGAGGAAAAAAAAAAGTTGAAAACCACTTTTGTAACTCTAAACATACTTCCACCTATTTACGAAAATAACGTAGAAGCTAGACGCTGATGATAAAAGTTGGTACTTTCGTGCTTCCTGCATCTAGCTTATTTCATCTTCTTATAAGCATAAGTTGGTTTTCCAAACACTCCCAAAGTGCTGAGAAAAAGCAGAAATCATAAAAGTGTTTTTCTTTAGAGTTTGCAAACACTACCTAAGCTGCATTCTCTTGATTTTCTTTTGGTTCTTCTTTAGGTTCGAGCAGAGAAACTATACATAGAAATGGATTCTGTCGAGAAGGGTATAGTAAAACTCATAAATGATCATTGTATCAAGTGGCTTGTCATGGGAGCAGCAGCTAATAGATCTTATTCAAGGTATATTTCTAAAATTTTGTCATTTTTAAACCAAATTAACAGACTTTGTTAAAATCCATGTTTAACTATTCACTAGCCTGTTGTGAAACTGGATTAGACCCTCGATAAATGGATCACAATTTTATGAAAGTTGTTCTGTTTAGTAAAAGCTTTTAAAAATTGCTAATCTTTGCATCATTTCTTCTTCGCAGTCAAGTTTATTTAAATTTCTGACATAAACGTAAATTTGTTCCTTTTGAACCGACTCGATTTTTATATATTGTAGAAAAATGAAGGAGCCCAAGTCCAAGAAAGCAATCCATGTACGAATAGAAGCCCCTGGTTTTTGTCACATTTGGTTTATATGCAAAGGAAACGTTATACATACAAGGTATGTGAATGAGATCATATCTACTGTTTCATGCTTTAATTTTCACCACAATCCACTATGCGGGTGCTTGCAAGAGCTTTTGCTTTTGGAGAAGCTAAATTTGTAAAAAGTCGGATTTGTAAAAGTGAGGAGTGTTTTGAAAAAAAAAGGTTGAGAAGAACATTCTTTATTCTACACAATCTTCTACTTATTTAAGAAATTAACTTAGATGCTTGAAGCTAGAAGCTGGATCTAGAAGTTAGTCCTCGGGTTCTTCCACCCTCTAGCTTATTTCTGTTAAATATAAGCAGAAGTTGGTTTTCCGAACACTCTAAAATTGCTGAAAAAAGAGCAGAAAGCACAAAAATGCTTCTTTTTTAAGAGTTTGCATACACTACCTATATTTGCTTACTCATCTGAGAGTTAACTCTAATTAGGGAAAGCAAACTAAGTGGAGTTGCCATAAATCCACCATTTTCCCCAAGTTCAAATACTGAAGCTGCAAAGTCCTTGAGATCACGTTCGGTCATAGAAGGGCAAAATGGTCAAATGAAGCCTCGAAACTCCATGGTAAGATACCGTAGGGTCATGTCTGACAATCTGCAGTTTACAGCACCATCCAACATTTCTGAAGGGAACTCTGATTGGGATGTACAATCAAGAAGAAGTGCTTCAGTAGGTTCACACTTTTCAACATGTTCTAGTGAGATAATTGAAGATACGGCCTTAATCCCATTGCCAAGCACTGAAATTGACTCTAATTTACCTAAGGATGGAGATCAAAATTATTCCTATTTAGCATCCAGTCCTATGGTAAGTTCATCATGTGACATAATTGAAGTTTTTATTATTACAGTGACATCCCCTGTGACTGCATCTAGTGATAATTGGAATTTAATCGAAATTGGATCTTTTATTAATAAACGTGGATGACATCATCCATACATGTGAGAATACTTCTAAAGTTAACTGAAATTTGAACTATAACGTTTTTTTAACTATGTGTAGTTATCAACCAACGGGGATCACTGTTAGGTGGAAATAGGGTACAGGGGAGGTATGTGTAATTATATTTGTATAATTGTATATAGTTACAGAGAAGGCTTTGTAATTATGGCTTTGCAAAGGGTCAATTGCACTAACCTTCCCTATTACTATGTATGATTACAAAAATACCCCTAAATCTCATACCGATCCTGAAAATGGTCTTTAGCTTTGTCAAATGGAGTTAAAATGTAGTTAGCAGGGAATAGATGCCGAAATATGTAATTTTGTCTGCTTTGTGCTATTTGGGTGGTTTTCTGACTAGTTGTCGAATTTGAGCAGGATGGGAATCTGAACGATGAACTTTATGACAGGCTTCAGCAATTTGTAACTGAAGCAGAAAATTCACGAAAAGAAGCATTTGAGGAATCAATCAAGCGTCAGAGAGCTGAAAAGGATGTCATTGATGCCATTCACAGAGTAAATTTTCAACAATGTTATTTGTCTAATTTCATAAGAATCATAACATTATAATTTAAACACGTGATTAAATTATTTCTCATTGTATTCATCTTTCAGGCTAAAGTATCTGAAACCATGTACTCCGAGGAGCTAAGACGGCGAAGAGAAACCGAAGAAGCTCTAACAAAAGGCAAGATAGAAGCAGATAAAATGAGATCACAACTAGATGACATAATACAAGAACTCAAAATTGCTGAAGAACAGAAGTCCTCTCTTGGGCGTCAAATTGCTGAGTCTGATAAAGCTGTGGAGGAGTTGGAACATAAAATGTTTTCTGCTGTTGAGCTTCTACAGAAGTACAAAAACGAAAGAGATGAATTGGAGATCGAACGTGATAATGCCCTCCGAATAGCAGAGGAACTGAGAAGAAAGCAATCCGATGAGGCATCAAGTTCGTCTGTTTCTCAGTTCTTTTCAGAATTTTCTTTCATGGAAATTGAAGAGGCGACAAGCAATTTTAGCAGAGATTTGAAGATTGGTGAAGGGGGTTATGGGAGTATTTATAGAGGGAACCTTAGGCATACACAAGTTGCTATAAAAATGCTGCATCCAAATAGCTCGCAAGGACCTCTCGAATTTCAACAAGAGGTAAATTTTTATCTCTCTTTAATCTTTTATCTAGGGAAAAAAAATACCTTATCTGAAAAGCACAGGAATTTAATTTTAAATCGTAAAATCCCAATTCATCAACTTTTCATTCAAACTAATCCAATCCATGACTTCTTACTCTTTTTTTGTTCGAACTCTACTGCTTTTGGTGAAGTTAAAGTTGTAAAAGCGTGTAGTCGTAAAAGCAGGGAGTATTTGGAAGAGAAAAATAGTTGAGTTTTAGGAAAAAGAGCTAAGAAGTACTTTTACTACTCTGTAGAAATTTCCATTTTTTCATTTACGAAAATAACCTCGGAGCTAGAAGTTAAAGGCAAAAACTGGTTCTTAGTTGCTTCATGTTTGCTTAAATTAAGCAGAGTTAAGAATGTTCAGAAAATCCCAGTGCTGAAAAAAAGCCTAAAACCTAAAAGTGCTTTTTTAAGTTTGCAAACAGTCAAACACTCTCTCTCTCTCTCTCTCTCATTACAAAACTCTAATCTTGCACTCTTCTCATAGGTAAACATCCTGAGTAAACTTCGTCATCACAACATTGTCACCCTAATCGGCACCTGCCCCGAAGCATTTGCCCTAATATACGAATACCTCCCAAACGGGAGCCTCGAAGACCGCCTCAACTGCAAAAACAATACTTCCCCACTATCATGGAAAACCCGAATCAGAATCACGACCGAGCTCTGCTCATCTCTCATTTTCCTACACTCTTCCGAAATAGTCCATGGCGATCTAAAACCCGCCAACATTCTTCTCGACTCCAACTTCACATGCAAACTCAGTGATTTCGGGATATGCCGCCAGCTGTCACGGGACAAAAACCAAGAAAATGATACGACGCTCTTTTGCAAAACCGACCCAAAAGGAACTTTCGTTTACATGGATCCCGAGTTCTTTTCAACCGGAGAGTTGACTTTGAAATCCGACGTGTATTCTTTTGGGATTATATTGTTGAGATTGTTGACCGGAAGGCCGGCGTTGGGGATCGTTAGGGAAGTCGAGTACGCACTGGGTAAAGGGAATTTGAATGATCTTCTTGATCCGACTGCTGGGGATTGGCCATTCGTGCAGGCGAAGCAGCTCGCTCATTTGGGTATTAGTTGCTGTGATAAAGAGAGAAAGTGTAGGCCTGATCTTGAATTGGAGGTATGGAGGGTTTTGGAACCTATGAAGGTTTCTTGTGGGGTTTCGTCGCTTCCAGACTATTTTGTTTGTCCCATTTTCCAGGTTGGTATGAGATTTGTTTGTTTGTTTGGTTTTTTACTTCTTGATTTTTGTGTATGTTGTTTAGTGTTAACAGGATTAGCCACTGTATCTTCCTGCATGTGGCTATTAGGGGGTGTTTAGTAGTAAAAGTTTGGGAGTGTTTGGAAAGAAAAAAGTAGTAGTTAGTGTTTGGAAAAATAAGTGAAAAAGCAGTTTCACTTCTCTAAAATAAATTTTTATTTATTTACAAAAATAATCTAGAAACTAGAAGTTAGGTGCTTGTAGCTTTTAGCATGGGAAAGCCTAAGTTGTTTTCCAAACACTATCGAAGTTCTGAAAAAATAAAAACAACCCCAACCTTTTTTCCTTAGAGTTTGCAAAACACTACCTTAATTCAGAAAGCACATTTATTTTTTATTATTATTTATTTTGTTTGGTACAGAAAGCACATTTATAATTCCATAGAATTGTTTGTAAATGTGAGAAAGCCTTGTAGTTTTAAAAAATCTTAAAGAAACCCCCCTTGATCGATCAAGAGCCTTACACCTACCCCAAAGGGTATCTTCATCCGTATAAGATGGTAAAAAATAGTATCTTTGACAAAACCCCAGGTACCTAAATGAGTAAAGTGACGGGCCAACTGAAAAATCAGGGGGGTAATGGTAGTTTCCCAAACAATCGGGGGGGTTTCTGTAATTAGGCCAAACCTCAGGTGTCTGAATGTAATTTGCCCTAAAAATTATAAAGAAAAACCAGGAAAAAGATAGATAGTCTCAGATATCTGAATCCAGAGACATTCCAGTAAATCATTCTTAGCTTTCTCAGACATAACTTCATCACCATTTTTGCAGGAAATCATGCAAGAACCTGTTGTTGCTGCTGATGGTTTTACTTATGAGTCTGAAGCTATCAAAGGATGGTTAGAGGGTGGTCATGATACTTCGCCAATGACAAACCTTAAGCTTCCACACACTGATCTCGTACCTAACCATGCTCTTCGTTCTGCAATACAAGAGTGGCTGCATCAATCTTGAAATGATGCTCATCTATTCTTAGTTGTTTACAAGTTTTATGTTGTTTTACACACACACACACACACACACACACACACACACATATATATATATATATATATATATATATATATATATATATATATATATATATTTGTATAGTTCACTATAGGCTTATATACACAACATACAGGGTATATAGTACGTACATATAGCTTCCGATTGGGGTTTGCTTTTTTGATGTTTGATATTGTATTCTTCTATGGAGTTATTTGGATTTGGTTTATGTAATATGCAAACTTGGTAAACCCAGTTTTTGTTTTTCTACTTTTTATTTATTCTATACTACTTTGATTTTTGGATGCCTGCGCAAGTCCTGCTGCTAATGGAGAAAGCTACGTAGAAGCTAGTTGTAAAATTTTAGAAGATTGACCTCAACGATGAAATCAAGAACACAAGATGAGAATTTATTGCTCCTCTACCCAAAATGGATTTATCTTCTGTATGTGTTCTGAATTTCACTTTTTACGACATCAATTACATAGAAACTCTCATCAGCAATCATATATAAACTCAGTTAGATAATTTATCATTCACTCAGTTAGGATACACTGCAAAAATTAGTGATTCCCATACAATTTCCTATCTTCGAAAAGGGTCTAGTGAGGTTTTGGCTTAAAACCATCAACGGCGAAGTTTCGTGTGGCAGCAGGAAGTGCTAAACGAAGTCCATCGAGCTCAGGTTCAGCAATTATTTGACAACCCAAACGAGACCTGAAGTAAATTATCGAATATTAAATAACAAGAGAGATAAAAAAAGCGACATATTGATTGATTTGAGAGCAAGAAACTTACGTTTCTGTGAGGCCGAATGCAAGATCTAACATGTCGTTTTCCTCATCGGTTGGATCAGGTAATTTGTTATATTTCTCCACGTCCTGCCAAAATAGCACCAATATTATAAATGTGGATGCAAAATTGGTGCTGTAAGTTTGCCATTTTGGATATTTTTTCTTGTCGTGGTTACAAGTTGCAATTAAGTCCGCCCTATACATTTCAAAATTTTGCATTATTGGTCTGCTTTTCACTGGAATTTCATAATCTCACCAGAGATGGAGTGGTGTTTGCCGGAATCTTAAGTGGTCAAGTGACATTTTCGACAAGATTATGAAATTCTGGCAAAAATCAGACCAACATTGCAAACTTTTTAAAAGAACAGGACTTAATTGCTTTCGCAATTACGACAAGACAAATTTGCCAAAATGGCAATGTTACAGGATCAATTTTGTATTTTTGCTGAATATTTAATATCCATTTCCCAAAATAACTGTCTCAGACTCAATGAACTTACCATTACAATGACATGACAAGTGGAACAAGCAAGTGATCCCTCGCATGCTCCTGCAGCAAATTTACGAGATTTAGCTAGCTCAAGGGTTGGGAGGTGTCTGCAAATTAAATTGCTGAGATTACTGAATTAAAAAAATGTGTTGAATCAAGATTTTATGAATTACTTTTACATGAAATAGTGATACTACTTAGCTAATATACTTGAAACAGTTGACCAAACAGTCCCTAAATGATAGCAAGGGCTAAAATACGTAAATTCATTCTAGTAAGTTCACCTTCAAGTTCTATATCATTCTCGTGTGCAGCTTCCAACATCGACATTCCAATTGGGACCTTAATATTCGTCTCGTCTCCATCCTTGTCAACAAATGTCACGTTTATTCTGCAAAGTCCAAATGAAATTGAAAATGATAAAAAATCTCCCAAGCCAAACAGAACCACTAATCAGGATTCAAGTTCCCCACTTTAAGGAAAGAAAAGGATGGGGTAGAAGAGTGCGTTGATGAGACTTACTTTTTATCATTCCCTTCCTCCGAGTCTGGTTTACCTGCTGTACTGTTAAATAATTCGTGTCTCTGAATACACCACATGAAGATAAACATGTTATAAGCCCAACTAAAGAGAATATCGAGCCCACACAAAGAATAGAAAAGGCTAACATATTAAACTCAGTTTAAGGTCTGAAGCAACAGTAGACAAGTAGTCCATTTCAAAAAAATTCTGAGTGCTGGAAATAGAGAAGCTCAAACTTAGAATAAGGAATAAATGTACTAACCAGCACTCCAATATATTTATTATGAACAATTGGGAAATATGAAGTCCTTGGTGTAAGAATTGGAGCTGCCATATAACAAAAGGAATTTGTCAAAGAAATGCATGGACAAAGAGTCAAAGACCAAACAAGGCAAATACGATTAAGTTCAGATTTGCAAGCAATGGCAATAGAAAGCAAAAGGTTACAAATTGCTAAAAAAATTGTGGCTTACAAAAACCATCAGCTAATAGATTAACACTCAAGTCTACTCTAAGAAATAAGGTTCAATTACAAATAACCCCCTAAGGTTTGCACCATTTATGGAAAAATACCCTGAAACCTTAAAATTACCAAAAACACCCACAATGTTTTTTGTATTTTCAAGGTTTCATGGTGTTTTTCCAAAAAAGGCTAAACCTCAGGTTTTTCGTAATTATTCCAAGAAATAAATACGTGAGAAAATCACAGTATCAAGCTTTTGTGCTGCATACAAGAAGCTTTGAATGCTGTAAGCAACCATAACTACAGTTGAGTAAATTACATTAACCAGGAGAGTAATAAAACCGACCTTTTACCAGACTCTTGAATGTATGAGCTCCAAGCTGATAAAACCTGGAAATGAACATAATCCTTCAACCTGTGAAGGCCCCATGCGAAAGAAACAGGAATTAATGAACAAGGTGAAGAACAAACCATGCAGATTTATACATTTTTAGCTGTTCTAACTTAACATATTCGAAACCCAGATTATAAACATAACATAAATAGGAAAACTGCAATGATACATGCACACACACACACACACACGCAAATTGCAGATTATATATAATAAAAAAGTTGCTTTCCTCCTTAATGTTTTTTCCCTTTTGATTCGAGAATGCTCAGCATTGCAAAGAATACCAAACTAAAATTCGACAAAAATAGCAAATTAAAACAAGAAATAAAACCGAAAAAACACACCTAGATTCCGCGGAGCTGAAGTTTCACGCAAAGGCAAGTCCGACGACAGAACAGCGCCGTTTCCACGCAGAAATTGGAGCTCAATCAGCGAGAGCCGAGAATTGGAGTGAGCTGAAAGAGACAAGCCAAACGGCGTCGCTAGAAGCTAAACATGGGGGTGGGGGGGGGGGGGGGACCCAACCGCCATGCTAATGGGCCTTTCAGTATTGGGATGTTACAACGCAAGTGGGCCCAATTTTGCATATCTATTGGGCCTATCAAATAAAAAATGGGCTAATGAGAAATCACTTTTGAAGTGTATATGATTTGGACTAATTTGGTAATTCTAGAGCATAATTTTGAAATTAAAGACCTCTTAATTGGGCTTTCAGTATTAAAATAATACTACAATAACTTAAGGATAAATTAAAAAATTTAGATAAAAGATATATGTAGAAGTCATCTGAAAGTCGATATTGACTCGACTTTCAGTGGAGACTGACTTGCAAGTGTTGGTTAAGCTTATCGAGTCGGCAGATCTTAATTTTCATCCATGGGAAAATATCATTATGAATGTTCGAAATTTTCTCAAGCTTTCTTAGGAAATTAAACTTACTCATATCTGTAGAAGTAAAAATGCGTGTGCGAATGACCTTGCTAAACTTGGGCATGATATCACTAGTGATTGTATGGTTTGAAACGATCCTCTGACCGAAGTTATCAATATTGTAAACTCTGATATTTTGAATTAATAATATATCTCTATTTTTTTAACAATAAATAAATCTGAAAGTCGATATAACTCTAGCCATTAGGTGTTTTGCGTAATTTTAAATCTCTGGTAAAGTGTAAGTGTATTTACCAAATATAATTTTCTACACGTAATTTCCGAGATATGAAAAAGGAAAAGGAAAAAGAAAGGAAGAGTTGACTTACACGTTACAGACTTCAAAATTAAATCGAAATTCCTTTTAGTTAAACATTTAAGGCGCCGTCTTATCAGTACGGCCACATATACGGAAAATAAACTACTGCCCCAACCGGTTGCCGGTATCATGTTCACGCGCTTGTTTGTTAGAATTTTATTCACAAGGAAATTTGGAAAATTGGGTCGCTATCTTTCCGGTGGAAATGTCGTACCAAACAATTGTTTTTTATTTATATTTCAAAGTTGCTTTTTTTTTTTTTGGTGCAAATATTTCAAAGTTGCTAAGTTATTGATAGTTGATTTTTAAAACACGTTGTTTTCGGAGTGTTTATTAGTTGATTGTTGCGTGAGAATATGGGATGTACGGAAGAAAAAAAAATATATATATATATATTTAATCGAATCGGCGGACACCGATGAGTTATTAACCAGGACTCCACATCATGTTATTAAACCAAACAAAGGAGCAAAACAAGTCTACAAGACCAATCAAAAAAAGTTCGAGGCCATAAACATACCAAGGGATAACCCATGGCCATACCTACAATGTAAAGCAGCTAAATTACAAAGACTAAGCAAATAGTAACAATAAAAGGAACTGAACATAATCTTGCAACCTCTCTTCATCGAGCGGTGAACCACATTGGCTTCAATATATCTGAGTCGTTCCTCACAGCTTAGCTGAGACTCGAACTCATCAGATCCAGCCTCTATGAACACCTGGGTCGTCCATTCGGGGAACATGTACTCATCAGACTACCCTAAGGAATGTCTGGGCCATTCATTCCACGAATACGTGCTCAGCAGGTTGGGTTCAACCGACTCAATCTCATTGCTGCTCCTCCATAATATGCCCAAGTAAGACAGACTCGCCCCAAACGTGCCATTCCAGTGAATATTATATATGACAATTTGTACAAAAAAAAGTATGCCCTTCAATTTCATTAACAATAATATAACCCCAAAGGGCATTCTGCATGCACAAGACCAAATCTCCATCATAGTAAGCTTCCTACGACAAATCAAAAAAAAAACATTAACACATTGCCAAGTTGCTTTATAGAAAATCTGGTCCTGACTTTGCATCAAAATCCACTTCATCCTTTTGAATGCCCTGACAAAATCAATTAAATACATTAGTAACTTTATAGCGAATATAAGGAGTACTTAATTTATCAAGCTTAATGATTCCACGAAGATCCCCAAAGCATTCCGAATGATCAAACACTTTAGTCGTTCTGGAGTCACACGCCACATTAGCTAAAAAATCTGCTGCCTTATTTCCTTCTCTAAAAATGTGTGTGAGTTGTATATGAGCACCACGCATCATTAAATGAATCTTGGATAAAACATGTTGCATATCCCAATTTGTATTTCTAGAGCTCTTAATAAGATCAACAGTTGTCTTTGAATCTGACTCTATCCATATCTCTGTGAATCCTCGTGCAATTGCAGTTTCCAAACCAAAATAAACCGCCCATAATTCTGCAAAAACATGAGAGCGATTATCTAAAAAATAATAGAAACCAAATATCAAGGAGCCATCGTTACCGCGAGCGAGACCACCAGCTCCAGACACCTGTGTAGATCTTCTCGCTGCACCATCACAATTGAGCTTGATCTGTCCTTGTCGTGGTTTTAGCCAACGAACAATGCTGATTCTATGAGCTCTCGTTTTGAATGTCCGCATGCTGAGTTCCAATGCAGCCCCAGAACTTCCTTTCCAAATGATCAATTTATGAAGCCCACTTTGTCTCAACTTCTGTAAGTAGTTCAAGATTTCATAAACGATTTGGCTAGCAACAAATTTTTCCCCTCCATGCTTAGTGTTGTTTCTTGCTTTCCACGTAAACCAAACAATTAAAAGTGGGATGATAGAACAAATGTTCAGTTTATTCTGCCTCCTGACCGACGAAAACCACTTGCTAAACATAACATCAAGGTGTTCTGTGCTTGGGATAACAACATGAAACATGGCTGCAAAGAACTCCCAAATCTTCCTAACCTTAGGGCTTGTGGGAAAAACATGCTGTATATCCTCCTCATTATAACAACAGCAACACTTTGATGCTATCGAGATCCCTTTGTTTTTGATGCAAGAGTCAACTGATACCCATCCATGCAACAAACGCCAGCAAAAGAACGAGATATTCGGAGTTATAATCGGACTCCAAAAAGTTTCGAGCATCGGCCTACTAATCCATCTCTCCCTAATGCCGTTCCAAGCAGATTTTGTAGTGAACTTGCCTCCACTATCCAGTTTCCACAGTGGCTCGTCTGGACCACCCACGATCGGGATTTCACTAATCATGTCAACAATAACACCTGGGAGAAAACCTTGTAGCTTTTCAACATTCCATTGACCTTCTTCCCAGAAATCCTTGACACGACTATAATCCTTGCGGTGAGGGAATAAAGTAGCCAAAGATTCTTCGCCACTCCATTTATCCGTCCAGAAAAAGATGTCCCCCGACCCAAGCTTCCAAAAAGTGTTATTTTCAGTGAATTCTCTAGCACTCTGCATGCGTTGCCATATATGACTAGAATTTTTCGATGGTAAAAACTCATCTCCATATTTACATTTAAGGAACATAGCTCATAATGACGACTGCATGCGGAATTTCCACCATAATTTCCCGGAGAAAGCCATAACCACATCCTTAATGCGACGATTTCCAAGCCCTCCCTCCTCAATTGGTCAGCAAGTTTTCTTCCACGAGCACCAATGAATATGCTTGTTCTCCCCAACCGAATTCCAAAGAAATCTATTAAAAAGCGTCTCGATTTGCTTCTCGATTGACTTTGGCGGTTCAAGGACTTGTAATAAATAGACAGGAAGGGATGTCAAAGCACTTTTAATAAGAACCAAGCGCCGCCGTGACTAAGGATATTACGTTTCCACCCCTCCAGTTTCTCCCTGATTTTGCCGAGTAGTCCATCAAAAAGAGCCACCTTTTTTCTTCCCGTGTAAATCGGAGAGCCACCTTATATATATATATATATATATATAAATGTTTTGCTTTTCCGTAAAAGAAGTAATTATAAAAAAAAAATTCACACCATTCATAGATAACTCTCATCGTAGATCAGGGTATTCACTGTCGACTACAGTGAATAGTTCTCTTATTAAATTGTGGCATTTCATTAGATTTTACAGCTGGTTAAGATTCCAATTCTTAACGTTTGGCTGACAAAAATATTTGCACATGTATTATAATCACCTTTAATATGGCCGGATTCGATATTTCAAGGTCTAATATAAAGGTATATGAAAAAAAAAATTATTGATTATGAAAAGGGTTGTTATAGCAATGAAAAGGTATTTTTTAATTAACCCTCGTGATATTATTGCTTTGTTTGATAATTTATATTATCCTGAATTTTATGTTGAATTAGAAATGGATGTGAGAGTTTTTATTTTGGTGATGGTGATGTTGAGATTATCCATTCTAATAATGAGAAATAACAACTTATTTGAATAAAATATTAGTCAAAATAATCTAATTTTGTTAGAACTTTCAGCTGCAAACTAAAACGTTTTTCTTAATATTTTCTCATTTCACTACAACTCTATATAAAACATATAAAAAATTCATTAATGATATGTGTTTGAAATTTTATAAACTTTATAATATATGTATGCGAGTCGTTTCGAATTATAATTTTTTTTGCAGGTTCAAGCTCAGCTCGAGGAATTGATAAATATTGAGCTCAAGTCCGCATTGAGTTCGGTTTAGGCTCGAGTTGTAGGATTCAAACTTGAACATGTGTCAGCTCGACTCATTTACATTAGTATTTCGCCAAATTATTAATGAAAAAGACAAAAATAAAATGTTAAATTGTTAAATGACAATGTAAAATATTCATTGACTTTGGACAAAATCACCTCAATCGCGTATGTGCACGCGTCACTACCGAGATGGGGAAAGGTTTTTTAGAGCGAGAAAGTTGAAAACTAGTTCAGCGGTTAGAGATGGAAAAAAAGTGTAAAAGGAAAAAAGCCAAATAGTGCCTTAGAATATTTCTCCTTCTCTTTTCTTACATTTTTCGTACATATCCCATTTCCCTCTGCTTTCCATTCTCCAGTTCACATCTCAAAAGTAAATAGATAGATAGATTTCGAGAAAATATATAAAACCCGTTTGACCCTTTACTTTGATCTCCAGGAAAAGAGATTTCTTGACCTTTTTTTTTAATTTTTATTTTCCATTCTTGTTGAGGTGATGGTGTTGAGGAACAGAGCTATCTTCTGTTCTTTCTGTGCTGTTGCTGCGTTGCTGTGCAGTTCTGTTGTGTTTGCGGGCGATATAGTTCATCAAGATGATGTTGCTCCCAAGAGGCCTGGTTGTGCTAACAATTTTGTGCTGGTAAAAATCCTATCTTTTTTTATTTTATTTTTCTCCCTATTTTTCATGTTAAATATTGTACTTTCAACTTTTTTTTTCTTTCTCGGAAGATATTAATTTGGGTTTCTATTTTTGGACATTTTCTGGGTGGTTGACTGTTGAGTTCTTGATTTTGTTGGCAGTCATATAAATCCACGTTATTTATTATGATTGTGGTTATGTTTATTCTTTCCAAGGTTGTATTTGGGAAAGATTTTGCTATCTTGTTGTTTTCCTGTTTTCTAGTCCAATGTATTAGGAAATACTTAAATTAATAATGTTGAAATTATTACTATATTTGACTTTTTGGCATCATGATCTTGCTAGTTGCCATTATGGATGGAGAATAGCTAGTATTTGGTATTTTTATGCTTGATTTTTGTGTTCTCGATTTCTCTTTGGAGATTTACTTGTCAATTCCTGAGAATTTTGATGGGATTTTAATCTGCATCAGGAATTTCATATTTTCTTGATTTTTTTATTTTAATCATCAAGAATTCCATGTTTCCTTGGAAATTTTCACTTTTATTAAAAGTATATCATGATATAGTGATTTTATTCAGCACAAAAAATTTAATTTTTCTTTAGGATTTTCATTTCTATTTGTTATTTCATGATTCATTGCCGTTGAATAGGTCAAAGTACCTGTTTGGATAGATGGTAAAGAAGTGATGGAGTTTGTAGGTGTTGGCGCCCGATTTGGTCCGACATTGGAATCTAAAGAAAAACGTGCTAATCAGACTAAAGTTGCTATTGCAGATCCTCCAGATGGTTGTATTACACCAAGAAATAAGGTTTATTTCCAAAACAAAGTTGCAACTTTTTTAAGAGCTTTTATGATTTGGATGAAATTTAGCTTTTTTTGGTTGGTTTTGCAGCTTACGGGTGAGGTTATCATGGTTCACCGTGGTAATTGCAGTTTTGTCACTAAAGCAAATATTGCTCAAGCTGCAAATGCTTCCGCTTTACTCATCATAAACAACCAGAAAGGTTTCTTTCTCTGCCATAACAATTTGTCTTAGTGCTTTATAATCCAAGAAAATGAATTACTAATAAATATATGTATATATTCTTTTGTTTTTGTGAGGTAGTGTTTGCAAACTCTTAAAAAAAAGTGTGTGTCTACATTTTGCTTAGAAGCTGCAGAAATTGAGTGTTTTTATTTGCTTTTTCTGCTTAAATTAAGATACAATCACCTTTGGAGGTATTTTTTTCAGCTTCTAGGTTCTCTTTCCTACTATTTGAAAGAGATTTTGTACTTTTTTCATCTTTTTCTACAACTTCATATTCTACTTTAGCATCTCCAAACGCAGAAGCTTCCCCCTATTCTTTTGTTCTAGTATGGTGTTTCTCTTCGGTTTGTTATGCTAAACTTTTCTAAAAACCTCGTCTTATATTTGCAACCTCATTATCTAAGTAATAACACAAGAAAACCCGATTTTTGTCGTGATGGTAATAAGATAATAAATGGATTTTAATATCAAACAATTTCTCTCAGCACTGTTGATTTGACACATGGGCTAATTCTTCAGAACTCTTCAAGATGGTTTGTGAAGGGAACGAAACTAATGTAAAAGTTCACATTCCCGTTGTCATGCTCCCACAAGATGCTGGAGCAAGTTTGATAGCTAGTATGAGCAACAATTCGCATGGTGAGTAAGCTGTTCCTTTGTCCTGAATTGCTAAGATCATTAGAATGAAATGACAATTTTACCCTCAATAATTATTTGAGATTATAAAAAAAAATTACTTTGCTATTTGAACTATACACATTTTTACATTTTGAGATGTAAACTTTTTTTGTGACAACTTACCATGCAATTTACATATTACACATTTCCATATTTTAACTTTTTTTCTGAGGAATACTGATATACGACTTTGCCATCTATCTATACACGTTTTTATGTCTTTCCACCTAAACTATTTGTTGCGACACTTATCATCCAAAATGCATATTTTCTTGCACATTGCCTGCCTTATATTAACGTTTTCAGCAGAATATTCCGCCAAGATCCCGTGTAAGAGAATCTATACCCGAATATTTGCAAGAAAAAATAGGTGTCACAACATGCAAAAATATGTCTAATGATGATCAATTATTATAAAAAAAAAACAGTTTAGTTGAATAAATGTCCATAATTCAGATGGGCAAAATATTGATCAGGGTGTTTTTGTAATATCAAGGTTTCAGGTTTTTTTTCATAAACAACGCAAACCTCAAGGGAGTTTTCGTAATTATTTCTTTTATTTTTTTCCCATTATTTCTAGTTGTACTATTCTTGCATCTTTATTCATGGTCTTGTCCTTATTTTTCAGTTTCCGTTCAGATGTACTCTCCACAGCGCCCGGAAGTCGATGTTGCCGAAGTTTTCTTATGGCTAATGGCTGTCGGCACAATATTATGCTCGTCTTATTGGTCGGCATGGAGTGCAAGGGAAGCAGCTATAGAGCAGGACAAGCTCTTAAAGGTAAATAAATAACAACACTTATTCATTCTCTCCTGTGAAATTTCATGCAGTTTGGTAAATTTAGTGGCAAAATCGTGTTAACCTGAATTTTTCAACAGGATGGGTCGGATGAGTACTTAAACATTAATACTCATCAGTATGGTGGTGTGGTGGATATCAACACTACCTCGGCAATTTTGTTCGTTGTGATCGCGTCGTGTTTCTTGATTATGCTCTACAAGTTGATGTCTTACTGGTTCATTGAGATTCTGGTGGTCGTTTTCTGCATAGGTGGCGTGGAGGTATGATGTCTTCTTTCACACGTGTGTGTGTGAGAGAGAGAGAGAGGGACACATACAGAGAGATAAAATTTCCTCTCTCTCTCTCTCTCTCTCTCGCACACACAGACACACCTGTGTGATTTAATCCAATATTGATTCTTCCTCTTCTACTCTAACAGGGTTTGCAAACTTGTCTAGTGGCTCTGTTATCATGGTATGTATTCTTGTTTCGTCTGAACACAACATATCTTTATTACATTATTCGTTTCAAGACGTTAACGCTATATTAAATTGAATACAGTTTCAGATGGTTTCATCCTGCTGCAGAGACATTCATAAAAGTCCCGATATTGGGAGCCGTATCATATCTCACGCTCGCTGTTTCTCCATTCTGCTTAACATTTGCTCTTTTATGGGCAGTTTTTCGCACCGTCTCTTTCGCTTGGATTGGTCAAGACATTCTTGTAAGAGAACCAATGTTCTTTCTTGCTTTAACGTATCATTTTTTTTCTAAATGTGTGTTTTCAATAGCTTTTGCCTTTGGAGAAGCTGAAGTAGTAAAAGTGTGGAATGTTTGGCAAAAAAAAAGTGAAAAGCTTGCAAATAAAGTTTAGAAGTACTTTTGTTACTCTAAGTAAACTTCCACTTGTTCAAAAATATAACATAGAAGTTAGAAGCTGAAGCTAAAAGATGGTCATTGGGTGCATCCAACTTCTATCTTATTTTTGATAAAGATAAGCTTAAGTTGGTACTCCAAACGCTCCCAAAGTGCTAAAAAAAGTAGAAAACACAAAAGTACTTTTTATTTTGAGTTTGCATACACTACCTTATAATCGAATAACTTTTCGAGTCATCCTCAATATTTTTTATAACTTACTTTTTCCTCTGTAACAGGGGATCGCATTGATAGTCACTGTTCTCCAGATAATACGAGTTCCAAATCTGAAGGTGAGTTATGGATGCGTTGATCTTAGCATTTCTAGATTCTTTCAAATTGCATCATATTTCATTATTAAAATATTATGCTTCGTGTGCTTTTCGCTAAGCATGGAGCATTACTAAGACTTTGACGTCTTGAAAGCTGCTTCTAGACATGATAATAGGGTGTTTACAATGGCCTTTGCTTTTTCCTAAGTACTTAATCAATGGTTAATAAATGATTTAGATATTGCCACAAGTTTCATAGAAGGTGCTTTTAGCTTTTAGCAAATGGTTGAAATTTATGATTCCGATCTTCCCTTGAAATGCTCAGGTGGGAACGGTTCTACTCAGCTGTGCGTTCTTATACGACATATTTTGGGTCTTTATCTCCAAATTGTGGTTCAAAAAGAGTGTAATGATAGTGGTGAGTACTCAATCCATATCCATGAATAGCAATCACTTTTATACGAAGGAATTATCGAGATAGGAAGGAAAGCAACTTCTGCATACAGCTTGTATAACATGTTAGTTGCTTCTTTGCAGGTAGCTCGTGGTGATGGAAGTGGAGAAGATGGAATTCCGATGCTACTAAAAATCCCAAGGATGTTCGACCCTTGGGGTGGATACAGCATCATTGGATTTGGTGATATTATATTACCGGGATTACTAATAGCATTTTCACTGAGGTTCGAGTCGGAGGGTTGTTTTAGTAATTTTAGTTGAAATTTAACCTTTCAAGATGTTGATGTATTTTTACTTTCAGATATGATTGGCTCTCCAAGAAAAGCCTGAAACATGGATATTTTCTCTGGGCAATGCTTGCTTACGGTTTAGGTATGTTTTTTTTTTTTTCCAATTTTTTATTTATTGGAAGTATAGGAATGAAGTGTTTTGTATTACCGCTTCTGCTTAAAGTAAGCTAAAATAAGCTAGAAGCACCATTGGGTGGTTTTTTCAGCGTCTAGGTTCTTTTTCTTATTATTTAAAAGTGTTTTTTTACTTTCTTTCCAAACACTCAACTTTTAGAATTTCCAACTTTTTACAACTTTAGCTTCTCTAAAAGCAGAAGTTATTGACAGACAAGTTTTAGCTAACATTTGCTTTTCTTTGACCGACAGGTCTTCTTGTAACGTATGTGGCTCTAAACTTGATGGATGGACATGGCCAACCAGCATTGCTTTACATCGTTCCCTTCACACTAGGTAGGCAACATACTTTTATAATATCAGGGAGAGTTACATGTTCTATCCCTGAGGTTGGCCTATTTACAATTTAGTCCCTCTGTTTTTAGAACTTGCAAGTAATTACCCTTCACTTCACTTTATTACAAAGCACCCCCTGAAACTATACACCATCAACCAAAAAAATGCAAACAACACAAATGTGAAATGTCCAAGAATTTATTTTAATTTCTGAAATTAGAGGGACTAAATTATAATTAGCTTAAACCTCAGGAGAAATAGACTTGAGAGATAATTACACTCACATACCCTAAAGTTCGGAAAATTACAGAAACATACTCTGAACTCTAACTGGCCATCAGAAAATCTTAATGAAAAGGACATTTTCACGTTGTGATCCTGATTTTTCTGTTAAAAAATAGAAGTACAATAAGGCTATATGTAAATTGGAATGGACGACCCCGAAATGCATCCAACCACTTAAAGTAGATAATAAAAATTCTTTGACATAGTTTGTTTCTGTAATTTCCGAATCCTCAGGGTTGTGAGTGTAATTATCCCTAGATTTAATTCACCCATAATATTATTGCAAAATGTCATTTTTCAATTCATTTATTAAAAAAAAAATCTTTTTCCCCTTGAATTCAGGCACATTCATAACACTGGGAAGACAAAGGGGTGATTTGAAGCATTTGTGGACACGAGGAGAGCCCGATAGGCCTTGTCCGCACGTTCAACTTCGACGGGATGAACATAACTGAGTTAAATCTAGTGTATGTAGTTGCTTACACGTTTACGTATGCGATTAGGATACAATTTACTCACACAGAGAGTATGTGTATGTAGATTTCAGAAAGAAATATACAGAGATGTATATGTACTGTACTCTTGCAGATTGTCTAACTTGAGATACAAACATTTGTAATTGGTGATTTCAGGTTTCAGTTTTAAGGTTTCTTGTGGATTATTATATATGCTAAATAGGATCATTGTTGACTTTTTTTCCTCAGTCTTGTGAAGGAGCAACCGTGTTGGAAGTTTGCTCTAAATTGGGCTTCTATAGAATCAGAACCCGGAAAAAAATCGGGTGATAAACCAAAAATCGAAAAGAAAAAAGATTTAGTTACTTCTGAGAGTAGTTGAGAATTCAACTATAATTTTTAGGATCAATTACATAGAACTCTTTGAACTTTACTTAAAAATTAAAAAATCCATCGTATTCTTCACACCTGAAAGGGGTATCTGTAAGGTTTTACTTACAATCTTACTGTGGAATATCCATAAGATTTTCAGGTTTGGATGGTATTTCTAATTTTAAAGCTAACTTCAAGGGCGGGTTAGGTAATTATCCCTAATTTTTATTTGTTAAATTCATTTAATATAACAATTCGATTGGAAGTAAACAATAGCTTGTCAATTTACCCCAATTCATTACCCACAGAAATCTAAAACATTAATCCTCCTGCCAATCATAAAAAATTACATAAAACTCCCTGATATTTACAATACTTTCACACTCACTTGTGGCTGGTGACTTAATCACCGCTTAACAAGTTCTTTTACAAAAGGAAGGAAACTCACGAAAAAAAAAAGACTACATCAGAGCCCTCTAAAACTTTAAACTTGTCTGTCAGTAATAAAATCCCAACAGACAAAACAAAACAAAACAAAGAAGTACACAAAACACAAGATAAAGATTGGCAAAAAATTGGCTGGTATTGGCATCTTGAAAGCATTTCTTTCCCTTATTGTTTTCTTTTCTGTGAAGATACATTGAGGTCAAACTCAGAAATCAAAATTTAAATATCTTAAAAATGTTGAAAAAAATTGCCGATGAACGATGAATGTCTTCCCACATTGGCATTCGGACACCATAACCAACCTCACTGTCAAATAAATTGACACAAAAATTTTCTGGTCGGTCTCCATTTCGAAGTCAGATAGGTGTTTTGGAGGATCACTATTGGCCTTGCTTTGAGCCTGTAAAAAGGGAAAATAAAACGAGTTTATGGAAAATCTTTGCAACCCTACAGAAGATAAAGATGCTCTAAAAGAGCACTGAGATCTACTTAAAATGTTCTCTACAGCAAAATAAGGCTAAACATGAGAGACGTCCAAAGGTGCTTGCAAACTCTACTAGTTTTGGAGTTTTGGAGAATTTTTTTTTTTTTTTTTTTTTGAAAGTGAGTTTTGGAGAAGTTACGAGTAGCAGTAGTAGTATAAGTAGGGAATGTTTGAAACAGAAAAAAGAAAGTCATAAGTACAAAAACGCAGAAAAAGTGTGCTTGAAGAAAAAAATGTTGGAGAAGCACTTTCCACTACTCTTATACAGACTTCCATTTATTTGCAAAAATAACATGTAGAAGCTAGAGTTGAACCAAAAGTTGGTTCTTTGGGTGCTTCCAGCTTCTAGCTTTTCTTTGCTTTAAAATAAACTGAAGTTTGTTTTCAAAACACTCCAACTCTCAAGGTGCTGAAAAACAAAAACAAAAAATAAAAAAATCAATTGATAGATAGATAGAAAGATAGAAGTGTTTTTTTTTTCAAGTTTGTGATAAAACCAGAATACGCAGATACACCCAAACAAACCCTAAGAGTTTCAGCTGACATCTAAAGCAGAACAATAAATTTCTGGTAGACAGTACAACATATCATTGCATGCATATACTTGCTATAAATGGATATATAACATCAATAATTGACAAATCCAACCGATTGCAGGAAATCACATTTACTCTAGAATGTAAGTGCACAACTAGTAGGAAACAACAAGGATGACTCATAGGAAAAAGATAGGATAAGACAAAAAGTATGGAAGAGTCGAACATACTCGTAGGTCTCCTCAAGGAACCATTTCCGTTAATGGTCAACTGTAATGGTCTTCGCTCTTGGCCTACGGAAAGAATCTCTTGCATTTTTAATCTTCTCGCAAAGTCTTCAACTTCCCTGATCAATCAAATACAACATATCACAAATCATTGTAATTTATAAAACAAGTATGAAAAATAATAATTTGCTCCTCCCAGCCTTAACCTCAGCATCCAAGAAAGAATTAAGAGTTTAAAGCTTTCTCTTATGAGAACCCAACATAACCAAGAAATCACCAGATTTAAATTTTAAATTGAACCCACAAACATTACATGTATCTCTCAAATTACATCAAGGACGAATAGTACTTGTAGTTTTCTGAAAAAACTATTTTACACCATACTCTGTTCTGCTAAAATAGGCACATTAGCAGTGTAGATAATTGTAACCATTTACATATAAAATGAAAGCAATGGAATGCCAATCCTCAGGCTATATTTGTAAAGTCTCTATTCCTTGATTCCAGAAGACCAATTCGACTACAAAGTGCCTAAAGAGCGAAAAAATTGGACTAAATTATTTGGTGGATTCCGAGTTCTCCGAGGACAAATCATTAATATTTGGTCAGCAAGAAGTTTTGAACTTATATTGAAGCTTCAGAACCCCTTTTTTGGTCACGCAAGGTGTTTTAGCTGTTTGACCAACCATATTTCTTGGTGTGGAGTCATATGCTTTAAATCAGCATCCAATTATTTCAAAGTGATCGTGATTAAATGAATGCGATCAACGTGTAGCTGAAACAGAAATATTGCCTAAAGATGTACAAGCGAACAACACATCGTAACACAAACAGAAAATGCCATTTATCACATATAGTTACTTTATCATCCATTTTGAACAAGGTGTTTTCAGCCAACTTCTAAAGTAAGTCTTTTTTTTAGGATGAAATCACCAAAAAATAGCTCCGAAGAAAAGTTCTCAAAGATTAAAAAAAGTATTAGAAGTTCCATTTTCTTGGTGTTAGGTGAGCGAGGGGCATAAATTATGGAAAGGAAAATGTGGATGTTTAAATTTTGCAGTTAGAGTATGTTAGTGAATGGTACAACCAAAAACTAACTGTCCATGTAATGTTGCTTGGAACTTGGTCAAAATCCAGAGCTTGGAGCAACAAACTATAAATACAAAACAGATGAAGGCCTAGTTTGTCTACCGAGAGTAGAAAAAGATTAGGGCGAATTCCATCTACTACACCTGATTTTCGAGCTAATTATAATTAGTCCTTCTGTTTTCAGAAATTTCAAAGGAACCCAGACATTTCATTTTATTACCAAAAAAACTACCTGGAATAGGCTGATTATTTGCATTTATTGGTTTCACGTTGTATAGTTTCAACGAGTTTTTCACAACAAAGTGAAATGTTAGTGAGCTTTTTGTAATTTCTGAAAACAGAGGGACTAAATTGTAATTAACTCAACCTCAGGGATATTATATCTGTTCACCCAAAAGATTAACTTCCTAGCTTATATTTGACCAAGTAATCTAGAAGTTTTAGTATTTGACCAAGCATGATGCCATATAGTTCTTTAAGATACAAATCCCATAACTACTTATGTACGAATTTCGACTAGGATAGGAAAAAACCATTAAAAGAAGGCATCAATCTCACCTATCAATTTCTTCTTTCCGTGCAGGATCAATATCATCATCTAAATCACAATCATCAAACTCATCTTCAGCAGCTAATTTGTCATCTTGAATGTCCACCAACTTTGTTGTGTTACAAACGTTTTCCAGAAGCTTGCCTTGTGATGAAGGATTACTGCACATAGAATCATGCTTATTTGAATCCTGCAGCACAGAAGAACGTCAATTGAAGCACCAGAGACTAAGTGGGTATTTGCAAACTCTATTGCTTCTGGAGAAGCTAAATTTCAAGTTCTGTAAAAAGTTTTTAGTAAAAGTGAGGTGTGTTTGGAAAAAAAATAAGTGAAAAGTTTTAAGGAAAAAAAGAAAAGAAAGAAAAGGCAGTTAGTGTTTGGGAGAAAAAGTTGAGAAGCACATTTATTAGACTAAACAAACTTTCATTTATTTACAAGATAACCTAGAAGCTAGAAGCTGAAGCTAAAAGTTGGTCCTTTAGTGCTTCTAGCTTATTTCTGCTTAAGATAAGCTGAAGCTGCTTTTCAAAACACTCCCACAAGTGCTGAGAAAAAGCAAAAGGCATAATAGTGCCTTTTTCAGAGTTTGTAAACACTCCCCAAGTCAATTGGTAAGTAGCAAGCCATCTCTGACCAAAGTTCAACAGAAGATGGGAAATAAACAAAATGACTCACCTTATTTACATCTACAGCATTGCTAGAAGGATAGCTGCTGTTTGAAGTACTAGTGTCATTTGAAGGTGATGTCTTCTGATGATCTTTCCTCTTACGATTCTTCTTTTTACTTTTAGAAGTTCTATTCCCCTTGGAATCTGCAGAAAACACATATCAAATGTTTCACTTTGAAATGACAAAATAAGACGGGAGAATTCGAAAAAGTGACTATTGGATTTGACAGAAACAAACAGTTACTATAATATCAATGTTGACTGAACAATAAATACCTTCATTTCCTCCATTAATAAATGACAAGAGGTCATCCACTGAACGTTCATCTGCATGTTCCTCTTCAATCTCAATATTCTACAAAACACAGTAAGGCCATTCTATGAGCCTAAGTAGCCACTTCAAAGCAGTTTATTGACTCTAAACATAACATTTCACTAGGGCACAGAAACCTACAAAAAAAGTTTGCCGTGATCACCTTTAATCTCTCTCTCTCTTTAAGTTCTTTCCTCTTTCTAGCATACAATGTATTCAAAAGCCGAATTCTTGGATCATCCATGGTGTTTTTGATAGGCTCCAACTTTTCCTCCTGAATCAGAAGGGTGAAAAATATAAGAAAGCAGAGATAGAAAAACAGGATTCCCCCCAAAGGAAAAAAAAATAAGTACATTAAACATGTACACTGCTTGCAATGACAGAACACCTCTGTGAGATCATCAGGTAGATTAAATATCCCTCTTATCTCTTCAGGAGATCTTCCTTCAATAACACGTGCAAGAGCTCGACTGGTGAGATCAACTAGTGGCTTCAGCTGCAGATTATCAGCAGCTGATGTCAGCTCACAAAGTCTTTTAGTATCCATTCGAACAAACTTCTCGTCAAAGGACTTCCTTTCCTGCAGCACAGCATTACAACAATCAACAAGCTGTTTTTGGTAGTGTTTGCAAACTCTATAAAATGTACATTGGTGCTTTTGGCTTTTCTTCAGCACATTGGATTGTTTGGAGAACCAGCTTCTGCTTAAGAAAAGCAGGAATGATCTAAAAGCTAGAAGGACACAAAGGCAACTTTTTAGCTTTAGCTTCTAGCTTCTACGCTATTTTCTTAAATCAATCGAAGTTTGTTTAGTCTAATAAAAGTGCTTATCAACCTTTTCTTTATTTTTTCCAACCACTCATCACTCTTACTACTACAACTCCTTACAACTTTAACGTTTGCTTTAGCTTCTCCAAAAAACAGAAGAGTTTGCAAACACCCACTCTCTCTATCATCTGATATGAATAGCAAAAAGATTCTTATCACAAATGGAAAACTGATCAGGTCAAGAAAAGTAATATGTGTAAACCTTGTTGGAATGTCCTGGTACTTGATGAAATCGGCAGTAATCAAGAATCAAGCTCAGCATAGGAGGATTGACACGTGAAGGAAGAGAAACGGGATAATTTTTTGAAGATCCCATATTCGAGTGTATCTCTTGACATATAAATGGGCAATACATCGCAACCTCTTGCTCTACTTGCTGAATTGAACCATCAGAAGTTTGAAGCCACACATAAGCCTTCAGCATCTAACAACACACGCAACTCATCCAAATGAGCAGAAATTGGAAAACAAATGAACTACAACTCTCTCGCACACAGTAAATAGGTGTTGCAAAAGAAGGAGGGGTACTTAACGTACAAGCATACGGGAACACGATGCAATCAAGAGAACTAAGATGCCGGAATTTTAAAAAGAAAAGACATGTTAAGCATACCTCCGGTTTGATAATTTCACTGTCAGCTTCTGTCATTTTACTGAAAACTGTAACAAGTGGATGTCCAAGAAAGAAACTTCACAACTATTTACCTGCAGAAAAGGGATATAGGATATATTATGGGTATCATCATTGCTACAACTCCAAGGAATGATTAATTATTATACCAGCATTCGCTAATCAAATACTTGTGGTTTCAAGAAAATCTAATCAAATACATCATAAGGACCACTAAAAGTAATGTGTAACTTGAGTTCACGTGCAGGATTGTAATTGAGGAGACTTGAAATTTATCCTATTTGCCACCATTATATATCATAACAACTGTTCACTCTACATATACTCTTCAAAAAATAACACTAATGCACAATGAATGCCACGTCTTAACAAAGTCCAAACCTCAATCAAACTCCAAGAGCCATGCAACGCATTAATTAGAAACGCAAAGGAAGAAAGACTCAACTTTTACTGCCAAAAAATCAAACCGCATTCCCCAGACATCCACCAACACAGCAAAAAAATCAAGAAACATTGTAACCAATCAAAAATCATGAAATGCTGGTCCACGAAAGCCCTAATCCCCCTGATAAGCTCAAAACCCACCCCCCTTCATATCCCTAATCCAACAAATTCCCCAAAGAAAAATTATAATTATACAAAATTACAGGACCTACAACAACGAATTGAACTACACAGCAAACGAAGACCCGCTTCAGGCCTCAATCAAATTCAAAACCAAAGTCAGAACCCCAAGTAACGAAGCAAGAAGCAAGCTTGAGGCGCTGTTCATTGTACAGAAAAAAAAAAAAAAAAAAAAAAAACCGCACCTGATAATCAAGAAGGAATAGGTAAATAGTTTGTGCTTACCGAAGCTTTCGAATTATGGAAATGGCGGTCGTCCCCGAAAGCGGAAAATGGATAAATATGAGAGAGGGGGAAGAGAGAGAGAGAGGATGATATTTTTTCTTATTTATTTGGGCGAAGGCGAAATAAAATTATATTATTATTTATTTCCTAGTAAAATTGCTTCAGTGAAAGAAATCTATGGGTGGTTAAGCTTTAGGGTGAAACGTGGGTGAGGCTTACGTCATTGGATATTATGTGAAGTCATAATTTTAGCTGGATTTTTGTTATCTCCATTACCAAAAAAAAAATATATTAATTAAATTTTTAATTGAAACTTTTCATTTTTCTTTATTTATGTTCTTGCGATCTAATTAGTTCTTCTTTTTTATATCTTTTACCTTGATAAATAATTATTTTATTTTTTGCAAGATAATATAGAGCAATTTAATCGGTGGCAGTTGGAGGAATTATTCGAGATGAGCATGGAAAATGGGTTGCTGCCTTGCTGGTTTCGCCATGAAGCTTAATAACACTACTATAACCGTTGCAGAACTGATTGGACTCTGCCAAGGGACGGCCTTGGCCTTGGCCTGGGAACGGAGATTGCGGCAGGTTATCTTTGAGACGAATTTGAAGGTAACCGTCGGCCTTATTGAAAAAGTGGATGTTGCTACACACTCGCTTATGTCTTATAATTCAAGATTGTAGAATGTTTTTTTCATCTTTTTGGGATTGCAAGCTCACTCACGTCAAGAGGGAGAGAAATTCATCGCAGATTTATTAGTCAAGATGGGGCATAACATTTCTTGAATCTATTATGCTTTAGAATGACCCACCGCCGGAGGTAATTAATTGTATGAGGGTAGATATTAGCCCGAACTAGTTTTTTTTTTTTCTTTCTTTCTTTCCCTACCAAAAAAATGAGCCATTTAAAGTTTGGCAAATTGAGTTGCTTCAATTTATATAAAATATTCTTAAAAGTATAGCTGATTATCTTATTGAGTTGGGAATTTTATATTTTGATTCGTTATTTATATAATTGAAGTTCTATATAATATAGGTTTTACGAGTTCTCATATAATCATGAATTAAAATTTTAAAATAATCTTCAAAAGTAATATTTCATGACCAGCCACAGGCCCAACATCTGTCTCAGTTGGGCCAATGGAAAGCTCATTAACTTTGGGCTTACCAACTCATGTAAGCACTTAATATGGGCCTTGCGGTGTTTATATATAAGCCGGCCTCTCTGATTTTGGGCTCATAACCAACTGAAATTTCTTTTATTCTTTAAACATTATGAAAATAGACAAGAGATAAATTGAGTTGATGTAAAATTATGGATGAATTATATCTGGGTCTCTAATATTTATCATATTTATATTTAGATTCACTTAGATATGTTTATTATATACAGGTCCCTTAATTTGTCAATATTTTTACATATAAGTCCCTAGATTGGTTGACATTCGCTTCTAAATTGGTTGTGAGACATAAATGTATAAAATATAAGTTAAACTAATTGATCTTGAGTTTTGCTTACATCTAAGAACCCTCGTTTTCCGTTAAATTTGATCAAATATAGATTAGTCCAGGGACCTAAATGTAATAAACACATCTAAGTGGATTTAAATATAAATATGGCAAACGTTAGAACCAGGGACGGTACTACGTTGGCCCCCCCTGATTTTTTCAAAAAAAAAAAAAAAAAATATATATATATATATATATATATATATAGTAAATATTTATATATCTTTTAAAAATAGCTTAATCTCTTAAAATAAAATGAAAGTTTGCAAGCTTTAATCCATTGGAAAATTTACAGTCCAATAGTACAAATCAATCAAATTATTTCCAACCCAATTATAAACACTAAGTTGAGTTTATTTTCAGTCCAACGCCGAATTGTGTAATTATTTCAACAAAGAAACTTATGATAATTAGTTTTCGAAATTCATTAGAATATAATTTTCTGAATGATAGTAATCTGTTGGCTTAAATAGAGAGGAAAAAAATTCACAACAAAAATAACATGAATGAATTCTATTCGATAAAAAAAGCATCGCCGATATTTAAAAAAAGAATTCTTTTTCATGTAATAGTGAAGAAATGATTAATATAGTATATTTATTGTAAATAATTTTATTATGAACCAAATGTTCATATTTTATGTGTCAATCAATATAAATTTGATTATATTTTCTTCGTCCCTCTTAGAAAAAAACTCTGGTATTGCCCCTGGTTAGAACTCATATGTAATTTGCCCTCTAATTAAATTCACACCATTAGTTATTTTATAGGATCATTTAATGATTAGTTTATTTACCTAGATATTGATAATATATTGCATTAGCTAATTAAACTTAAATTGAAACACAAATATGTGCAAGAAAAATTAGGAGAATGTGGTTGAGTGAAAAAGACATATCCACTTATAATCAAATGTGAGTGATTCGAACTATAACTTTGGATATAAAATAGAGCATCGACTTCGGATGTACTGCCTAATTTATAAATAAAAAAAAAAAGAGCAAAGCAAGGACATTTCAAAAGACAAAACAAATATTACAATTTTTTTTAAAAAAAAACACAGATATTGCAATTTGAGCTACTCACATGGCCAACTATAATGGATTGGTCGGCTCTGTTATATTTGCTAATCATTGATTTAATTTTGTAGATAAAAAGAAATTGAAAAAATGTGGGGAAAAGGTTGAAAAAAAAATTAAATAAATTTGTGATGCAAGGTGGAGTAGGTATGGTGTAAAAAATTCCATTGTATTGAAGCTCTTTTTCGATTCTTTTCAGAAGTCACATGATTGTTATGGGCCCCAAATAAGCATGAGGCAAACTACCACACATGGTATGGGACCATTTGTTACTATTATCAGTATTATGGAAACAGTTTATTTACTATTTTATTTTTCCTTTTTTTTTTGGGGTAATTGTTTGAATTTTTTTTAAAGCTAATTTAATAGTGACCAATAAATCATTTACACTTTTTTTTTTCTAAGTTATGAAATTATTTACGTTACAAATTTAGAAATACAATTATAAATTAATAATGTCATTGTAAGTTTTAACATGAATGTAGTAAATAGATGAAATAATTTATGAGAGAGATTCCAATAAACAAATATAATCACTTTTCATATTTATGGAGCATATTCTTAGTGGTTAAATTCGATAATAGTATCTCACTTATATCTGATATTTGAAGTTATATTAATATATTAAATAACTTTGACAGCACGATCGAATTATTTACATTATTTCTGATTATTAAATCATGATTTATAAAAAATTTCTAAAGTGATGAGGATATCTAAAACCAATTCTACTAATTTAATTTTAGATAAAACCTATATGGAATGCTTACTTTATTCTTTTTATTTTTGTCATGCAATAAGTTGAAGAGTAGTTACACTTTTTTAAGCAAGTAAAATCTAAAACAAACTAACACTATTTGTTGTATCACAGCTCATATGGTCCCTGTCCACCTCATCTTGTCTATTTTAGATTTTATGCTCAAAAGAAAATGTGGAAAATAAAAATTTGTGGTTTGAAAATACAAATTTGAAATAAATTGGGGACTTGGGGGTTCATGTGTAGCACGTGTACTGATGGCCCTTAGCCTCTCGCCTTTTATTTGCTAACGTCTCTTTATTTTGATTCTTTTTAGGCGGGTCACTTTCTCTAACGGTACAAAACGCCGTCAAGCCTACGCTACCCACATATTTATTTTTATTTATTTCAATAGGCACCCTTTTCTTTTTAACTATTCAAAATTTGATCCACTTTTATTATTATTAACTTTTTTGTGAGATTCTATTTTATGTACTAGACGAAATTTACATTTTATTATTTTCGTTTAATTTTAGGGTTAATTTTTCCTTTAGTTTTTCACACATGCTACATATATGATTGTCTAAAAAGATTGAAATATCCTTAAAAAATCACATGAGTTTAAAATTGGACGTAGATGGTAACATGTTTATTTCATGTAGTTAAGATGGTAAAAGTGTACGAAAAATTAATTTAAATGTGAACTCATAAAATACTGATAGTTCAAATAAGAAAAAATTAATATTTATATTTCTTATCCTTTATTAGGAGATTAATTAATTATTTTTTTTTGTCATATTAATGAATTAAATATAGAAAAAGCATAAGAAATATTTCTGATAAACGACAAAAAGACAGCACATCCCACTGCTCATCGTTTGTCTGCTTTAGCTCTTTCCAGAACCTCCCTCTTTCTGTAAATTTTCAGGAAATCAAATTTTAGCCCTTCCATTCGAATATTTTACATCTTAGTGCATCAACTCTTATAATTTGTTCATAAAGTAAAGTATAAGGTCTCAATCGGAATATAGACAAACCTCAAGGGCATCAGACAAAATTATAATTCCTGAAAAGAATATACAGTTGTCCACTTTATCTTTTTCTTTCGTTTTTTTTTTTCAGTATAAATCACTCTCCCCTCCCTACTATCCACTACCACCACCTTTAGTCCTTTATCCACCAAACAATAGCTGAGAAAATCTAGAGAGAGAGAGGCAAACAATGGAGGGGAAAGAGGAGGATGTGAAGCTCGGAGCCAACAAGTATTCCGAGAGGCAGCCATTGGGCACCTCTGCCCAGACGAAGGACTACAAGGAGGCGCCGCCGGCGCCGCTGTTCGACCCCGGCGAGCTTGCGTCGTGGTCTTTCTGGAGGGCAGGCATTGCTGAGTTCATGGCCACTTTCCTGTTTCTTTACATCACGGTATTGACCGTGATGGGCGTTTCGAAATCTCCGAGCAAGTGTTCGACTGTTGGGATTCAGGGGATTGCATGGGCTTTCGGTGGAATGATTTTCGCCCTTGTTTACTGCACAGCTGGAATCTCTGGTAATTACCTCGCTGTAGTGAGTTAGCACCCTCAGTATGTGTTTTGTGTTTTTTTTTTTTCTTCTTCTTTCTGTTTGGGTGCTGTGAAAAGGAAGTCTCTCTGGTGTTAATGGTGGTTCTTAGGTTTTTTTGTTGAAGATCGAGCTCGAATTTTGTGTTTTTTTTAAGTTTTTCTGAGCTTCGTGGTGTCTGTGTTGTTTGCTTTTAGTTTTTTCGAGCTTGTTCTTCAGCTAGAAATAAGTCGTAAAGTGTGTGTTGTGTGTGAGTTTCAAAAAAAAAAAAGTGTGTGTTGTGTGTGTGTTCTCTCTCTCTCTCTCTATCTCAAGTTTATTCCTCTGCTAACAGTAATTTATACATTGTGCCTAACTCTCTGCTACTAGGGTTCTTTTACTTCTTTAGAATCTTTACAATCTAGTGTTCTTTTACTTCTTTACAATCTAGCTACAATGAATTTCCCACACCTGTTTCTCTCACTAGCTAAACTGCAAATCTTGTCACTTCCCTCACATGGGGTCCAATTAACTTCACTCAAACTACTTCAAATCTTAAAATTCCTTCAACTATGGCCAAATTCTTGTGCTTTGCACATTTATTTTGTTTGACCTCATCTTTATTGCATGTCTAGTCTAGGGTTCTTTACAAACTTGCTTTAATCAAGTTCTCACACCTGTTTCTCTCTCTAAATTGCAAACCTCGTCAGTTCCCTCACATGGTTACCTCCACTCAAACCACTCAAAAATCGTACAATTCGTTCTATTATAACCAAATTCTTTTGTTTTTCACCTTCATTTCCCCCAAAGCTGTAATCTTTCCGTGTAATAACTTGTTAATAGTACGAATCTTTATTCTTTTGCAGGTGGGCACATAAACCCTGCAGTCACATTCGGTCTTTTCCTAGCAAGAAAACTGTCTCTAACAAGAGCAGTTTTTTACATTGTGATGCAATGCCTTGGAGCCATCTGTGGTGCTGGTGTTGTGAAGGGCTTCCAGCCTTCTCTCTACCAAACTAAAGGTGGAGGTGCCAATGTTGTTAACCATGGTTACACCAAGGGCGATGGCCTTGGTGCTGAGATTATTGGAACTTTCGTCCTCGTCTACACTGTCTTTTCCGCTACTGATGCTAAGAGAAATGCTAGAGACTCCCATGTCCCTGTAAGTAGTTTTTCACTATGAATCTTGGTTGAAGAAATATTTGTTTCGTGAATATTCCCTTTTGGTTTGAAATTACACTTAGCTCCCTTGTAACTTATGTTGCCTCATGGTTACCCCCTTTACATGGTCAACTGATGCAAATTGTTACCCCCTCATGGTTACCTCCCTTGAACTTTTGAAACCTAATCTAGTAATTTACATGAAGATGTTGTTGTCCAAGCTTCTTGATAACTTGTTCAGTCGCTGAGAAGGGAGGTTTGTGTAATTAATTGCACATATATAGTTAATGGGGAATACGATGTATTTGTCTACTTTATGAAAACTTTATTGCATAAACCTCCCTTTCTAGTTTTAATATTACGCATACCTCCCCTCGTATGTCCATTTTGAAATTACCCCCATGCATACTACGTAGTTATTCAAATTTTAGTAAACTTGAGAAATTTTTGTAGCATGAAATAATGATGTTGTCTGAGCTTCTTGTTAGGTCAAATATTCGATTGTTCGAAGTTGATATTTGGAATTTTGGATCTGAAGGGAGGTTTATGTAATTAACTGAACATAGTTAATGGGACAAATTGGTGTGACTGACATTATTATGGGTCTTTATTAATTACTTTGAATAGCTTGTTTTACAATGATGCTTATGAAAATAGTTAATCTAGTGCAATTTTCTTTTTAATTGATTATAAATTAAAGATTTATTGATAACTCCTATATTAATCAATGAAAAAATTGCAGATTTTGGCTCCACTCCCCATCGGATTTGCTGTCTTCCTAGTTCACTTGGCAACCATCCCAATCACTGGAACCGGCATTAACCCTGCTCGCAGCCTTGGAGCTGCTATCGTCTACAACAAAGGCCATGCATGGGATGACCATGTAAGTTCATAAATAAAAACAAAATAATTACACAGATTTATTATTATTTAGAACATTATTTTAGTGTGTACATATATTTAAATTAATTATTTTGTTATGTGGCTTATTTTTCAGTGGGTATTCTGGGTTGGACCTTTCATTGGAGCTGCACTTGCTGCCCTGTATCACCAGGTCATTATCAGAGCCATTCCATTCAAGCATGGACACTAAACACAGCATTTCTGTGTATGTTTTCGGAGTTGTTGCTGATGAAGTGTGGATTTCTTGTGCTTATCTTGAATCTCTAGGAATTGTGTTTATTGTAGTAGCGACTTTTGTCTAATTTATGTATTCTTTCTTCAATTTGAGACCAAATTTGGTGTTTGAGACTTGGAGTTACGTGTAAAGATGTTGAATGAATATTATTGGGATTATTGTATTTATGGCCTTTCTTTATTGCATTTATGTCCTTTCTTGCGAATTTCAGATTTATAAATATAATAATGTTGGCGACTGATATGCTAAAAGGTGAAAGAAAAAAAAATACTAATGATTTCAAATAAAAAATAAAAAATAAAAAATGATAAAAAGTTATATTTTGGTTATCAGATTTTTGAAATGAATGTAATATTCTCATGCGAAAAACCCGCAAATAGTTTTTGATAATGGAATAATTTCTCATTAGAAGTTCCACTTGTTAAAGGGTGAAACTTAGAAGGGATGTTAATGTAATTTTTAAACATTAGAAAAACTAGGTCTACCCGCGACTACCTTCTTCCTAACAAATGTTTTATTATTACATTATGTTGGAAATAATGTGTCTTTTAAGTAATCCCACATTGATTAGTGTAAATTAATTGGGATATGAAAAGACGCATTAAAGATTATTTGAAAAACTTAGTGTATCCCATATTGATTAAACCATAACTATATTAATTAATGTAAGTTAGTGATGTTAATTATGGAACACAAGTGAGAAGTTTTAATAGGTCACATGCGGTGCACCGGCCGCGCAAGGGCACGGGCATGGGTTTGGACTTGGGCCGGATCATACCGCGTCCATCTTCTGGTCGTCGTGGGCTTGTGGTCCTACAAGCTACTGTGATACAGGTAAAAGATTCTCTGTTAGTTTGTTCTGTATTGACATTGTATTGTACTAAGTTTACTGTTGTCTACATGTTTGAAATGAAACAAGAGCTGGACAAACCGTAGTATGTTCTGTTTGATGTGAATGTTCAAAGATATGAGTTGCAATGCTGCCTGCTATTACTCAATATAATGTAAACTTTGATACATTTTTATTGTTAGTTTAAAACAAAAGTACCTAATTTGTTAATATATTTCACAGAGGACGATGCTTATTTGAAGAAGCTTGACAAGGCAGAAAAGTTGAGGCTCTTTAAGGGGAACTTAGAGGATTACGACTCCATTCTTGCAGCAATTAATGGCTGTGATGGAGTTTTCCATGTCGCTATTCCTGCTTCTCCACGTATTGTCTCAATCCCAAATCTCGTCCTGAGAGCATGCTCAGAATTAAAGGTCAAGCATGTTATATTTTGCTGGTCCAACAAATGATGCCACCAGACAACTAAGGTAATAGTTTAATTCGAGTAATGTATAACTTTGGTGAATTTCATGTTAAAGAAATAAGTTAAAATTTTCCACAAAAAATGTATTATCTTTGGAAGTCGGTGGAAGAGGAGCAAGCTATGGAATATGCCACGGAAAATGGGATCAATATTGTCTTTGTGCGTCCAACAACCATTTTTGGACCTAGGCTACAAAGCACAAGTTTGATAGTGGTGAAAAGTTTTCTACTTCTCCTTTTCCACTTTACAGTGTATCTCAAGGAAGAAGTTGTCTCTATGTGGAGAAATTGGCTAAGCTGTGTATTTGGACATATGTGCCAAAGACTTCTCCTCCTTAGAGTGTTGACAGGTTTGAACCTTTTTTTTAAGTCAAAAATTTCAAAATTTCCATATTTAAAAATACTAATTAAACTTGTCTTTGGTTGAGAAAGAGATGGCGATGATTGTAGATGTCCGTCTGAAGAAAGAGATGGGGATGACTGTAGCACTCGATCCCTACGTTTTGTGAGTTTTTTTTTTTCTTTCTATGCTCATTCACTATACCATGGATGCAGTTAACTTGTATTATCATTGGAAGACGGTGGAAGAGGATCAAGCTTTGCAATATGCCAAGCAACATGGACTCGATCTTTTCTTTGTGCGTTCAAGCATTATTTTGGGACCTAAGCTACAAAGGATCAAGCTTTGCAATATGCCAGGCAATATGAGCTCAATCTTCTCTTTGTGCGTCCAACCACTATTTTGGGACCTAGGTTACAAAGCACAAGTCTGATTCTACTCAAGCTTTGCAATGCCAGTCAACATGGGCTCAATCTTCTCTTTGTGCGTCCAACCACTATTTTGGGACCTAGGTTACAAAGCACAAGTCTGATTCTACTCAAAGGTTTTTTCTTTTTTCTTTTCCACCTTCCATTGGAATATCTCAAGAATGTTTCTTTTAGGAGAAACCTATGGATCACATACTACTACAAGTTTTACCAGAAATATGTCGCTCTGCTTGACACTAACACTATTCTACACTATTATTCTATAACAAGTATAAAATTTGTATTTACCCTCTAAATAGTTAATTTTTAGTTAGTTATAAATAAATTTGTCATCTATATATAGTTATAATTTATTTAAATCGACAATATCTATTGATTTGATCCAACAATAGAGGTTGATTCTCAAAATCATTCTACAAGAATGTAAAATGTTCAAAGAACTTCTTGAATTATCTTAAGTTTGAGTTATTCAATAAAATTAAGTTGCAGGTAGAGAAAGTTGGATTTAGTCAAATAAATCAACTACATTTATAAATTTGATTATTTATTAGGGAATTTTTTTTTTACCTTCTGTACTATCACGTTTTTTACACTTTTCCCCCTAATCTTTTTTTTTGTTCTAAATTGCCTCCTTACGTTTACAGGATTTACAAATTAATTAAGGAAAATGGCGTGTGAAAATTATAATAAGTCAAAAATAGTAGGGCAAAGGAAATAGCAATATGCATGCTTTTCTGGAGACTGTTAAAATAAATAGAAAACTTATAAAAAACAACAAAATATTATGTAAGATTAACAAATAATATATTCAGTAGAATTTTGTACTAAGCAGCAATAATAAAACTTATATAGAAAATACAAAAATAATATGACAACTTTTATTGTTTCACGTGCTTATGTTTCTTTCCAGATTAGTCCTTGTTTAATTCTCTATTCCAAATACCAATTTTTTTTAACTTTTTTCCTTTTGATTTGTTAATTAAATGACTAAATGCGTTAATCTGACAATAATTTGGGCGGAAATTGATGAGGATTGGAAGTCTGAAGATAAAAGACTAAATGTATTGACATATAAGGACTAAATATGTTAACTTCATGATCAAATATGTTAAAAAGAACGAACGAAATGTGTTAAAATTAGAAACATAAATGACGAAATCTATTATTGAAAAAATTTACAGGACTAAAATTGGATTTTAGGTAAATGTACTGAACCTAAAGTGCAATTTTGCCTAAAGATTAATTATATATATATTTTTGAAATTAAAGATTAATTATTCATAATAACATAATCATTATAGTTGGACCAAACCCGTTATGGGTCGGTCCACTAAGTGCCATTTTTCAACTCTTTAGAGCCCAATAAGACTTCTGGTAAATGAGAGTCCACGCGAGCCAACATAAACTTCCCAAAATTACCCTCGTTTAAACCTAAGATTTTCAGTCCTTTTCAATTATATAACTACGGTATATCAGCCCTACTTGGAGGACAAATTCGTAAATTAACATCTCCCCGGATGATACACGTGTCACCTTATCATCCCCTCTCTCGCAATTTCCCGCTGTTCAAACAAAATAGAAAAGAATAAACTTGCAGAAATATAAATCTGAGCTGATTGTTTGCTCACATTTATTATCCACTTTTGAGCTAAATTTTTCGATAAATTGTGACGATAATTTGGATTTTTTTTCATACTAGAGCTGGAGATATGAACATTTAATTGGATATTCCAGTGCAGGAAAATTTTCCGGTGAGAAATGGCAATCGGCGCCGTCGTTTCGCATCGGAATTTCGGATCGTTCGTCGGTTCTGGTAAATTTTTGCTAATTGCTTCACTTTAACCTAATTTCATTTTTTTGGAAAACAATTTTGGTTATTTATAATTAGCATTGCGTATAGTAGTTTTGTGTTGAGCTCAGTGTTCGGTTGATTAGTATTTCGAACTTCGGTGGAAGATTAATGATGGAAAAGTGGTCATTCAGAACTCAAGTTGCATGTGGAGTTAAATCCAGTTTTTCTATATCTGAATTTTGAAATATTGAAGGTATGTATTTCTGAAATGCACATGCCACAAGAGTAATTACCAATGAATAAGGTGCTTCATGCTTGTCTGAGCTGGTGTACTGGTTTGGAAAGCTCTGCGAAAGTATTATAGAGTTTCCTACCTGCACCTGTGAAGATATGAAGTGTGGTGAAAAAAGTGTAACTTTTGGCACAATTAAGAACAATGTGGGCAAATTATATGAAGGAGAACAGACGAATATCTTGAGTTTTGTATTTGCACTTAAATGAAGCTTATGGGGGGTTAATAGTCCACTTCATATGAACATGTGAATTGCTACAGAAAGTTTGGTAACTGTAAGATTCCAATATAAACAAATTGGTATGTAGAACGTTTGTCACTTGATGAATTTTTAAGCCAGTGATAGATGCATCTGTTAGAGTAACGAACCTAACGGCATATTTTCATTTGCTCATCTTACCAGGATGGCTATGCCATGGAGAAGCAGCTACAAATCATCAAAGAAGACAAAAATTGATTATAAGCAGACTAAGTCTTCCGGGAGGAAACTGTTCATCTCCCTATGCATATTGGTCCATTCATGCTAGAGATCAGTCAAATAGAGAAACTTCTCATTCAAATTCAACATCACATGTGTCAAACCAAATGAGTCAAAAGTTTAAGGCCTTCAATACAAGGAGACGAACTAGGGGATTATATCAATGCTGCCTTTCTTCAGCTTCCTGTGATGGGAGTTGGGTTCAACCAAGGAAGTTACATAAATTTGGCTTTGTTGATGGCCGAAAACTTCAGTCAAAGCATTCAACACTGA